>CM042013.1:55461993-55856993 GCA_023525715.1 Cichorium intybus | reverse complement strand
TAGATACATCAAAAATATTTAAAAACTTATGAAGAGATATCTGAATTAGATTCTTATATAATTGTTTTCCACGGACATAATAATAATAAAAAGGAAACAAATATCATAACATGTTTAAGAAGCTCAAAACCAAAAAACATCGTAATATATAAGTATAAATGATAAAACAATACTTTTAAGATTTCCTAACAAAATAACATGCATTTTGGTTTTGAGCTTCTTAATCACATCATGAAGTTTGCTTCCTTTTTATTCAAATTAATGTCATCATAAAAAACAATCATAAATTTCCTGCATTCAGATATCACTTTAATTTTTAAATAAGATATATTCATTCCAACATAGGTTTTCATACAAATTATAGCCCACTCAAATAACACTTAGTCATGAAATATTAAAACATATCATTAATGCATGAAAAAAAGATATATTAAAATAAATATTAAAATTTACCTCAATCTTTGAAACCCAACAAATATTGATTATAAGAGATGTATAACCCCATTTTCAATTTATAGAAAATGCAAATGTATATATTAATTTTTAATAACTATTTGTCAAAATGCACAGGATAATTATATATATATATATATATATATATATATATATATATATATATATATATATATATATATATATATATATATATATATATATATATGCATATTTATATGCATATACATATGCATGTAAATATTCACACATATAAATTTATATGCATATATGTATGCATATACAGATCATATACATATGTATATGCATATGGGTATACAAGTTATATGTACATAATTTGTTATATGCATATTTATGTAGATATGCACATGAATGTTGTTATAGATAACAAGATCTGTATAAAAGACCATTTATATACATATGCATATTTTTATGCATATGCATGTTGTAAATATTTTTTTTAAAAAGTATGTGTACAGATGTATTTGTAGACAGAAGAATCTACTTGGTATTTACATTTTGATAAATGGAAAATGGGGTTATCATTTGTTTAAATCAATATCTATCAGTTTTCAAATAAAAGATGCAATTTTAACATTTCTTTGAATATATTTTTCATATCATGCTTAAATTATATATCTAAACACTCATTAAGCAAGTGATATGTGAGTCAGCTATAATTTATATGAAAACCTAGTTGAATTAGATACATCAAAAATATTTAAAAACTTATGAAGAGATATCTGAATTAGATTCTTATATAATTGTTTTCCACGGACATAATAATAATAAAAAGGAAACAAATATCATAACATGTTTAAGAAGCTCAAAACCAAAAAACATCATAATATATAAGTATAAATGATAAAACAATACTTTTAAGATTTCCTAACAAAATAACATGCATTTTGGTTTTGGGCTTCTTAATCACATCATGAAGTTTGCTTCCTTTTTATTCAAATTAATGTCATCATAAAAAACAATCATAAATTTCCTGCATTCAGATATCACTTTAATTTTTAAATAAGATATATTCATTTCAACATAGGTTTTCATACAAATTATAGCCCACTCAAATAACACTTAGTCATGAAATATTAAAACATATCATTATTGCATGAAAAAAAGATATATTAAAATAAATATTAAAATTTACCTCAATCTTTGAAACCCAACAAATATTGATTATAAGAGATGTATAACCCCATTTTCAATTTATAGAAAATGCAAATGTATATATTAATTTTTAATAACTATTTGTCAAAATGCGCAGGATAATTATATATATATATCATGTATGCATATACATATATATATATAAATATGCATATTTATATGCATATACATATGCATGTAAATATTCACATATATAAATTTATATGCATATATGTATGCATATATATATAAATAAGAATATGCATATAAATATGTTATAAAATGCATGTGCATATGCATATAAATAACAATATGCATATAAATAAAAATATGTTTCCATATACTTATTAAATATAAATATTTTTTAATCAGTACATTAAAGTATGCATATTAATATGGATATACATATATACCTCAATTGTAGGTTCTAATTTACGCTTTTTTGTTGGGATCTCTTGTTCTTCCAAATTATCTTCTTTTCCTTTCTTCACATTTGAAAGAAAAAAACATATATTAAAATAAATTTTAAAATTTGTAAAGATGTATGTATATGAATATAAATATACCTCAACAGTTGGTTCCAATTTATGTTTTTTTGTTGAAGGAATCTCTTCTTCTTCCAATTTACCTTCTCTCACTTTCTTCACCTTTACTGGTTCATAAAATTTTTTTCTTTTCATCTCATCTTTGTTCCAGAAGTTTATTGCTGGAACTTTTTTCAGATTTGTTTTGTTAGATCCATCATCTGCTGATGTTACTGTTTGAATATAAGCAAGCTGCACCAAAATAAATTTTGTTAATTATTTTCAATAGATTAAAACAGTTTAATAGATTTAAAAATACTTACAAGTAAAACTGCTACCGGTCCTGCATAAAAACTGTTATCATTTTTTTTTCTTCCAATACTTTTTCGACCCTCTCAAAGCCTCCAAAACAAAGTTGCACCAGTTGACTTTTGAAATGTCAACTTTTCCAACTAACTTGTTAACAACTTTTGTTAGGCAAATCCCGCTTTTTTGAGATTTGCAAAGACTATTTGTGAATAAAACAATAAAATTTAATTTGAATAAAATTCCATGATCTCCTGTGCTCATTATCTTCTCTGCAACATCTTTTTTGCTTATCTTTTTGAAATCTTTGAATTGTTTCTGGAACTTCTGAAGTACTGGATGTGCATCAGGGTGTTCTTCTAAATCTTCTAAATTTACATCTCCTTTTGGAATTCTCAATAAATCGTATATTAAATCTATACTAATTTTTATGACACCCTCGGATGTTTTAAGCAAAAGTTTTTCATCATCAAAAATATCAACTAGATTATACCCTAGTTTTGATGGTATAACATCCAGTTTCATATCTAATAGAGAACCAAAACCCATACTTGTTACTGCTTCTTTTTGTTTTTTGTTTAATTTTTCAATTACACTTAAAAACTGTGTTGGTGTTGTCCTTGTATGAATAATGTCATCTGATTTTTTTTCAAGTCTTTGTTTAGTTTCTTCGAAAACAATCTTCTGTTTCTTCGAATCTATTTTTCTTTTTGATTTTCTTGTTTTTTTTCTTTTGATATAATAGTTGTCTTTGTTGTTTTGGACCCTACAATATATTTTCAAAACATATATCAGAATATTTATACATAGATAAATATTTTATAGATTAAATGACTGTTTTTAAAAATATCACATTAGGACCAAAATTGTAAATTAATTTTAACCACAAGGACCACAAAGAGCACAAGTGAATATGTGTATAGATAATCAAATATATATGCATTTAAATATGCATATGCATATTTATGCATATTCATATGCATATTTATATGCATATGTTTTAGTCCCTGTGATCAAATATTTTTAAATTAATTAGAGTTTCAGTCCTTGTGATTAAATATTTTTAAAGAAAAAAAAATATTGTAAAAAGGAGAAAAAATGTAAATTAATATAAACACAGTGATCACAAATTATAGTTTATAAGATTAGGACCAAAATTGTAAATTAATTTAAACAAGAAGGTCGACACGACCACAACTGAATATATGTATAGATAATGAAATATATGCATATAAATATGTGTATGCATATTTTTGCATATGCATATGCATATTTATATGCATATGTTTCGGTCCTTGTAATTACATATTTTTAAAGTAGATTACAGTTTCCGTCCTTGTGCTTACATATTTTTCAAAGTAAAAAAATTTTGTATAAAGGAGAAAAAATTTAAGTTAATATAAACACAGTGATCACAAATTATAGTTTATAAGATTAGGACCAAAATTGTAAATTAATTTAAACAAGAAGGTCCACAGGACCACAACTGAATATATGTATAGATAATGAAATATATGCATATAAATATGTGTATGCATATTTATGCATATGCATATGAATATTTATATGCATATGTTTCGGTCCTTGTAATTACATATTTTTAAAGTAAATTACAGTTTTCGTCCTTGTGCTTACATATTTTTCAAAGTAAAAAAATCTTGTATAAAGGAGAAAAAATGTAAGTTAATGTAAAACACAAGGATCAAAACTGTAGTTTACTCTATTTTTAAAGTAAATTAAATTTTTGGTCCTTCTGATTAGATATTTTTAAATTAAAAAAAATATACATGTTGATACAAATTTATTTCAAGTTAATTACAGTTTTGGTCCTTGTGATTTAATCTAAATTTAAAACACAGGGATGAAAACTGTAATTTAAATATTTTTCAATATTTTATATGCATTATGCATAAGCATTTTGGGAGTACCTGTATGTTGATATACATAACAATGTCAGTACAAAGAATATTTATATTGATATGCATATGCATGTTGTAAAGATTGATTTTTGTATTTCATATGCATATCCTATTTTTAAAAATCTTGTATAAAGGAAAAAAAATGGATCAATGAATATGTGTATAGACAATCAAATATATGCATATAAATATGCATATGCATATTTATATGTATATGTTTTGGTCCTTCTGATTAGATATTTTTCAAGTGAATTACAGTTTTGGTCCTTACATTCTTGTGTTTTGGGTTCAGAGTCTTCAGTTTCTGGTGTATCTTTGTTCTCTTGGCTTTTCTGAGTTTCTTCTTCTTGTGTATCAGAAGTATCATCGTCTTCTACTAAGACCGGATCATCTTTATCATTTTTGAACCTCCTTAAGCTTTTTTTCAGAAGCCTTTCACTTTTTTTTCTTGTCATTTTTTGTAACCTGTGTTCATATGTTTTTGTGAAATCTGTTCATTTAAGTTTTTATACATACCATTCATATTTTACTGTAACTGAAAAATAAACTCTGAAATAATCAGTGGCTAAAAGCTAATATAACAAATCATTAACCCCAAAATCATATGTTGACAGACACCAAAAATCCTAGAATCGGAGATTATAGTACAAAAATATACATCTATTTGAAGGATCTGTACTAAGTGTCTTGAATTCGAACAAGGATTTAGACAATTTATATGAGAAATGGTTAGGGTTTCTTTGAAACTAAACGGTTCTTTGAAGAATTAGAGATAATCGAAGATTTTAAGCGGAGAATAAGCTAGATATGTTCATTTGAGTATATCACGTAAAGTTAATATAACAACTCATTAAGAATTCCAACATTTGAGTATATCACGTATGTAAAACAGTTACTGAAAATCCCAAAATCACCAAAAATTGTTAGGGTTTCTTTGAAACTCAAAAATTGTAGAATCAAAGTTACTCAAAAGCCCAAAATCACGTATGTAAAACAGTTACTGTAAACCCCAAAATCACTAAAAATCGTTAGGGTTTCTTTGAAACTCAAAAATCGTAGAAATAAAAGTTTTGTATGAATGTTTAAAACACTATCTAAATAAGAGTATTATAGTAGAGAAATGTACCTCGATTTGAAGGATCTCTGCTAAGCGTCGTGAATTCGAACAAGGATTTTGAAAATTTATACGAGAAATAGTTAGGGTTTCTTTGAAACTCAATGTTTCTTTGAAAATTTATAGATAATCGGAGATTTTAAGAGGAGAAGAAGTTAGATAATCGGAGATTTTCAGCTTTACTGTATTTTGTCACTGATCACGAACGTGTCGAAACCCTAGCCTTATTGCATTTGTCGTCTTTAATCAACTGGATATGTATGAAATTGAATTGACGATTTTAACCCTCCGCCTTTAATGATCTGGACTTCCGGGTTTTGGACGCGCCTTTTTGTGGATTGGGCTTTTTTAATGGGTTCCTTGGTTCTCAGCAATTTAGAGGTTCTTCCATGATCCAAACCCTATATATATATATATATATATATATATATATATATATATATATATATATATATATATATATATATATATATATATATATATATATATATATATATATATATATATATGAAATACATGTGTAATCATAAATGAATATAGGACAATGTATAGATACAAAAAAGTTAACTACATTTATAATCATGAATGATTATAAAACACAAAACAGGAAATAATACAATATAGTTCTAGACATAAATAATTAAAAACAATACAACTTTAATCACAAATGATTAAAAACACTTGTAATCATAAGTAAATACAAGACAATGTATAGATACAAAAAATTTAACTACATTTATAATCATGAATGATTATAAAACACAAAACGGGAAATAATACAATATAGTTTTAGACATAAATAATTAAAAACAATACAACTTTAATCACAAAAATGATTAAAGAACAATGTTGTTGTGTTAAATCTTTTGACTTGAAATAGACTGCTTCGACTTCTCATTTATGCAACTCCAATACTCTGAAAAATCTACATTCAAAATGCATAAAAATCATGTCAATAAAGAAAGGATAAATGTATAAAATGACCCATAATCATAAATGAATAGAACTGTATGAATAAAACTGTATTCATACATGAATAAAACTGTGTAATATGTTATTCATTGATGAATACCACTTTGAAATATGTTATTCATTGATGAATACCAAAATGTAATATGGCATTCATTAATGAATACCAAAAGAAATCACGTTGTAATAATTCATAATGTAACATATTTGCAAGTTCAATTTCATCACCTCTCAAAAAAGAATCCAAATCGAACCAAACGAGACCAAACAAATAATCATCAATGAATAAAACATTATAATAATCAATGAACAATTCATGTAATCATCAATGAATAAGCTATTGTAATCATCAATAAACAATTCATTGTAATCGTCTATATAATTGTTTAATCTCTGAAAAACCCTATCTATATAGTTTTTTTTAAATGTGCAATTGTTTGTGTCTACTTGGGAATATTTAAGTAAGAAAACATTTGTAAACGGGTGTCTAGTATGGCATATACGATTAAATCAAATATTTAAAACTACAAACTAATTCAAACAATTAGGTAGTATTTATCTTGTCATATGTAACATCCGTGTTTCGGGCCTAAAAGTTTTATGCTAAATTTACAAAATAAAATAAAATTTTATGACTTAAACGATATTCAAAAATTTATTAAATGACAATAAATCAATGGATTTCATAAATAAATGATGACACAAAGTCATCTTTGTTTGGAAATTGTAATTTTATAAAATAAACATTGTTTTATTTGTATTTCACATGAAATTCATAATTAGATGAAATTTTATATAATAATTATTATTATGTTAATATATTACATATTCTAATTCATTTAGAAGGGCATTTTGGTAATTATATATAGCAAAATTATATTGGTACCTAGATTTTTAGAAAAATAGTGAGTAATGGTATGGTTTGTAAATGATGAGTTCTAGAGGGACTTAAACCGAAAACTTTGGAAGTCATGTGGCCAAAGGTGTCAAATGGAAAAAAAGTTTCCATTTTGTGTGAGGTTCGTTGCATATTCAGACTTCATGTCCAACCACTATTAATTGCAGATAAATGGCACCAAATGAGAATGAGAGATCTAGGTGGTTGAGCTTGTAGGTCTCGGTGGTCTCTCACCATGACCTTGCATCAGAATGGATCAAGAAAATAGAGTGAAGCGTAAAGGGAGAGATGAGAGTATGAATTGAGCGAAGGATGGGTTAGATTGAGCCTCTGGTGAACACAGCAAAGAAGAGAGATGCGAGAGTATCGAGAAGGGGGTGGAACCGTTGGAGCTCTCTGGCAGTCGACCATAGAAATGGCTGGGAGAGAGACAGAGGATTGCCGATTGGATCCTAGTCTCCGGCGATCCAGCTTTGCACTGGCAATACTTCAGAGGGAACGGACGGATGTGAGCATCTAATATGAACTCCATTTATGTGTGTGTAGTGGGTGTGCTTCATAGAAGGCGGGAAACGAGGGGATGAGGTAGAAGAGTGTTCGACGGGTGAAGGGTTGTTGGTGGAGTAAAGTTGCAAGGCAAATGGTGCTCGTGAATGAAGCAATGAACAGGTCCGTTCTTCTGTGTGGGTGCGTGTGTGTATTAGAGAGGACGAGAAGCAGATTTGGAGAGAGAGATTGGCATTGGAATTGGAAGCTTGGGTTCAATAGTGGTGGCGGATGGTTGACAGGGTGTGACGCGGACTTCTGCCGGACTTGAACGCCGGTGTCCCGCCATTGGAGCAGCAATGATGGTTTCCGATGATCACGAGCAAGAGAGAACGGGAAGGCATGGCATCTGTTGGGATGGAGGTTTGACTAACTGGAGGCGGGTGTGAGCGCGAGCCCTGTTGGTAGCAATGGCTCTAGCCGGAGTAATCACGGTTCAAGATGGCGGCGCATTGGACTCGTGGGGCTCCGGCGATGGATACAGACTACCTGGTTCGAGCTCCGACTAACAGGGCATCAAAGGTGGTTCCTGGCATTTTCTGTGAATGGGAAAGGATGAGAAGGGTGGTTCGAGGTCGGGCCACCATTTGATCCGTGTAGCGCGGGGGAAGGTAGATATCGATGGAGACGGAAGTTTCGCCGGTGAGGAATGGTCGGGATGTGGGTGCCGCCTGAAAAATAGCTTCGCCGGTAAAGGGATGCGGCGGCTCCTTGGCTTGGAGAAGATGATGTGAGTTTGACTTCTTTGACTTGCTTTTTTCCTCTCATTAGGTCACCCGATTCCTTGGTGCTAATAGTGGTCTGCCAATTTAACCTTACATGGGCTTGACACCATTTGTTGGGCCAATGTTTTAGTAGGCCGAGTTCTTGGACTAGACATTGGATTATGATATGAATAACGGGCCGATGATACCTAATAGATGTGGGTTTTAAATTTAGATAATTTGACTAAATTGAAATGTTTTAGTAAAATTTATCAGATATTATTAAGTTATAATATTATTTGGTAAAGTGCGATCGAAGTTTATTATTAAAAATAATAAAGTAATTAAGATGCGTTTATGTCACAAAGAAACATATATATATATATATATATATATATATATATATATATATATATATATATATATATATATATATATATATATATATATATATATATATATATATATATATTTTCATGACTTTTGGATAAAACCCTATTTTATGAAACATGCAACATTTTAAATACGACTATATAAGTTTCATGAAACGTCTAAGATAATTTATAGACTAGAATATGAAATTTAGTCCTTGTATATACATAAGTCCGAGTAAGAGATGAGACTGTAGTCAGTTGGAATAAAGGTGATATCTTTATACCGCGTATTAAATTTTTTTATACAATTGAATCATAGGAAAATTGGAGGTTGAGAAAATGTTGTCTAAGATTTGACGTTTTGAGAAGCGAGGACGTTTCGGGCTATTGTTGACTTTTCAGTTGACCTCAGGTGAGTTTACCGGGAGTACACATCCCAACTATTATCTTTTGTGTGTGTTATCAATTACTTTTCATGCATATTATTATGTGCAATGTGTTATATGATTACTACTTGTGCATTGCATGAAAATGGGTTTCTAAAGATATTTTCAAATAAAGAGTATGATGTTGTTTTTGAAAGACGTTTTGAGCATCCTATTGTGCATTGCATTTCATATAGGATAGGATTGACCGTGTGATACCTTGAGGACGAGTTTGACCCTTCTCAATCAAAGAGGGTGAGGAGTTATTATGAGTTTGACCCTTCTCTAAAATAAAGAGGGTGAGGAGAGTTTGTTCCCGACAATAGGGAACCGCATGAGGGAGTTGCTAACCCTCATGGGACTAGTGTGATGGCCACTAGTTCTAGTTTAGCCTATACGGGGATCGAGTGATATGCTTCGTGCGTGTCATTTGTGAACTTAGGTAGGTGCCATTGAGGTGAGTTGGACTTTTATGAGATGGACGTGGGTTTGGGATAGTTGCATCATGCATTGCATTTGCATATCATAACTATCTATTTTAAGTAAATCCTTATGATGTTTTAAGTTATTCTGAAGTGTGATTAAAATCTATTTTTGGGGGTTTGTCCCGAGTGTGGTAGTTCACTGCCTACTCGAAATGGGTCAACCTCGGGTAAGCTCACTAGACATTTCAATTGCCTAACTTATTTTGATGTGTACTCAGGTTGAGAAGTTTAGATGACTTTAGAAGAGCTGGACGTTTAGAAGGCCATGGTTTGTGTGGTTTCATTTAAGCTGTGTAATGGTAGTTAAATTGTTACAACCTTGCTACTTTATAAACAAAAATGTTTTATCTAAAATGGGACCAAATGGTGTTTTTCCGCAACTTAAACCTAAATTATTACTCATTAAACCCCATGTGTTTTAAAATGGTTTTGAAAGAAAATGACTTATTTGTAGATGATGAAATTGAAGTTTTACTAAAGGATGATTTTTGAAATAATGATGATAAACCATGGGATAAAATGATGTTTTATGAGAAGCCTTAAGCAAGGGTGTTTCAATTTGGTATCAGAGCATGAGTTTAAGTGAACTAGGTACTAGGAGTAGTGCTTAGACTTAAACTATGATGCTTTAAAGGATGTTTTGACCTCTTAAGTAGTTGGCCTTTAGAACTTAGTAGTAAGTGCTTGCTTGTGACTAAGGTTCTAACCATTTAATTAGTAAATTCGGTTTGGCATGAGGAATATTCTGGGCAAGAGGATCTTTATGCAGGAGGATTCCTATGTGGAAATGAAGTGCAACCTTGAAGGACCATGACTACATGGCAGCATGAGGAAGAACTTTGTGAGGATGGCGACTGTTAAGGAATGGAGCTTCATGCTCACAAGCACTTTTGAAGAATAAAGGATGATCTTGGATGAGGAAAGGATGAAGCTCGAAGAGTAGCAAGGTTGATGAGGTGGTCTTGACCATGAAGAGCCGACTAAGGGAATTGTGGTGACAACTGGAAGCAAACGAGGAGCATGGGGAGCATAGTATTAGTTAAGTAAATGATAGGGGAAGACTTGGACCTGTTGAAGAAATTCTTTTGTCGTAACCCTTAAACCTTTCTTCCTTACCCTTATATCCTTTTGAGACCCATTCGACATCTTTTGGGTGTTCATGCTTGTAACCTTTCCTTAGATCTAGAAGATCAAGTGCGTATGCGAGAGTACCATGGTATGTACTTTTGGTGGCGGAGCTAGTGGAACCTTTAGTGAGGTGAAGGAAGGACTTGGATTATTTGGTTCCCGATAGTTAGTTATGGCCTAGTTGACCAATCGAACTTATTAGAATAGTGAGATGCTAACTATGTTTAAGATGAAGAGATATGGGTGCATGATGAGACTAGAAGCCATAGGTTTAAACCGTTAATCGGCTTGAGGTGTGCAAGGTAATGAACAACCAACCCTAATAAAAACATAAGAATGATGTAAGGCCAATCTTTTCAAAAGTATTGTTAAAAATTTGAGAAAAATTTTGTAAATAATTTTGGACGTGTATTTTTTATAAATGTAAGACTTTTATGGAAATAAATAACAAAGTGGCCATCATGAATCGGTAGTAAAACCCAGGATTGATGATCCATTTGGAATTTTGTTAATAATTTTCGAGGGAAATATGTTTCATAACAAATTTGAAAATTTATGTATTTATTATTTATTTTCTTACATAAAGTATTCAAAATCTAGGAAATGAATTTTCATAAAAGTGAATTAACTTTTCATAAGAACGCTTTCTTGAAGATTTTAATCACAAAGTTGGGTATTTGATTTTTGTAAAAACAAAAGGTCAAGTTGAGAAGGATTTCAATTTTAACATTTACATGTTTTTGGAACAACATTTATGAAATGAATATTTTGGATAAGTAATTCTCGGAAGTAACGTCGTTTTACAAAAGTAGAATTTAAGGTACTTCGAGTTTATAACATTTTAAAAACTAAAAATACGGGTAACTTTTGAGATTTAAAAAAAATGGAGTACTTTATTCTTTATTCGTGATTCCGGGGACGGAATCCTTTTTAAAGGGTGGATAATTGTAACATCCGTGTTTCGGGCCTAAAAATTTTATGCTAAATTTACAAAATAAAATAAAATTTTATGACTTAAACGATATTCAAAAATTTATTAAATGACAATAAATCAATGGATTTCATAAATAAATGATGACACAAAGTCATCTTTGTTTGGAAATTGTAATTTTATAAAATAAACATTGTTTTATTTGTATTTCACATGAACTTCATAATTAGATGAAATTTTATATAATAATTATTATTATGTTAATATATTACATATTCTAATTCATTTAGAAGGGCATTTTGGTAATTATATATAGCAAAATTATATTGGTACCTAGATTTTTAGAAAAATAGTGAGTAATGGTATGGTTTGTAAATGATGAGTTCTAGAGGGACTTAAACCGAAAACTTTGGAAGTCATGTGGCCAAAGGTGTCAAATGGAAACAAAGTTTCCATTTTATGTGAGGTTGGTTGCATATTCAGACTTCATGTCCAACCACTATTAATTGCAGATGAATGGCACCAATTGAGAATGAGAGATCTAGGTGGTTGAGCTTGTAGGTCTCGGTGGTCTCTCACCATGACCTTGCATCGGAATGGATCAAGAAAATAGAGTGAAGCGTAAAGGGAGAGATGAGAGTATGAATTGAGCGAAGGATGGGTTAGATTGAGCCTCTGGTGAACACAGAAAAGAAGAGAGATGCGAGAGTATCGAGAAGGGGGTGGAACCGTTGGAGCTCTCTGGCAGTCGACCATAGAAATGGTTGGGAGAGAGACAGAGGATTGCCGATTGGATCCTAGTCTCCGGCGATCCAGCTTTGCACTGGCAATACTTCAGAGGGAACGGACGGATGTGAGCATCTAATATGAACTCCATTTATGTGTGTGTAGTGGGTGTGCTTCATAGAAGGCGGGAAACGAGGGGATGAGGTAGAAGAGTGTTCGACGGGTGAAGGGTTGTTGGTGGAGTAAAGTTGCAAGGCAAATGGTGCTCGTGAATGAAGCAACGAACAGGTCCGTTCTTCTGTGTGGGTGCGTGTGTGTATTAGAGAGGACGAGAAGTAGATTTGGAGAGAGAGATTGGCATTGGAATTGGAAGCTTGGGTTCAATAGTGGTGGCGGATGGTTGACAGGGTGTGACGCGGACTTCTGCCGGACTTGAACGCCGGTGTCCCGCCATTGGAGCAGCAATGATGGTTTCCGATGATCACGAGCAAGAGAGAACGGGAAGGCATGGCATCTGTTGGGATGGAGGTTTGACTAACTGGAGGCGGGTGTGAGCGCGAGCCCTGTTGGTAGCAATGGCTCTAGCCGGAGTAATCATGGTTCAAGATGGCGGCGCATTGGACTCGTGGGGCTCCGGCGATGGATACAGACTACCTGGTTCGAGCTCCGACTAACAGGGCATCAAAGGTGGTTCCTGTCATTTTCTGTGAATGGGAAAGGATGAGAAGGGTGGTTCGAGGTCGGGCCACCATTTGATCCGTGTAGCGTGGGGGAAGGTGGATATCGATGGAGATGGAAGTTTCGCCGGTGAGGAATGGTCGGGATGTGGGTGCCGCCTGAAAAATAGCTTCGCCGGTAAAGGGATGCGGCGGCTCCTTGGCTTGGAGAAGATGATGTGAGTTTGACTTCTTTGACTTGCTTTTTTCCTCATTTTAGGTCACCCGATTCCTTGGTGCTAATAGTGGTCTGCCAATTTAACCTTACATGGGCTTGACACCATTTGTTGGGCCAATGTTTTAGTAGGCCGAGTTCTTGGACTAGACATTGGATTAAATGGATTGGATTATGATATGAATAATGGGCCGATGATACCTAATAGATGTGGGTTTTAAATTTAGATAATTTGACTAAATTGAAATGTTTTAGTAAAATTTATCAGATATTATTAAGTTATAATATTATTTGGTCAAGTGCGATCGAAGTTTATTATTAAAAATAATAAAGTAATTAAGATGCGTTTATGTCACAAAGAAACATATATATATATATATATATATATATATATATATATATATATATATATATATATATATATATATATATATATATATATATATATATATATATATATATATATATATATATATATATATATATATATAAATTTTTTTTTTTTTTTTCATGACTTTTGGATAAAACCCTATTTTATGAAACATGCAACATTTCAAATACGACTATATAAGTTTCATGAAACGTCTAAGATAATTTATAGACTAGAATATGAAATTTAGTCCTTGTATATACATAAGTCCGAGTAAGAGATGATAATGTAGTCAGTTGGAATAAAGGTGATATCTTTATACCGCGTATTAAATTTTTTTATACAATTGAATCATAGGAAAATTGGAGGTTGAGAAAATGTTGTCTAAGATTTAACGTTTTGAGAAGCGAGGACGTTTCGGGCTATTGTTGACTTTTCAGTTGACCTCAGGTGAGTTTACCGGGAGTACACATCCCAACTATTATCTTTTGTGTGTGTTATCAATTAATTTTCATGCATATTATTATGTGCAATGTGTTATATGATTACTACTTGTGCATTGCATGAAAATGGGTTTCTAAAGATGTTTTCAAATAAAGAGTATGATGTTGTTTTTGAAAGACGTTTTGAGCATCCTATTGTGCATTGCATTTCATATAGGATGGGATTGACCGTGTGATACCTTGAGGACGAGTTTGACCCTTCTCAATCAAAGAGGGTGAGGAGTTATTATGAGTTTGACCCTTCTCTAAAATAAAGAGGGTGAGGAGAGTTTGTTCCCGACAATAGGGAACCGCATGAGGGAGTTGCTAACCATCATGGGACTAGTGTGATGGCCACTAGTTCTAGTTTAGCCTATACGGGGATCGAGTGATATGCTTCGTGCATGTCATTTGTGAACTTAGGTAGGTGCCATTGAGGTGAGTTGGACTTTTATGAGATGGACGTGGGGTTGGGATAGTTGCATCATGCATTGCATTTGCATATCATAACTATCTATTTTGAGTAAATCCTTATGATGTTTTAAGTTATTCTGAAGTGTGATTAAAATCTATTTTTGGGGGGTTGCCCGTGTGTGGTAGTTCACTGCCTACTCGAAATGGGTCAACCTCGGGTAAGCTCACTAGACATTTCAATTGCCTAACTTATTTTGATGTGTACTCAGGTTGAGAAGTTTAGATGACTTTAGAAGAGCTGGACGTTTAGAAGGCCATGGTTTGTGTGGTTTCATTTAAGCTGTGTAATGGTAGTTAAATTGTTACAACCTTGCTACTTTATAAACAAAAATGTTTTATCTAAAATGGGACCAAATGGTGTTTTTCCGCAACTTAAACCTAAATTATTACTCATTAAACCCCATGTGTTTTAAAATGGTTTTGAAAGAAAATGACTTATTTGTAGATGATGAAATTGAAGTTTTACTAAAGGATGATTTTTGAAATAATGATGATAAACCATGGGATAAAATGATGTTTTATGAGAAGCCTTAAGCAAGGGTGTTTCAATTTGGTATCAGAGCATGAGTTTAAGTGAACTAGGTACTAGGAGTAGTGCTTAGACTTAAACTATGATGCTTTAAAGGATGTTTGACCTCTTAAGTAGTTGGCCTTTAGAACTTAGTAGTAAGTGCTTGCTTGTGACTAAGGTTCTAACCATTTAATTAGTAAATTCGGTTTGGCATGAGGTATATTCTGGGCAATAGGATCTTTATGCAGGAGGATTCCTATGTGGAAATGAAGTGCAACCTTGAAGGACCATGACTACATGGCAGCATGAGGAAGAACTTTGTGAGGATGGCGACTGTTAAGGAATGGAGCTTCATGCTCACAAGCACTTTTGAAGAATAAAGGATGATCTTGGATGAGGAAAGGATGAAGCTCGAAGAGTAGCAAGGTTGATGAGGTGGTCTTGACCATGAAGAGCCGACTAAGGGAATTGTGGTGACAACTGGAAGCAAACGAGGAGCATGGGGAGCATAGTATTAGTTAAGTAAATGATAGGGGAAGACTTGGACCTGTTGAAGAAATTCTTTTGTCGTGACCCTTAAACCTTTCTTCCTTACCCTTATATCCTTTTGAGACCCATTCGACATCTTTTGGGTGTTCATGCTTGTAACCTTTCCTTAGATCTAGAAGATCAAGTGCGTATGCGAGAGTACCATGGTATGTACTTTTGGTGGCGGAGCTAGGGGAACCTTTAGTGAGGTGAAGGAAGGACTTGGATTATTTGGTTCCCGATAGTTAGTTATGGCCTAGTTGACCAATCGAACTTATTAGAATAGTGAGATGCTAACTATGTTTAAGATGAAGAGATATGGGTGCATGATGAGACTAGAAGCCATAGGTTTAAACCGTTAATCGGCTTGAGGTGTGCAAGGTAATGAACAACCTACCCTAATAAAAACATAAGAATGATGTAAGGCCAATCTTTTCAAAAGTATTGTTAAAAATTTGAGAAAAATTTTGTAAATAATTTTGGACGTGTATTTTTTATAAATGCAAGACTTTTATGGAAATAAATAACAAAGTGGCCATCATGAATCGGTAGTAAAACCCAGGATTGATGATCCATTTGGAATTTTGTTAATAATTTTCGAGGGAAATATGTTTCATAACAAATTTGAAAATTTATGTATTTATTATTTATTTTCTTACATAAAGTATTCAAAATCTAGGAAATGAATTTTCATAAAAGTGAATTAACTTTTCATAAGAACGCTTTCTTGAAGATTTTAATCACAAAGTTGGGTATTTGATTTTTGTAAAAAAAAAAGGTCAAGTTGAGAAGGATTTCAATTTTAACATTTACATGTTTTCGGAACAACATTTATGAAATGAAGATTTTGGATAAGTAATTCTTGGAAGTAACGTCGTTTTACAAAAGTGGAATTTAAGGTACTTCGAGTTTATAACATTTTAAAAACTAAAAATATGGGTAACTTTTGATATTTAAAAAAAATGGAGTACTTTATTCTTTATTCGTGATTTCGGGGACGGAATCCTTTTTAAGGGGTGGATAATTGTAACATCCGTGTTTCGGGCCTAAAAGTTTTATGCTAAATTTACAAAATAAAATAAAATTTTATGACTTAAACGATATTCAAAAATTTATTAAATGACAATAAATCAATGGATTTCATAAATAAATGATGACACAAAGTCATCTTTGTTTGGAAATTGTAATTTTATAAAATAAACATTGTTTTATTTGTATTTCACATGAAATTCATAATTAGATGAAATTTTATATAATAATTATTATTATGTTAATATATTACATATTCTAATTCATTTAGAAGGGCATTTTGGTAATTATATATAGCAAAATTATATTGGTACCTAGATTTTTAGAAAAATAGTGAGTAATGGTATGGTTTGTAAATGATGAGTTCTAGAGGGACTTAAACCGAAAACTTTGGAAGTCATGTGGCCAAAGGTGTCAAATGGAAACAAAGTTTCCATTTTGTGTGAGGTTCGTTGCATATTCAGACTTCATGTCCAACCACTATTAATTGCAGATGAATGGCACCAAATGAGAATGAGAGATCTAGGTGGTTGAGCTTGTAGGTCTCGGTGGTCTCTCACCATGACCTTGCATCAGAATGGATCAAGAAAATAGAGTGAAGCGTAAAGGGAGAGATGAGAGTATGAATTGAGCGAAGGATGGGTTAGATTGAGCCTCTGGTGAACACAACAAAGAAGAGAGATGCGAGAGTATCGAGAAGGGGGTGGAACCGTTGGAGCTCTCTGGCAGTCGACCATAGAAATGGCTGGGAGAGAGACAGAGGATTGCCGATTGGATCCTAGTCTCCGGCGATCCAGCTTTGCACTGGCAATACTTCAGAGGGAACGGACGGATGTGAGCATCTAATATGAACTCCATTTATGTGTGTGTAGTGGGTGTGCTTCATAGAAGGCGGGAAACGAGGGGATGAGGTAGAAGAGTGTTCGACGGGTGAAGGGTTGTTGGTGGAGTAAAGTTGCAAGGCAAATGGTGCTCGTGAATGAAGCAACGAACAGGTCCGTTCTTCTGTGTGGGTGCGTGTGTGTATTAGAGAGGACGAGAAGCAGATTTGGAGAGAGAGATTGGCATTGGAATTGGAAGCTTGGGTTCAATAGTGGTGGCGGATGGTTGACAGGGTGTGACGCGGACTTCTGCCAGACTTGAACGCCGGTGTCCCGCCATTGGAGCAGCAATGATGGTTTCCGATGATCACGAGCAAGAGAGAACGGGAAGGCATGGCATCTGTTGGGATGGAGGTTTGACTAACTGGAGGCGGGTGTGAGCGCGAGCCCTGTTGGTAGCAATGGCTCTAGCCGGAGTAATCATGGTTCAAGATGGCGGCGCATTGGACTCGTGGGGCTCCGGCGATGGATACAGACTACCTGGTTCGAGCTCCGACTAATAGGGCATCAAAGGTGGTTCCTGGCATTTTCTGTGAACGGGAAAGGATGAGAAGGGTGGTTCGAGGTCGGGCCACCATTTGATCCGTGTAGCGCGGGGGAAGGTGGATATCGATGGAGATGGAAGTTTCGCCGGTGAGGAATGGTCGGGATGTGGGTGCCGCCTGAAAAATAGCTTCGCCGGTAAAGGCATGCGGCGGCTCCTTGGCTTGGAGAAGATGATGTGAGTTTGACTTCTTTGACTTGCTTTTTTCCTCTCATTAGGTCACCCGATTCCTTGGTGCTAATAGTGGTCTGCCAATTTAACCTTACATGGGCTTGACACCATTTGTTGGGCCAATGTTTTAGTAGGCCGAGTTCTTAGACTAGACATTGGATTAAATCGATTGGATTATGATATGAATAACGGGCCGATGATACCTAATAGATGTGGGTTTTAAATTTAGATAATTTGACTAAATTGAAATGTTTTAGTAAAATTTATCAGATATTATTAAGTCATAATATTATTTGGTCAAGTGCGATCGAAGTTTATTATTAAAAATAATAAAGTAATTAAGATGCGTTTATGTCACAAAGAAACATATATATATATATATATATATATATATATATATATATATATATATATATATATATATATATATATATATATATATATATATATATATATTCATGACTTTTGGATAAAACCCTGTTTTATGAAACATGCAACATTTTAAATACGACTATATAAGTTTCATGAAACGTCTAAGATAATTTATAGACTAGAATATGAAACTTAGTCCTTGTATATACATAAGTCCGAGTAAGAGATGAGACTGTAGTCAGTTGGAATAAAGGTGATATCTTTAGACCGCGTATTAAATTTTTTTTATACAATTGAATCATAGGAAAATTGGAGGTTGAGAAAATGTTGTCTAAGATTTGACGTTTTGAGAAGCGAGGACGTTTCGGGCTATTGTTGACTTTTCAGTTGACCTCAGGTGAGTTTACCGGGAGTACACATCCCAACTATTATCTTTTGTGTGTGTTATCAATTACTTTTCATGCATATTATTATGTGCAATGTGTTATATGATTACTACTTGTGCATTGCATGAAAATGGGTTTCTAAAGATGTTTTCAAATAAAGAGTATGATGTTGTTTTTGAAAGACGTTTTGAGCATCCTATTGTGCATTGCATTTCATATAGGATGGGATTGACCGTGTGATACCTTGAGGACGAGTTTGACCCTTCTCAATCAAAGAGGGTGAGGAATTATTATGAGTTTGACCCTTCTCTAAAATAAAGAGGGTGAGGAGAGTTTGTTCCCGACAATAGGGAACCGCATGAGGGAGTTGCTAACCCTCATGGGACTAGTGTGATGGCCACTAGTTCTAGTTTAGCCTATACGGGGATCGAGTGATATGCTTCGTGCGTGTCATTTGTGAACTTAGGTAGGTGCCATTGAGGTGAGTTGGACTTTTATGAGATGGACGTGAGTTTGGGATAGTTGCATCATGCATTGCATTTGCATATCATAACTATCTATTTTGAGTAAATCCTTATGATGTTTTAAGTTATTCTGAAGTGTGATTAAAATCTATTTTTGGGGGTTTGTCCCGAGTGTGGTAGTTCACTGCCTACTCGAAATGGGTCAACCTCGGGTAAGCTCACTAGACATTTCAATTGCCTAACTTATTTTGATGTGTACTCAGGTTGAGAAGTTTAGATGACTTTAGAAGAGCTGGACGTTTAGAAGGCCATGGTTTGTGTGGTTTCATTTAAGCTGTGTAATGGTAGTTAAATTGTTACAACCTTGCTACTTTATAAACAAAAATGTTTTATCTAAAATGGGACCAAATGGTGTTTTTCCGCAACTTAAACCTAAATTATTACTCATTAAACCCCATGTGTTTTAAAATGGTTTTGAAAGAAAATGACTTATTTGTAGATGATGAAATTGAAGTTTTACTAAAGGATGATTTTTGAAATAATGATGATAAACCATGGGATAAAATGATGTTTTATGAGAAGCCTTAAGCAAGGGTGTTTCATCATAAGAATTAAAATAGTTGAAAATTTAATATATCATTCGACGAAGATACATAATTAAATTTAAGAATAGTTCATATATAATATACAATTAAACAATTTCTTTTACTACATATTAGGTCATATATAATTCAACAAAATAGTTAGATTTTGAATATATTTTTCAACGAAGATATATTTAAGAAATAAAAAAAATCATATCATCGAAAAGCAAATACAAAACTAAATATAAAAGTTATACAATCCTTATCAATATGAAAATTATTCCTCATTAGTTTTGTTTGGGAGATAAGTGATGGTGTAGAAAAAAAAAGAATAAAAAACCTACATCTTACCTTTTTACGTGGAACACCATAATGAAGATTAGAAACAATGCCAATGGTTTTGCTTTCTTTCTTTTTTCTTCTGTTCGTCTTCGCATTGTATACAACAATGATTCTTATTTGTGTGATACGGCTGATGAAAGCCTATTAGGGTTAACAAAACGCAAAGAGAGAGACGGTCGTATGTATAAAGGGAAATAGAAGGTGAGATGAGAGAGATTGAGAAATTTTAGCAGTTGGTAAATATGGATTAATGCTCAATTCCTATAATACCCTTATGCTACTTTTAATTTAAATTATTGAAATTTAAATATATTAATAATTTCAAAATTATCAATTAATCATAGCCTTAGATCTGAAATAATAAAGTGATGAGATCTGGCCTCCAGATCTCTACCTTTTTATGGATCTTTATTGAACCTACCTATATATATATATATATATATATATATATATATATATATATATATATATATATATATATATATATATATATATATATATATATATGTATATATATATATATATATATATATATATATATATATATATATATATATATATATATATATATATATATATATATATATATAGACTAAATATCAAATGGGAACCAATATTTTCCTAGAAACCGTAGGAACTTTTTTACTGAAAATTGTTTTTCAAAAAAATGACATAATACACCTAATCGCTTATATTTAAAACCTATTGTAAAATAAAATTGAAAAAATAATATATATACACGAAATGTGCACATATGCACGAAACATGATCATATACACATTTGCGAAATAATGCATATATGCACATTTCGTGTATACATATTATTTTTCAAATTTTTTTTGACAAAAAGTCTTAAATATAAGCGACTAGGTGTATTATGTCATTTTTTTTGAAAATAAAATTTCAGTCAAAAAGTTCCTACGGTTCCTAGGAAAATATTGGTTCTCTCTTGAAACGGACTATATATATATATATATATATATATATATGGGCAATGTGAATATATGGCTGTGAGGTATGTAAACTTGGGTATAGAACCCTTCAAAACTACACCGTTTTATGATAACGTTCCTTTATTCCATGCCTGTCGTTAGTTTCCTTCTTTGCCTCTGATGACAATCTTTTCCATTGATCGACCAACTTAAACCCTAAACCTATCTTCAATATTTACTCTCAAATCTCCAATTCGCTTGTCTAATATTAAAATAGTTCCAATCCATCTGCAATCAGATACATTCCAGGTAAAAACAATTAATTCAAGCATCGTTCAGTACATCAAATTGAATAGAATTAGGTTCTGTTTATTATTGAGTGATAGATTACAATTGAATTCATATTTATTAATACTCGATTGATGTTGTTATTAGTCAAGAATGAGAAAATTGTTTATTACATGTTTAGAGGAAACTCTGATTCAAGAAACGTTTAATGCAACTAAATCAATATCCTTGATTGTGCAATAATGTCGAATTGTAGGAAAGCAATAATGTCGAACTGTAGGAAATGCATTAATTGCAGGAAAAACCCATTGATTCATGAGAAAACCATTGAATATTGATTCATGAGTTTTTATAATAGAAACGTAGAATTGCATTAATTGTTGGAAAAAACCCAAGATGGATACAGAAAAGTGAAACTTGTGGTAATTAATGCAACTATATCAAATTGAGAAGAACACCTCTTTATTCATTGTTTAGTCGTTAATCATTCATTTAGTTTTAAGATTGAGAATAACACCTCTTATTACAGTACCATGATAATCTTATTTTATTGTTTCTTATTTTATAATACAGATTATAATAAATCGTCCTTACATTGGGACATTTAATTAGGTGTGCAAGAGCTGGTTGGTTATGTCTTTTCTGTACTGATTGTTTATTCATTTTATATCTAGTACAGGATCTCAAATAACACCATGGATTCAGAAATTCAAGTAGACGATGAGCCATTACAAACATATCCGATTATAGATGTGGATGTTGATGTGAACCTTGCTCATGATAGAGATGAAGGTAGCGTTGAAAGTATCATGGGAAAGGTTTTTGACACACCACATGAGGCGTACACATTTTATAATCAATATGCTTTTTTACATGGATTTGGTATACGTATTCTTTATCATTATAAAAATAAGACCACAAATGAGGCTTACCGTAAGTTGTATGTATGCAACAAAGAAGGATTCAAAAGAAAGAAGGCCAGTACTTCATGTGGAATTTTAAAGAAACAACGTAGAGAATTAAGGACCAGATGTAAAGCAACGCTTCGAATTTCAAAAGGGAAAGATAGCAAATGGTTTGTGGACGTGTTTAATGATACACACAATCATGAGTTGAGTACTACACCAACAAAAGTAATGAAGCACCGTTCTCATGGAAAAGTCCACCGCTCATTGGCGTGTAAATCTCTTATGGTGGAACTTGGCCAAGCAGGGCTAAAGCCTTCACAAATTAGAAAGGCTGTAAATGCAATGAAAGCTCCAAATGAAGTTGATGTTACTTCAAAGCAATGTGTGGATATCTTATCCGAGGAATGAAGACAATATAAAGGTAAGGAATTTTATGGGCTTATCAAACATTTCAAAGATAAAGCATTAGTTGATGCTAACCAATATTTTGTTATGGATCTATTTGTGGATGGCTCTCCTCGAAATATTTTTTGGGCCAATGGAAGATCAAGGGATGCCTATACTAAATTTGGAGATGATGTTGTCTTCGATGTTACATACATGACGAACAAATTTAAGATGCCATTTTCTCCATTTGTTGGGGTGAACCATCATGGACAGACCATACTTTTTGGTGGTGCATTGCTAGAAAATGAAAAGGAAAAAACTTTCCAATGGTTATTTGAGCATTTTCTAAAGTGCATGTTGAACAAGTACCCTTCCGCAATGATAACTGATCAAGATAAAGCTATGGGCAATGCACTGAAAAAAGTGTTTCCAAACACTCGACATCGTTACTGTGCATGGCATATTAAGAAACATGAGCTTGAACATCTTCGACCATTGGTAGCTCGTTATAGTGATTTTAATGAATCTTATAGAAAATGGGTAAAGAGTGATACAATTGAAGAATTTGAAATGGAGTGGGAAGTTATGAAATGTAAGTATAACCTTGAGAATAATCGTTGGATCACCGACATGTATAACTATCGAAAGCATTGGGTTAAAGCATACCTAAAGGATTTTTTTTTGCTGGCATGACCACAAGCGGACGAAGCGAAAGCATTCATTCATTTTTTGATGGATTTGTCAATTCCAAGACCATGTTGAATGAATTTGTAGTTCAATATGATAAAGCCGTTGAATCTCGAAGAGTTGTTGAAGAAGACGAAGACTTCAAGACTATGAACTTGAAGCCAAGTCTTTCTTCGGTTCATCCAATAGAAGCAAAAGCAGGAGAATGTTATACCAGAAACATTTTTGAGATTTTTAAAAAAGAATGGGTAGAAGCTATGCAAAACTTAACTCATGAGACACTAAGCAAATGTACTGAAGAAACCAAATACCGAGTTGGGCAAGTGAATAGTAATAAAGCATATTGGAGAGTTGTTTGGTATCGTTTCATGAATCAAGTGGATGTGACATGTTCATGTGCTAAATTTGAAACACATGGCATGCTATGCAAGCATAGTCTATATGTGATCAAGAAGAGGCATGTTCAGACCCTTCCTGATCATTATATTTTACCTAGGTGGACACTTGATTCTAGGTTTAGGGTGGATGCTCGTAGTATGAGGCTGGATGAGATGAATAATGAAAATGAAGTTAGTGCCTTAACCTTATAGTATGTTCGTGCAAACTGTAATAAAGCTATCGAACATGCAAAATCCTCCCCTTCAAAGATAGCAAAATTAAATAATTTAGTGGTAAAGTTTTTAGAAGATGAAGTTATTCACGAAAAGCCAAATGGACTTGCGATTGCATCTCAAGATTCTTCGATCGGAATTTCTCAAGTGGACACGATGCCTCAAATGTCTATTCAGGATCATGTTGTTCTTACCGGTACAAAAGGACGTCCTAAAAATGCTAGCAGGATTAAGTCTTCTTTAGAGGTGGGTAAGAAAAAGAGAACTTGTTCTCACTGCAAAGGATTGGGTCATTATGCAACCGGTTGTCCGAGTAAAAAAGTAACCAATTTTTTTTAATTTTTTAATGCTTCGTATTTTTAATAGTCTAATCCTTTAATTTTTTATCAGGCAGAGGAGGCGTTACAGGAGAAATGGTGATCTTATTTTTGAAGTTATTTTAAAGATCACAAAGAAAAAGTGAACCGATGACATTTTTCTTTTAAATTTAGTTGTTTCATCTTGCATTATACACTTTGGGATAGGAAGTCTGTTGTTTTTTTAAGTTTTTACCTGTTGGAAAATTTTGAAACTGACCCACTAAATGTGGATCTTATTTTCAAAAAAAAATTGATGCAATTGCATAGGATGTTTGGATTTATCTTTGGTTCAATAATATATCTTGTTTAATAAATTTGCGTATGTGTGTTTGTATTTTTCTTGGTCAAATTTCCAAATAAAAGATAGTACTTTGACTATTAAAAGTCAAATGCAGATTCTACAATAGCAAAATGCTGCAACTGTTGGGTAGACAACAAGTTTGGTTTAGGGGACTTTGACTTTGTTTAGAAATTCTAAGCAAATATTATCATATTATGTGAAATTTGTAGTAAATTGATGGAAGGAAGAGCACTGATATGTGACTGTATGATGTTATTCTCAATGGACTGAATGGTTACAGACTCAAACCATTGGCTTTTGAGAGGCCAATCTCTCCCAAGTGATCTCTTACAGTATACAACATCAGATCCCTTCCCTAACAGACTAAATACACTTTGATGCCAAAAGACATAATTACCCTCAATAGGTTTATTGACCCACTAACAGTAAGGTAACAAGTCAGACAATCAAAAAGTAATGCTAAGTCTTCTTTTTCCTTCTTGCTTATGTAATCCTTAATGGGGTTTTACCACCTTGTTGGTCTTTTATCTTGATTGAATTTATTGTTGATGATAAAGTTGGCTTTACTGTTGCTACTTTAGTTCTTGATGACTAGGTTGTTGCAGGTTGCGTGCATGTACAGCAATGAAAGGATGATCAAGAAGATATATGTCAGCATCATTATAGACTGCTAGAGCAAGTTGCATCCTTTGTTTTTGACCACCACTCATATTAAGCCCTTTTTGACCTATTTTCTGTCAAATCACCATGGATAAAATCATTCAGATCCTTGACTTTTCATAGAGAATATTCTCCCGAATTGTCCCACTTTGAATCTAGGAAGCTTGACTAACATAAGAAATTGACCCAAAACATCCACCTGATTGCAAGAAATATCAGTAAGTTATAAAAATTTACATCGTGTAAAATAAAAAGTTGTTTGTGAACTTACAGTTCCTGATGTTCTGGTTATTTCTTTGAGTATAGAATACAATAGTCATGTGACATGTTTATGTGCTAAATTTCAATGTCAAAACAGTTTACAAAACGGTTTACAAACTCACATGTCTGATATGGAGGTATGACATTTCTTCGAACAACTTGACCGAGATTTCCAATTGCCATGCTCTGTTTTCTCTTCATCACCTTCATATCATGAAACCCATCCATCCAATCTTCCTCCCCATTTTCATACCGACTTCAGGTTAAGCCACAAGAAATGGCTATGTTTCAAAAACCACAGGCAATTTGCCGATTTCAAGCCAGAACTGAAGTTACTCACTGCCACCTTAGAGGGAAGAACACCAATTTCAAGCCAGAACTGAAGTTACAAAACGATTTACAAACTCACATGTCTGATATGAATGTGTGACATTTCTTCGAACAGCTTGTGGGCGGAGAGGGAGAGAAGGAGAGTGGCGGCCCTAAACAACGACAATTGCAGAAGGATCGATAATGGGAGAAATGAAGAAGAACCTTGGAGGCGGAGGTCGGTCAAACGATGAAGAAGAACCTTGGAGGTTGAGGTCGATCAAACGGTGAAGAAGAACAAGTTAATTTTATATGGACTTGAGAAAACGGTGACGGAGGGAAGGAGAGTAGCAGCCATCGACAAATTACACAGCGGGATCGAGAATGGGAGAATATCAATTATAAAGAGGAAGCTTGGAGGTGGAGGTCGATCAAAGGAGAAGAACACGGTCATTTATTGTTGACCCCAAAATCAAATTGTTGTTCAATAATGACTGAAATGGGAAGTTTTTTTTTATTTTTGGAAAAAAAACGAAAACGGAAGTTCTATACCTAGAGTTGGCTACACAACAGCCGTATATTCACATTGCCATATATATATATATATATATATATATATATATATATATATATATATATATATATATATATATATATATATATATATATATATATATATATATATCCTATCCTAATAAATAAGTAACTCAAAGCCACATGTCATCACCACATTCATTTGGCCACATGTCATTTTCTCATAATTTTGAATTTCTTAAGAAAATGTTTGAATTGAATGCATTTAATTCTAATAATTAAGTAACTGAAGCAAGAAATTAAGAACTCATTTATTTAAGTATTAGTAATTGATGCATTTATTTGGATTATTTGACTAAGTATAAAATTTCATTCTTTTTTTACTTTTTAACGCATTGTAATTCGTGTATTGTGCACCAATGAAAATAATTATATGAAAATAATCTTTCTTTTAAATGTTTGACATCCGAAAATTTCACAACAAATTTTAGAGCATATGTGTAACTAAATTAACTAATTTTAAGGCAAATTTGGAAATACAAAAAGAGTAATCATGTTTAAGCCCAATTTTGATTAGAAATTTTGGTAGAAAAAATTCGCCATCAAATTTAAATGGCAAATGTTCGAAAAAATTGAACAACTTTAAGGCAACTGAAAAAACTTCAAGGTAACTTTGACATCAAGTATGTTTTAAGGAAATATTTGATAGCAAACTTTAAACCTAATAATTGTTAAATTTGAACATAAATTTGACAACAACTCATTAGAATATTAACGACAACTTGATATATCTGAATGTACTAATCTTAACTCTTACATAAAGGTGTACAAAAGTCGGATTTATCCAAAAACAAATTAAAAAAAAAAACTGGGTCAGATTGGATTGTGTTTTTCAATATTGGATCATATTTTCAAATAAAGCTTTTAAAACACAATTGAATGTAGTTGTGTAGTCTGTCTATTACAAAATTTAAAACGTCGCTTTTTGGGTATGTACTCCTACATTTTAAGTTTGCGTGTGTTTGGGGTATCTACATACTCAATAATTTCGTCATATATTATGAAATTTGTTTTAATAAAAAAAAAAAAGTAATGTTTACATTTTGTTATCTAACATTTTATTTATATTATCCCGTGTAATACACGGGTCTTACAACTAGTATATATATATATATATATATATATATATATATATATATATATATATATATATATATATATATATATATATATATATATATATATATATATATATATATATATATATATATATATATATATATATTACTAGCTGCGTACCCGCGCAATGCGGCGGGGGGAAATAGTTTCGTTTCGGCAATTATTTTTTAGGTTTTAGGTTGCAGATGGGAGGGGGAGTTGGAGAATAGAGTGATTAATTTCTTTTGGAGCTATTGATTACCTTTCCAAAGATATAGGAGACGGTAAATACCTGAAAGTGTGGGACCAAAAAAGGAAAAAACTTTTAGAAATCGGTTTGGAACTATAGGGATATTTTGCAATGAAATGATAAATAGAAGTAGAATGATATAAGCTAGACAAAAGACAAAGTAAACAAATGGGCAAGGGGCAAAATAATTTTTCGGTACAAAACTGTAAAAATTCTTAAATCTAACAAATTTTGTAAAAACAAAAAGTACAAGGCTATAATCCGCAAAAAATACAACTAAGTAAATGCATAGTTTGGGCAGAACTCGCATTTAAGGAAAGTACAATGCTATAATAATAACAATAATAGAAGTGCAATGCTATAATCCAAAAAATAGACAAAGTAAACATTTCATTTGGGGAGAATTTTTATTTAAGTAAAGTACAATGCCATCATCTGCCAAAGTAAACATTTACAGTGCAATAACTTTAAAAAAAATGAAAAAGTCAAAGAATCCAAAGTAAATATTTACAGTGCAATAACTTTAATCAGTTTTTTTATAAGATCTAAATTATCAAAATCAAACCAAATACGTTTTAATTCATCTATTTAAGACCGATTAAGTTATAGTTGATATATATCGTCGCTAATTTTAAGCATCATAATAGAATAATGCGTCTTCATTAGAGGTTTTTAAAATAAAATTACTTCTAAAGTATGGTCTTCATATACAAAACAGATAGAATAAAAATATAAAATGATCCATAAACCAGCACCCGTTGCTGTTTGGCTGTATAAAATTTATCTCCTCCCAAACCAATTTCTTATAAAAATATAAAATGATCCATAAAAGTTAGAAACATATGGGATTAGTTAAACCGTTGTTTAAGTTCGTAGGATATTAGTAAGTTAAGATATTTGTTTATCTATTATAATTATTGTTAAACATTTTTAAATCATTTCAAATCCTAGATATTGGGTCATATGATTACTTAAAGTTGTTAGAATAAATCTGCCTTTTTCGAAATGGTTTGCTTTTATGTGACCCATAGACAATTGATTTTCCAAATTTAAAAATCAAATTCTAACAAATTCTATCAAAATTGTATTCTCTCGATATGTTGTAAAATGCATTAAATTTCAGGTTTTTTTATCATATGTCTCAATGTATTATGATGAGAATTTCTGCGTTCACTTTGTTTTTTTTGGAAATTAATGTGAAATCACATGGTATTGGTAGATGAAATTTAAATAAACAAAAGAAGATATTGATCTTTATACTCATCACGTGGATATGAGAAGGGGATTAAATCGACAACACTTTGTTTTTGACTTTTTATAGTGAGATTACAGATTACGTGGGTGATTTTGCACCATCAAAGAAAAGTTTTTTTTTATTACAGTACATAGTTTGCATGAGGATTATCTACTCAAAAGTTGAAGTATGATGAAATCGTACAAAAGCATGGTTGTCGATCGGTTTACTTGTACTATGTAGGATACCGAGATTTTCACAAGGTACTATGGCTTCCAGACTTTTTTTTCAAGAAAGGTACCATTAATTAAGAGAAACTAAATGAAGCAAATCGCCATCTATTTTGTACAAGAATGAATTAAAGACATACTATAGATATGTGTTCGTACGAAAGCAACAGTAGATGTCACGTGGCCATCCCAATTTTTGTGTGTGATGACTCCAGAATTTAACACCCATTTTAGGACATTTAGACAAACATACACACAACACGTTGAACCATCAGATTTTCACAAAAACAAAATTGTAAAACACATAATTTGAACAGAACCACATAGATCTAATATACAAAACTGGTTTAAATCAAACAATACAATAAACCATAATCGAGATGGAAATAGATGACATCAAAAAACCAAACAAAAACATGACATGAAAATTCAATACAGACATAAACAAAGATGCAAAGGAACTAACACAAACATTAACATACATGGAGAATCAGTCTAGTTGAAATAACCTGGAGACAAAATGACAAATTTACCCTTACATAAAAAAATTTTCACACTCAATCAATTTTTAACATTTTCATCGATTTAAATGTAAGAGGAGTTGGGAGAAAAACCAAGTGAAATTAGGCAAAAAGTTAATGTCTTAATACATTAAGCCATATATATTTTGGCTTAATCTATTAGGTCATTATGTCCGAATTAAGTCAAAAGGACTATCCAGATTAGTTGTTAAAGTTAGAAAAAAACAACCTGTAAAGGATAAAAGAAGAGCACCTTTTCGCGTGAAATCTTTGTTGGTTGGAAGGTAACTTGTACAGAGGTTTGTATGTCATCATCATCTTGAATTGAATCACTTGAAAAATATGATTGGTAATCCTCACTCCCGCCATCCACCTCATCAATCTCATCATTCGACGTCCATTTTTCTTCTTCCAGTCCTTCAAGCCCTTCAATAGCTTCCATGGAAAACTTGGCAACCTTCTCATAATCAACTACACATTTACACGACAATACAAAGCATTTCATTATCTAATTTTAAAACCGACATTATTCTAGGATTTCGAGAATTACATACCTGTTTAGACCAAATCCACCAGAAACAATGGCCGATTCCATCTCTAATACAAGATCTTTCAGAAAATTAATCATATTTGTGGTTAAGTATCCTCCATGACCTGCTATTTCAACCAGAAATTGCATGTCAACCGCAAATTGTTCCAAAACAAAAGTTAACGAAATCATGTTTTTAGACTTGGGTTGAAAGAGAATCTTTTACCTGGTTTAATCTATAAGATTGATCAACAGTTTTATCCTCGTTGGTCATACATATTTCATGATTTCTGGAAACCCAATCGAATATAGTTTCAATGAGCTCTATTAGTAAACTCACCAACCAATCAAATTCATTCACAATCTCTTCAGCATGTTCTTGTTTTTTTACTTTCCTTAATTCCAGAAACAGTATCTGATTATTTCACACCAAATTCTAAATCAAAGTTCAGTTAAAATATTTAGTTTTGAGAAATTGTTAATGGTTACTTGATAAGGAAAAGAAGGCCTCACAGCCAAATTCCAGGTTCTTGAACATCCCTAACACCCATCGGTTCTCCACTTCAGTGAAATCAAAAACCAAGTTAACATAATCAATAAAACAGGAAAATGAAATTTGCTTGATCAATTTTGTTGAACTTTTTCTTGACAGCAAGTTTCAGCACCTGTATAACTTATAGATTCAGAAAGTGGTTTATTAATGAGCAAGGTACTTTCATTCACATAGATGCAGTCACATAAACAGATACACACTGTTACACATATAGATACATAGATACATACATGGTCACATACATGCACACAGAGGAGGTGATTTCGAGGGATCTTGAGTTCGAGAAGCTTTATGGTTTTGAAGATTCTTGAGTTGGCGAGAAGATGTCCGAACCTTGTTGATGCGTTAACAGTGTTGGGACCTTCAAGCCTAACAAAAGTTAGCAATAAGGATTAAGTAAGCTTGTCAAGAAAATATAGTGTGAGTCGATAAAAACAAATAGAACAGTTTCGTACAACCCAACAGATGCATAGTTCGTTATGCGTGCACATGAGATACAGAGCAAGGAGAACGGATAAGTACCTGAAGAGCCTGTAGACCGGAGAAGTTGAATTCAAATTTCCGAAATTTTCAAACTTTTCAAATTATTCAAAACTTTCAAATTTTGAAAATTTGAAAATTTTCAAATTTCAAAAATTTTAAATTATTCAAACTTTTCAAAATCATTCAAATTTTCGAATTTTTCAAACTTTTCAGAATTTTGAAATTATTCAAAATTTTAAGATTATTCAATTTTAAAATTTTCAAACTTTTCAAATTTCCGAACTTTTCAAATTATTCAAAATTTTCAAACTTTCAAATTTCAAAAATTTGTAAATTTTCAAATTTCAAAAATTAGAAATTATTCAAACTTTCCAAAATTATTCAAATTTTCAGATTTTTCAAACTTTTCAAATTATTCAAAATTTTAAGATTATTCAATTTTAAAATTTTCAAACTTATCAAATTATTCAAATTTCCAAAATTTTCAAACTTTTCAAAATTTTCAAATTTTCAAATTTCGAAAATTTTAAATTATTCAAAATTATATACCTTTTTATTTGAACTGAAATTCATGATTGCATGATATGAGCACATTAACTGGAAGGGGAGAGCTAGGGTCGCCAATAAACACTCCCTAAATTTGGATTCGGGTACCCATGTGCATAAATCACTGTATGTAAGCCTAATATACAACCACAAAGATTAATAAAAAAATTCAAAACAAAAGCATATTTAAATATGTCAAACAAGTGACAGAAAAACAAAAAAGTGATACCTAATGTTTTGAATGTCAGCAGGTTGTAGATCCTGCCACATTCAAGTTGTTAAAATAGTTATGAATAATAAAAAAGATTAAAAAAATTGTTTTGTAATGTACAGTAATTGTATGCAATGATGAATGAGCAATAAAACAAAACAACAACATTGTCAGACATAGCCATAACCATTGGGTGGTTTGTCAATGGCCTGTGCAGATCTCTTGTGTTGATCTTCATCATAGTGTGCAAAAGCAGCATCTAAAGGCTGCATCCAACAGTAGATAGTTAGAGAATAAAACAGTCTTTTTTTCCCAAAAAAATAAAAAATGAACCTGTAACATTGGTTGAACAAGAAGGGAAACATGATGCATGGAATCTGACTGCACTGATTCTTTAATCTCCTACAAATCAACAAATACACGATTAGCATAATAAGCCTTGACATGCTATTGCTAATACTTAAAAAGTGTGGGTGTGATTTACCTGTAGCTTTGTGTAGATTTGTGACATGGCATCCTTGAGCCGGCTCACCTACAGATTAAATTTCCAAATAAGAAAAATATGTAATGTAATTAATACGAATCCCAAGGGCTGAAATTACCTTACCTTTGCATAAAGGTATGAAGTTGTAATCGGATACGAGGACCAAAAATGTTTTATTAATACCTGAATAGACGTCCAATGCTGGAAGAGAAATAAGTTAAATAATATTCCCAGCAAAAAATGCAAGTTGAAAAACTCACAAGCAAAAGCTCATCTTTTGTGACGGTTGGCAAGGTGTACAATATGTTCTCATGTGGGTTTTTACCAAGTTGGTATTTGGAGCTTGATATAGTCTGGGTCAATCCGTTGAAGACCTGCCCGATACCGATAGATAGATAGCAGTTATAGTTTATATTTTTTAGCAGATAACAATACAAAATACTCTTAAATACCTTGACATCCACTTCGGGCCTAACCACAGGATCACTCAAACCAAGGCTTGTTATTTTAGAGATGAAGCCCCTTAAAGACCCATAAGCTTGACAGGTGTTCATCCTGGATTTCAAGTGTCTCCTTCCAGCTAATTCATTCATCGCATTAACTTGTTGAGAATCAAAGTAATCCCGAGGATCCTGTTTAAGATCAAATCATAGTAACATGATGGAATAAACAAAAACAAGCCAGAAACCAAACACTCCTTTTATACAAAGTGGTGCAACCGGATGTTCACGCGGTGCTTGAAGGTCCTCCATCTCAGCAATTCGAGTTAACCGCTCTTGATGTACATTCACATCAGAAGCTTTTTTAGGCAACTCAACTATTGAAAAAAAAACAAAGTGCATTGAACGGACCACATTTACAAGTAGCAAGGGCTTCAGCTACAGATCTTGTATCGCATGTCTCAACATCTACAGTTCTTCCTTCAAGATCTAGATCGACTAAAATGGCACCGTAGAAAAAAGTATATTTGAGTTTTGGTTCAAGCATTTTAACGAACAGGTGGCGTGCCAAAGCGGTAGAGATTGAAGCTGCAATAGAGAGTGAACAAAGGAAATACCAACTTACCTCGAGAAGCTAATCGTGTGGTGACGGAATAGCGGATCGGATGGTGCTTGTGGGGAGTGGCCCGAAAACAGTAAGTTGGTGGTGGTTCATCATGTTATTGGCCGTATCGGATGGTGGTGGTCGTATCGGATGGTGGCGGCATAGCAGATGGAAGCTATTGTTGAGAGCATTAGGGTTTTAGGTTTCAAGAGATAATGGCTGTGAAAGGAAATGAGTCTCTTTTTTTGTTTTGGGCAAGCTATAGACACGCGTCCATTTGTGTCACATTGTCCGCTTTCTTCCATTCAGTATTTAACAGTGCATAACAAAATTGTAACATAGGTATGATAAGTTGTGTATTGTGTATTAAAACTTGTACAGTCTTAAAAGTTAAGACAATTGGGCATAAGGGGGTTGTAATTTATATATGGTTTATAGTATAGTATATATATATATATATATATATATATATATATATATATATATATATATATACATATATATATATATATATATATATATATATATATATATATATATATATAAGCGATCGGGTGAGGACTCTTGCTAAAGTGAGGACTCGTGATGACACCTTAAAAAGATTGAAAAAAAATAAAAAAATATAAATAATAAAATGGATCATAGTACTATATTGGAGAAAAAAAATTCGAAAAAAAACTTTTGAATCATTATTTTTTTATAATGAAACAATGATCCACAAAATAAAATTTTTTGTGGATCATTGTTGTTTCTCAATGATCCAATTTTTTTTCTGATTTTTTTGGATCATGATATAGTACTATTCTCGATTTTATGATTTGTATTTTTTTTATTTTTTTTTTCAATTTTTTTAAGGTGTACTTACGAGTCCTCACCGAAAAAAAAGTCCTCACCGGAACGGGACTATATATATATATATGTGTGTGTGTGTGTGTGTGTGTGTGTGTGTGTGTGTGTGTGTGTGTGTGTGTGTGTTCAAATACATTTTCTAAATTTTGTATGATTATAGGACTAATTCTGGATCAATCATTTGATAGGGGCAAAATAGTCCAATTATATAATATAAATGTTAATTTCATTAATTAATTAATTAATTTGCCCAAATTAAATGCCTATATTTATAGAACGTAACCTTACTTAACCCTATTTAGCCGTCTCCCACTTTTCTTGCCGTCGTCGACTCGATCTCACTATTATCTCCGACTACATCTTTGCCGGCAATTCTGAGGTTAGCCTTTTGTTTATTTCCACAATTGATATCCAATTCTCAATTAATGCATTTTTGCTTAATCAATTTAAGAATTTGCGATGACGTGCTTTAAAGTGATCGGATTCAAAAAGTATTGTGCGTTGATTTTGGAATATAAAAAGGGATTCCATTACTTTTGGTGGATGTTGCCTTTAAAATTGGTATATGATAAATCGTGTAATAAGAATTATGTGTTGAATAGTTGGCAGTGGCGGAATGTGCGATTTCAATTTTTTGAGAAATCCGGTAGTTGCAAAGTCAGCGAGAAGCAAAGTCGGCGAGAAGGAAGAATTGAAGAAGGGTCGAAGAGGAAGAAATCAAATCAAGGAGGGGTTGATTCTCTAAAAAAGCTTGCATTCTCTAAGAATGATATAGAAAAAAGAGGAGCATACTTGTTTCTGCCAAAGCATTCTCTAAGAATACTTTAGTTGTATAAAAATATTTGTGTTCTTAAAGACTTCAAATCACACGCTTATGTCAAATTATGAAATTTTATTTTTCATTCTTGCAGAATATACATAATGTACATTGAATGCTTATTTGATTCTCAGAGAATGTACATGATTATGTATCTTGAACCATTATCGGAGAATAAGGTTGCCTATGTGAAACTACGTAACAGCCATCATATACATTCTTAAAGAATGTGATACTAAAAACACAAACCCAACCATGTACATTCTTAGAGAATGTGATACTAAAAACACAAACCCAAACTACGTAACAACTATCTGCGCATCGTCAATGTAAAAATCGTAAATAGAGAAAATAAAGGAACCGAAATTAAAAGCACGATCCGTAATTTTTGTTTCGATCTTAACAAATGATTTGAAAAAAATATGGTTTCCTTATTTGTAGGTATATTAAAATGCCCATTATACCCTTAATCGGATGATTTTAATTATTTTTATTTAATTCTTTCATTTTAATTACATAACTGCCACTATCATCTAAGCCTTTGATTTTTTCAATCTAATGGTCCAAAATTGGTCCTACATTCACACAATACTTAACAAATGTATTTAATACTAACTATATATATATATATATATATATATATATATATATATATATATATATATATATATATATATATATATATATATATATATATATATATATATATATATATAAGCGATCGGGTGAGGACTCTTCTTAAAGTAAGGACTCGTGAGGACACCTTAAAAAAATTGAAAAAAAAATAAACAAAAAATATAAATAATAAAATGGATCATAGTACTATATTGGAGAAAAAAATTCGAAAAAAACTTTTGGATCATTATTTTTTTATAATGAAACAATAATCCACAAAATAAAATTTTTTGTGGATCATTGTTGTTTTCCAATGATCTAAATTTTTTTTTGATGATGATATAGTACTATTCTCGATTTTATGATTTGTATTTTTTTATATTTGTTTTCAATTTTTTTAAGGTATCCTTACGAGTTCTCACCCAAAAAAGAGTCCTCACCGGAACGGGACCATATATATATATATATATATATATATATATAGAGATATATATATATATATATATATATATATATATATATATATATATATATATATATATATATATATATATATATATATATATATATATATATATATATATATATATATATATATATATGGAGGTTAAAATGAGAAGGATTAAAAGGTTGAGAATGTGAGAATGAATATGGAACAATGAAATCATAAGGGTATATTAGTAAATGTATAATTATATTAACAAAAATCAGGAATAAATTAATGAATGCTACCTATAATCATGGGATATGATCAAGATATTACCATATTTATAGTGATCTTATTCCACAAATCAAAGATAATCTCGAATAGGCAGCTGTCAAATTCGTCATCATCGAGTGAAAAAAAATCCAATAATCATTGATGGTAAACACATGCCGAGAAATGATTAACAGTGATGGTGTAGTGATATGAGGCAACGTTAATCATTAATGATTAACACATAGTTACATATGTCATCAGTCTGTGGTTCGAAAATCATTAATGTAAACAGTCTTATTCATCAATGATTAATGGTTAACAAGTCTGGTTCCATGTATAATTCATCAATGATTAAATTATGTGATGGTGTGGTAATCCGTTTTATTCGACATTATTCATTAATGTTAATCATTAATGATTAACATATTGTTACATATGTCATCAGTCTATGGTTCTAAAATCATAAATCAGTACAAAAGATGACACAAACTAAATAATCAAGAAACCAAACTTAATTTTATATATATATATATATATATATATATATATATATATTTATATATTTATATATATAAACATCGATATGTCCAAAAAAGCAAATCAATAAAGATATTTACAAATGAATGAACAAACATATAAAAAATCCAACTCATTTGTAATCATAAAGTCGATGTTTGCAGCCTTGATCATTTTTCTTGCTTCTACCATCATACATACAAACAAAAATGGTGTATTCATCATCGTTTTTGTTCTTGCTTCACACCCTTAAAATCAAGTTTAAATATATTAAAAAAACAAATCAAATACTATAGTGTTTTGTATGCATATTCATAAATGATTATATGTCAATATCTAACCAATTCAAAGTTATAATCATAACATATTATAACTATAACTGATTTGCTAATAATAATCGATTATAACTAAAGTTATAGTTATAATCATAAATGATTATAACTAGTGTTCTAATCATTTAGTATGCATTAATAAACCTGCCTATAGCTATAATCACAAATGATTATAATTAATTTCCTAATAATTTATACAATCTCAAATTGCATAATTACTAGTACAGACATAGTTATAATCATTAATGATTATAACTAATTAGAAATGAATATACCTAGTGTTCTAATATTCTATGCAACAACCGGAAACACCACAAATGTATTCAACCAGAAGGAAACATCGCCAATTAGACATCTATATCTCAATAGAACAAAGTTGAGCCTTCCAAAGAGCCGTCAATAGCACTTTCATATCGAAGCCAAAAAAGGAACAAACAATGGCTCAACCACTGTCAAGAAAAACAAAAAATATTATTACTATTCAAACAAAAAACATGAAAGTTGAAACATCGGATTTAGTTTGAGAATTGAGAAAAAAATGATCTCTTGATTACAAAGCTCAACTCAACGTCTCATCATAGATTCAATTTGCTATCGCTTGATGGTTGATAGCTCAATCACTGTCACGGAATTACTCGGATATGGCTCATTAACAGAATCACTTGAGTGTGGACAATTGAGGTGAATATGTAGATGTTACGGTGATGGTATAACTGGTTGAAGAGTCGTGTGGGGTGGTATCGGTTGGCGTTGAAGTGGATAAGAAACGATAGTCATCCACCACCTTTTGAAAATCAACGGGAGAATAAAGGAAGAAAATGATGAAGGTGGACCGGTGTGATACGATTTTCTGCAGATCTAATTAGGGTTTGAATATAGAAGTCGAGATATATGGAGAAAGAGAGAGAGAGAGAGAGAGAGAGAGAGAGAGAGAGAGAGTACGATGGGAAAGGAAAGAGATATTTTAGGAGGGGATTAATATTTTTTCCAGATTTTGTGGAAATCAAAATAAATGAAATTCCTACAATGCCCTTTTCCTCATTTAGAAGTTACAATTTTATCATAGAGTTTTCAGAATTTACATAATTGACCCATTTATATTAGCCTTAGATCATGATATTTGAAGGGTCAAGATCTCTTCTCACATTCTCAACCTTTTAATCATTCTCATTTTATTCTACCTATATATATATATATATATATATATATATATATATATATATATATATATATATATATATATGTATGTATGTATGTATATATATATATATATATATATATATATATATATATATATATATATATATATATATTGACAATTGTAAATTTTGGTCAACGAAAGTCAACTGTAGTCAAACGAAGCGTACGTTAATCCATATATTGAAAAGTAATTTTTCCATAATTTTACGATGTATTATTAGACATTATAGTACTACGTACGCTAATTCAAAACAATTATCGATTAAACGTCGAAAATACGGATAGTAAACTACTGTAGCGTAAAAATTCAATAATCATACAATTATTATTTTGAGAATAATAATATTCATAAAAGGATCTACTCGTAAATACGAACCTGTGGATATATAGAACGTCGAAAACGGAGTTCGTATGTGAAAGTTACAACGATTAAACCGCTGTGAACGGATAAATGTACACAGGGTTTGGACTCAAAATACAAAATGTGATGCCTTAAACATTAAATATGGAATAAAAAATCATATATTATAGAACGTAATACTATCTCTTATTTAATCTCAAAGCCAAATACAATTTTCGGTAAAATGCCGAAAATCGCGTAATCGGAAGAATACTGCGCTTAAACGCGTATTTCATCGTTTAACGAGCTACGACTCAATCTAATTAAATGTTTTACAATGTTTTTATACCTAATATTTATTTAGAACTTTGTTTCGTTAAAAACTCATAAAATTTCACTAAAACGTCTTACGATTTTATAAAAATCACTCATTTATATAAGTAGATTACTATTTTATTTAAAACTAACCCACCCTACACCCCCTACCCATCGGCTGATGGCTGATTTCTCTTCATCCCCATGAAATCACAAGTTCCTAGGCATGTCTAAATCACAAAGTCAAACAAAAAGAAAACCTAACTAAAAATCCTAATTTAAAACCTAATAAACTACATCTTACCCTCATTTTAATCAAAGCACCCAACTTTTCTTATCTCTCATCTCTTTTCTCACGACTCACACATCTCCCCACCACCACACCCTTTTTAAACAGCCACCACTTCAAAACACCACAAACCACCACCATCTTACACCATTTCAAGAGTAAATCATCCCATTATTGGTAAGCTACTTCATCTAGTGATTTTAAACAGTATTATACAAGTTTTATTCCATTTACACACACTAACATCAATGTAAAACTATTGGGTAATAGTTTTGTCAAAGGGTCCTTCGAGCTACAAAGCTTAGATATTGCATTCTACTATAAATCCCGCAAGAACTATCTTATTTCTAAGCAAAGCACGCATCAAGGGTGAGTTCATACCCCTCATTTTCATCTTTTCTAAATATTTTGGGGGAGAATACAAGTTTACATGTTAAAAATAATGATTTACACAAGATTATATGTGTTTATATGCTATAAATAATGATTTACACAAGTTTATAAAACTAGTAGTTGTGTAAAAACGTTTTTGACATGAAATATGGTTAGAGCTATGTATTATAAACATTGTGATATATTATGTTTGTGTAAAAGTTACAAAACTATAAATAAAGTGTGTAAAAATACTAGATCTTTAATATAAACGTCATAAAAACGAAAACTAGTAAAAACTACGTTTTTGTAACCGGAAATACTACTTTCTAGCAAAAATGGTTATAACCAAGTTATTACACCATTTTTGTAAGAAATATCTTAAAAAGATGATATTTATAATCGTTTGAATAAGTTATGTCATTATTATTCGTAAAAATATGATTATTACAACGGTATACTAAAAATAGACTATTATAGGAATAGTTTATGAACATAAGGTTATTATGACATTTTGAACCAGACAAAATAATTATATAAAATTATATAATTATTATACATTACTAAATTATCATGGGAAAAATGATAATGGATAATTACAAGAGTTTTCATATACAAATTTTACGTAAACAAGTTGATTGAATACATACATTTTTATGAGATGGAGCTTCACAGTACTTTTATAAGTACCTACTATAAGTCCTGAAATTATAACCAGAGTCTCGGTAAGAGAGCGTGATATTTGAGTATAGATCTATACGGGATTGACAACCCCGCAACTGAGCTGTTAGCTACAGCTAGACCGGCAGGTCTGAGGTGTCAAATGTCTAACATTACGACGCCCGAAAAACGTCGCAGCAGGCCAACTAGTCACAGCATGGTTATAAGGAGTCTCACATGAGAAAATAATCAACTTTATATTTTTATAAATTGTTTACGTGGAAATATACATTTTGTGGATTTTACATTACCAACTATATTATACATTTTAGTCTTTGGACTTTTAAAGACTTGGACATTTTTATAAAAAAATATTTGATTTTCTTGGTTTACAACACTATCGTTTACAAACAAAAGGATTTCTCTTTTAAAAATACTTATGAACTCACCAACTTAATTGTTGACACTTTTTCAACTACTTGTATTCTCAGAAAATTGATAAGGTAAACTACAAGCGCTATACGAATGGACGTTACGACGTCGTTTTGCTTATTTTTGACATCATTTGTAATTGTATTTGAAACATGCAACTTTAAACTATGTAACATTTGAAATTATTTTATGATGGTTGTTTTAATTGGAATCACTATAATTTCAACTTGTTATGATATTGTTCATGAAGTTATCCACACTTGGACGTTTCCGCCAATACGGTTTGACGGTGTGACAGATTGGTATCAGAGCATTGTTTATAGTGAACTAAGTATATGAATCTATTTAAAGATATACAACTATAAATACAATGGGACTAAAACTCTCGAAAATATTTTCATACAAGTATACTTTTAAAATTACTACGATAATTTTTTTAAAAGTATAAATACATACGTACACACTAGAACGATATTATAACGAGAACATATAAAAGTGGTAGGACGAATTGGACACTACGATTAGACCTAAGTATTTAGATAGTCATATCTAGGATAGATAGAGCCTGATCAACTGTATCGGCCCAAGGTGTGACTAACGGAAACTTAGGAATAGTCGTGGTGAACAACAAGTCCAAACACTTACCAATAACCAAATAATTAAACGATGAAAGTTAAAATACTATAGGAGTATTTTATGGATACCACAAAGTTATACGTTTAGATTTTCTTTTACATACCTCTCATACCCCTTAGATATCACATTACTTATAACAACTTCCAAAGACTTACCAAGAACTATATACAAAGAAAACACTAGAACAAAACATAAAACAAAAATACTATACGAGTATTTTGTGATACTATAGAACCATACATCTAGACTCTTTATGCACCTCTTATACCCCTATCACTACATAGTCGACATAAATGTATAATAGAAACGCCGTACTTTGATAACCTTTACCAAGAGCTTACCATCGTTCAATCTTGAATCCTTATGGCAGAAATATGCCACCTAAACGAAGAAACACTAGGCGCGCAACAATTGAAACGCCTGAGTCACCTATGATGGACTCGGCTACCTTCCAAGCCGCCGTCACTGCCGCCGTGGCAGCTGCAATTGCCCAGATAAACCCGAATGCGACAAATGGAAGCGGAAGCAGAAACGGCACTAACGATTCCATGAACGGGGAAACACCGAGACACGCGCAAGTATGTTCGTACAAAGACTTTGCAAATTGCAAACCTGTGACTTTTCCATGGTACTAGTGGTGTCCTTGCCCTCACTAGATGGATTGAGAAGACTGAATCAATCTTCGACATTTCTGCATGCCCCGAAGAATTTAAAGTCAAATTTGCCGCATGTACTTTTGCTCAGACGGCCATGTCCTGGTGGAAGGGTCATGTTAAGGCCCTAACACTCCATGTGGCCAACTCAATGAGTTGGGAGGAGCTAAAAACCATGCTGATGAAGGAATAATGTCCCAGAGGGGAGATCCAGAAACTGGAACAGGAACTATGGAACCTCACCATGAAGGGTTCGGATATAACCACGTATACGAACCGATTCAACGACTAGGCAACCCTCTGTCCTGCAATGGTTACACCAGAATCGGTGAAAGTGGAACGCTACATCTGGGGACTATCTCCTCAGATCCAGGGGAATGTAGAATCAGCAAGCCCTGCTACCTTCGATAGCGCTAAGCGACTAGCTCAATGCCTAGTCGATCATGGGGTCCGTCAGGGCACCATGACACTTAAAACTGAGCAACCAAAAGAAAAGGATTAGAAAAGAAAACCCTGGAACAGGGGAAGGGGCCAGCCCAACCAAAAAAATGCCAAAAGACAACAGATTGTGGCAGTCCGTGCAGCTACTGTCCCGACTGCCCCAGCAACGACCAAGCAATATATTGGGACTCTACCCAAGTGCAATAAGTGCAATTTCCACCACACTGGAGCTTGCAGGGAAATACACTACACGAATTGTGGCAAGAAGGGTCATACCTTCCGTTTCTGCAAGGCGTCAGCTCCACAAGCCACCCAGGCCTCTAATGCTGGGGTGAGTCAAGCATGCTACGGTTGTGGAGAAACGGGGCATTTCAAGCGAGATTGCCCGAAAACAAAGACTGTTGGGAGAAACGGAAGGATTCTAGCAATGGGACGCGCGGAAGCGATGGAGGATCCCACCGTGGTTACCGGTACGTTCCTCGTCAATAATTCATATGCTTGTATACTATTCGATAGCGGTGCGGAGAGGAGCTTCGTAATCCACGAGTTTAAAAACCTACTAAAACAAAAATCTCAACCACTCAATGAAACATTTACGGTAAAAATGGCTAATGGAAAAACAGAAAGTACCAACAACATATACATAGGCTGTACACTTACTCTGGACGATCACTCCTTCCAAATCGACTTAATGCCTATTAGAATAGGAAGTTTTGACATGATTGTTGGTATGGATTGGCTAATTCCCCATCATGCCGACATCATGTGCTACGAACAAGGAATCCGACTTAACCTACCAGTTGACAAGACTCTTGTCATCTACGTCGATAAACCCAGTACCAGCCTCCGAATCGTGTCCTGCATCAAAGCCCGAAAATACCTACAGTAAATATTGTTGGATTAGGTGTCTAAGCCATGACTTATAATTGTATTTATCTTATGATTAAAAAGCAAAGTCCATTTGGGTTGCCCTCATAGATGGAGGATAGATATATAGTTCAGTAGAGAGAATAGTTGATTTATTAATTGTATAATAAATCAATAGAAAATATATATATGGTTTATTAATATATTTAAGTGTTAATATATTAATTAGAAACTATATTAATTAATTGATATTTAATCTAGAATTAATTGGATTTAATTTGGAGATTAAATTAATTAACTAAAAGGTGCAGGGACTGGTTTGGCATTTATTCAATAGTTGAATAACTGGCCATGTAAAACCAGGGACCAAAAGTGGCGCCACCCTGGAGGCTCCTCCAAGGTTTGGCAAAACCCTAATTAGGGTTTTGGTAAGCCTGGTCCAAGTGGTCAAAAGCCTTGTCCAGTTGGAGGCTCCTTAGGGTTTCAGGTGTAACCCTAGGAGGCTATAAAAGGAACCCCCTGGCACCTCATATTCATGCCATCTCTCTCTCTATGTTACTCTGCTGGACTGACTCTTCCATCACTTGGGTGTGACTTGTATTTGAGGTAGGATACTTTTGCTGCTGCTTGAAAGGATCATAAGATCAAAGGTTGGTTTTCTTAATTCATCTTTAGAATTGAATTGTTTCCTTTAGGTTCTTAGTTCCAATCTTCATAGAAGAAAACATAGATCAATATTAGGGTTGCATGTGAATCATAGGAATTTTTGTGTTCATTGATTGCATAGAAACCCTTCAGTGGTATCAGAGCTAGCTTGTTTTTTGTGATTTGATTATGAACTGCTTGCATGATTCTCGGCCTTGGTGTTTTTTACGAAAGTTCACCCTTAGGAGGCTTTGAAGTCGACGGCTTGGCTAGGGTTTCCTAACCCTAGCCGCCATGCCCTATTGGTCCCCCTTGATTGTTTGATTTGCTTGCCTTAATTATGTATTGTTCCAAAAGGGGAGAGTTACCAATCCTAAGTGGTGTTAAATTAAGTAAGACTCAAAGTCCGAGTACCGATCAGGAAATAGCTGAAATGAGTCGGGTACCTTAAGCTTCGGCAGTAGGGTCGATAATGTATGCTATGACATGTACTCGTCCCGACGTATCCTATGCACTAAGCATGGTTAGTCGGTACCAGGGTAATCCTGGAAAAGCACATTGGATTGCAGTCAAGAACATACTCAAGTATCTGCGAACGGCAAAGAATATGGTATTAGTCCTTGGTGGCAGTGATGAGTTAAAAGTGAGTGGATATACAGATGCCAGTTTAAAGAGCTACGACTCAATCTAATTAAATGTTTTACAATGTTTTTATACCTAATATTTATTTAGAACTTCGTTTCGTCAAAAACTCATAAAATTTCACTAAAACGTCTTACGATTTTATAAAAATCACCCATTTATATAAGTAGATTGCTATTTTATTTAAAACTAACCCACCCTACACTCCCTACCCATCGGCTGATAGCTGATTTCTATTCATCCCCATGAAATCACAAGTTCCTAGGCATGTCTAAATCACAAAGTCAAACAAAAAGAAAACCTAACTAAAAATCCTAATTTAAAAACCTAATAAACTACATCTTACCCTCATTTTAATAAAACCACCCAACTTTTCTTATCTCTCATCTCTTTTCTCACGGCTCAAACATCTCCCCACCACCACACCCTTTTCAAACAGCCACCACTTCAAAACACCACAAACCACCACCATCTTACACCATTTCACGAGTAAATCATCTCATTCTTGGTAAGCTACTTCATCTAGTGATCTTAAACACTATCATACAAGTTTTATTCTATTTACACACACTAACATCAATGTAAAACTATTGGGTAATAGTTTTGTCCAAGGGTCCTTTGAGCTACAAAGCTTAGATCTTGCATTCTACCGTAAATCCCGCAAGAACTATCTTATTTCTAAGCAAAGCACGCATCAAGGGTGAGTTCATACCCCTCATTTTCATCTTTTCTAAATATTTTGGGGGAGAATACAAGTTTACATGTTAAAAATAATGATTTACACAAGATTATATGTGTTTATATGCTATAAATAATGATTTACACAAGTTTATAAAACTAGTAGTTGTGTAAAAACGTTTTTGACATGAAATATGGTTAGAGCTATGTATTATAAACATTGTGATATATTATGTTTGTGTAAAAGTTACAAAACTATAAATAAAGTGTGTAAAAATACTAGATCTTTAATATAAACGTCATAAAAACGAAAACTAGTAAAAACTACGTTTTTGTAACCGGAAATACTACTTTCTAGCAAAAATGGTTATAACCAAGTTATTACACCATTTTTGTAGGAAATATCTTAAAAGATGATATTTATAATCGTTTGAATAAGTTATGTCATTATTATTCGTAAAAATATGATTATTACAACGGTATACTAAAAATAGACTATTATAGGAATAGTTTATGAACACAAGGTTATTATGACATTTTGAATAAGACAAAATAATTATATAAAATTACATAATTATTATACATTACTAAATTATCATGGGAAAAATGATAATGGATAATTACAAGAGTTTTCATATACAAATTTTACGTAAACAAGTTGATTGAATATATACATTTTTGTGAGATGGAGCTTCACAGTATTTTTATAAGTACCTACTATAAGTCCTGAAATTATAACCAGAGTCTCGGTAAGAGAGTGTGATATTTGAGTATAGATCTATACGGGATTGACAACCCCGCACCTGAGCTGTTAGCTACAGCTAGACCGGCAGGTCTGAGGTGTCAAATGTCTAACATTACGACGCCTGAAGAACGTCGCAGCATGCCAACTAGTCACAGCATGGTTATAGGGTGTCTCACATGGGAAAATAATCAACTTTATATTTTTATAAATTGTTTATGTGGAAATATACATTTTGTGGATTTTACATTACCAACTATATTATACATTTTAATCTTTGGACTTTTAAAGACTTGGACATTTTTATAAAAAAATATTTGATTTTCTTTGTTTACAACACTACCGTTTACAAACAAAAGGATTTCTCTTTCACAAATACTTATGAACTCACCAACTTAATTGTTGACACTTTTTCAACTACTTGTATTCTCAGAAAATTGATAAGGTAAACTACAAGCGCTATACGAATGGACGTTACGACGACGTCGTTTTGCTTATTTTTGACATCATTATTGTATTTGAAACATGCAACTTTAAACTATGTAACATTTGCAATTATTTTATGATGGTTGTTTTACTTGGAATCACTATAATTTCAACTTGTTATGATATTGTTCATGAAGTCATCTACCCTTGGACATTTCCGCCAATATGGTTTGAGGGTGTGACATATATATATATATATATATATATATATATATATATATATATATATATATATATATATATATATATATAAAGAATAAAAATATATAAATGTATAATTTTTATGTGTATCTCGGAATAAATAAATCAAACTTTGCTATTTTGTTATATTTATATATTTTAAAATGAATTCCTTTATAATTTCGGGTATCCGATTAATCTCCGACTAATCTCTTAACCCCACTTGACCGCCAAACTACCGTCAAGCGATTTTTACAACCTTGATATATATATATATATATATATATATATATATATATATATATATATATATATATATATATATATATATATATATATATATATATATATATATATATATATGGAGAGGTTATAATGAGAACAGTATAAATGTTAAGAACGTGAGAACGATTCTCAACCAAAATTACCTAAAAATAGTCTTTATACATTTTCTTTCAAATTTAAAAAATAATCATTTTTCCGTATATTCGATTGCATTCATTAATGAACAATTTTTTTAATTATCAATGAATATAGTAACGTCCAAAAAATTATATTCATGAATAAATATGCAAAGACTGGATTCATACATTTATATAGTTATATTCATAAATGAATATGTGAATACTAATTTAATACATTTATACAGTTATATTTATAAATGACTGGACTATTTAAAAAAACTACAAAGAAAAATCAAATTACATGTTATCTAATACTAGCATTTATCAAATCATGAATAGTGTCTATTCCATTCATCTTCTGCCACCTCCTACTTCCCTAACCCTTCCCCGTCTGCCACCTTCAACTTCCCTTCATGCGAGACCTCTATATCTTCTACATCCTTTTTACTGCCTAAACTTCTATCTATGTGTTTATCCGTGCTACCCTCATCTCCATCATTCATCTTTGTCGCTCTCAAGACTTGAGCCCCACCGAAAGGAAAATTAATATCATCGTCTCCACCTCTACTTCCCTTTCCCTCTCACTTTTTCGTGTCTGCGTCTATTTGGTGCTTAAGAGGGAAAAGAAGACAGAGTCGATGCAGAGTTTAGGAGGATAAGGAATGACTCATCACCGAAGGACCTATTTTTTACTCTAAACACATCATGGATTCTCCAGTACGGTGACGACAGTCATGAATCGGGTAAACCTTCATAATTGCAATCTTCAACCATCTATCTCATGTATGGACTCCACCTCTTAATCATGCATTTCAATATTAAATTTTTGGTTTGTTGAATCAGAGTTATATGAACCGATTGTTCTGTATCAATTGTTATTCTTTTTTTCAACTTTGGCGTTCTTAAGTCGATCGTGGTTTGTGAGATACCAAAACTCTAATTTTAATTGATTTTGCTCGATCTCAACATTTTATTCGATTGTTTATTATATTCCAAAACATTTTGGTTGTTTTGGTGCCAACTATTTAATTCGAGTTGGAAGGACTATATCTTGATTATGTATCACGTAATTGCAGCGTCTTATTCTGATTTGGTCGCTTCGCCTCACATCCTGCTCCATCATGTATTGCAAGTGTTCAACAGAATTATGCTTCAAAGAAACTTCTCACAAACCGTACTATCCATATGTACAAAAAAGTAAACATTATAGACCGTTTATGAGATAATATATAATGGTAATATGCTCTGATTTGTTGAATTCTTTCATTTGGTTTTTAATCTCTCATATTTTTAATTCACTTCTCATAGCCAAAATTTTGACTTTGGGAGTATAAGAAGGACATTTAACCTAGATTTATGTGGTTGTTTTAAGTTCCTCAACTATTATATGGAAAAACTTAAAAGAAGAAAAAGAAGAGATGCTTAAAAGAGTTGTACAATATTTTCACCATGTGAACTACCTTAATTTTGGGGTTCTTTTCAAATCTCATATTAGGGCATCTTCAACCCCACTCTATAATAGAGTTACTTTATTTTTTACTCTATTTTGCTCCAACCTAACATTATAACCAACTCTATATTTAGGTATTTGAATAATATTACTTCAAATATAGACTAATACTATTCATTTACACCAAATATAAAGTTAATGTTTCACTTGTCATTTTTAGTCCTCCAGTTTTTATTTTTATACATTTCTAGTTTATTTAAATATAATAACAAATATTTACAATCATATTATATATATTAAATGATATTAAATAATTATAATTATCAAAATTGAATATTTATATATCCAATTCATATAAAAATTTACGTATATTTAAAAAAAATTAAAGCACGATAACATATTTTATAAAAAAACATAGAATATATATATATATATATATATATATATATATATATATATATATATATATATATATATATATATATATATATATATATATATATATATATATATATATATAAAATACACTATGAATATTCTTGTAAAACCCGTTCCACCGCCGTGCGGCTCGGGAAGAATCTGGATTCGCGAATGACTGATACGCGCGCCGTGCATCTTAATGGACCGCGGCGCGGGGCGCCGCAGATGTGAAAAACCCTAATTCAGATTTAAACGCCTATATAAAGGGACCCAGCCCTAGGGTTCGTGTTTTTGGAGGTTTTCTGGGGTGGAGACGACTGGTTTCTGCAGAGGCTCTTCTGTTTCAATGCTTTGAAGGTTTTGGAGAGATTGGAAGAAGGAGATACGGCGTGAGGGAAGGCTGGTAACGGATCGTGTGCATACTCCGTTTTTCAGAAGTAAGGTAAGAAGATCTACTCTTCTGACTCTCCATTTAATCCCGTTATGTAGTATTATCCATTGGTTAGTAGTCTTAGATGACTAGTAACACTTAGGGTTTTGGCCCATGGACCTGCATGTCCATAATAAAGTGACCTTAGGGTAGTTTCTGATCCTAGGAAGGGTGTAGAGAGAAACCCTAATCGATGGCTGTACTGGTTAAGGGCAAAAAGGGATTTCGGACCAGTATGCGGGTTCGGGTAAACCCTAACCGATGGGAGCCGAGTGGCAACCCTAAAGCAAATAGAAGGAGTGTTGAACAAGAAGTTTTAGGAAGTATGTGTATCATTTTTAATTTATTTCTTGAATAAATTACACAAATGCTCCTTGGGCTTTAATATTTTTACTTTGTTTAGTCTAAAACCTAAGCATATTTCATATTTGGTCCTTATTTCTGGGTTTTGTCTTGATTTTGGGTCTGTGACCTTAAATTAGTAGAAATTATCCTCTTAAAAAGAAAACTCGGGAATAGATATAAGTGTGTATGATAGGTGAATGTGAAAGTATTATTAATTTATATAAGATGTTGTATATATGATTTGTCATTGGTTTTCAAGACTTTTAATATAAGTATCTTTGTTTGTTTTTTTCTAGGTGTTTACAATATTTTCTGTATGAATTTTAATAGGAACTGATGCAATCCAAATGCAATAAATAAATTCAAAAGTAAATGCTTGTGTGATTAGGTGATTGGTATTTGACAACTTCAAATTAATCAGAATGTGGAATACGGGTTGGTAACCTTTTGTTTAACAAAAGGTTTTTTAAATATGTCCATGATCACTTTATATTTTTAGTCATAAAATAAAGTTTGTAACATATACATTCTAACATGCCAATGATTTATACATTAAACAAGGAAAAGTCGTTTTCTATTTTGTTTATTTCTTTTGGTATAACAAATATTATTAATACATTATCATTATTCTGTACCTAAATATCATTTGTATTATCTTGATTCATCAATCAATAAAATGCATATCCGTATTAAAGAACAATTGAAAAAGGTAGAAATACGATCATTCTTCAGGGAATTATATCATATTTCTAAACATACAAAAAAAAAGATGAAAACCCATCAAACATAGATATATACTACTAATATTCTATTATAAAATAAAATAAACCATCGCCAAAGCCAAAACACTCCTACCCTAATCCTTGATCTAAAAATCCAAAAGGGAGCTGATATATCCACTTGTTTATTTTATTCTTCCACTTGATAAAAAGGTGATTTTTCTTTTCTGCCCTCCTTTTAGTTAACAAAAATATGAAGAGAAAGAAACGAATGCTTGTTTCCTTAAGTTATCAATCATATTACCGTATTAATGTGTTTCAATGGTTTCGATTTTGATTACAAACAGAATGGATTGTCTCTCCTCCGATCCCTCCTAAATTCTTCTTAACCTTGCCGATCGGAATTATCTGCTCCGTCAATGAGATGCTGAAGAATTTATAGCACATCCGTGAAATGAAATCTTCAGATTCAAGAAGTTCCTCTACTGTAGTTTAGATTTATGATACGATTTCATCTTTAAGTTTCTTGACCTGTTGACGATTAAGGTAGTAATGTGTTTCAATCGTTTCTTTCCAATTTGATGAATCATGAATCCATTCCAATTTGCCGAATCAATTTTAACAATTAGTTTTAGCACTAAAAGTATGATATTATTCTAATGTGGCAAATGAAATCAGCAATCTGATGACAATTTCCTTTGCAATCAGTTTATGAAACGATTGACACACATGAATACAACATTATGATCATCACATCATGAACCGATTAAAACAACAATATAATCAAGCCCTTATGAATTGATTGAATCAAACGAAATTAAAATATGAGACAAATGGAATCAGCAATGTAATTAACACGTCCTTAAAATGACGAATCAGAAAACTGATTAACCAATTGAAACAAATGAAATCAGCAATATAAGCAAATCTGTGAAATGTTCGGTTCTTTACATCGTTTAAGGACTAAACAAATGAAATCAGCAATAAGTAAAACAGTGATGGCAGCCGAAGAAACAGCAGCGACCGACGACCTGCAAAAAAGGAGCGGTGGCCGGCAAAAGTTTAGCAAGATTGTTGACCGCCGATTAGAAAGATGAAAATGAGCGTAAAACACGCTTTAGATTCCTCTCTCGTCATATTTTTGTTATTAAAGGGAGGGGCATAAAAGGAAAACCACTTTTTTATTATGTGGATGGATAAAATAACCAAGTGGATTTATCAGCTCCCAATCCAAAAGGATAGATCTTTTTCCTCGGTCTTCTCCTCCAAGAGTTCAATCAGAGGTATTAGAGACGTAAGGATTGAAAATTTTTTGTGGCGACTTGTGTCACCATTACCTTCTCCCTAAGAGTTGAAGTGGTTCTCGGGAGGCTTGGCAGTTGTTCAAGAAGTGCTTATTGTTCATCCACTTCTTTAGAAACGTTATTCAAGAGAGTTTTTGCCCAGGTAAGTGTAGTTGTCTTATTTCTTCCTGCAACTATTCCTTTGAAACCTGTGATGTGATGTGTTGAACTGTGGAAGAAGCCATTCTTTGTGTATAAAGAGATGTTTTCTGGTTTTCTGATACGGAATGTGGAAAAGGTTTACGTGTGTCCTCTTTGATATCTCAATTGTATGGTTTTCTAACTTGAGTGTGAATGTTTCTGCAGAATCGAATTTTGATACTAGATAATATCCTAAATGAGATGGTAAGGTAGTAAGTTGCAACTCTAGCAAGCTTCCAAAACCACATTCTCTTATCATTTTTCGTTGATAAGATGATAATGACTTTATGGCATTGAACATAGAATTAGGTTACATTCTTGTACTTAGCTTGAAATGTTCATTGCTTGATTCTTCCCTTTCAGAATGTGTGTTGGCTGTTTTTGTCTTTTTTTTTTCTTGTTGAATTTGTATTGAAGTTGTGGCATCCTCCCCTTTGCTACTTACTCCACCATCATGTGTTTGTTTTCTTATCCTTTCATTCTCATCTCCAAAAGTCAAACCCTCAAATCTTTCTATGATTGTGATTGATGAACCTGTTATACTCAAATAAACATCAACAAAAATAAACCAAATATAAATAATTTCTTGTTAGAACCATAGGCAACTATAAATACATTCATGGTTTAATATTAGAGGAAATATAAATTCATTATTGCTTAAACAATAAACAAAGATGTATATATTCATGGTTGAACAACAATGATAATATAAATAAACTCATGTTTGAATGCTAGTGTAATCATGTACAATTCATTGTTGAAGTATAAAGCAAGTATCAATACATTAAGTGTTGAATATGACTTCAAACATGAATTACTTCGGGTCTGAAAACGTAATCAAATATATACTTTTTCATTGACGAATAATAAACCAAGTACTAATTTATTCTTATTTCGGGTCTGAAAATGCTATCAAGACAAACCATTTGTATCTGTATACTATCCAGAAGTATACTACTTGATTATATATACATTTACTGTTGAATAGTTTATCAAGAAGCTTATGTTTCATTAATCTATATGGAAGGTGTTATGGTTTTCATACACTATATAATTGAATTAATGTTATGTATCTTTCAATAACATAGTAGTCGAACGTAGGTACTTGAAAATTCAGTCGAATCAAAGTTATGCTATTGTTCATAATCAAGAATCAAAGATTATGCAGTTTATAACAATCAAGAATATTAAGATCATTTTATTAAAAGAAGCAAGAATCCTCACAAATAGTAGTTGAATTTTCGATGTATACACTACAAGAATCGAAGGCTATAGGGACGACAAACGTCGTCCCTATAGACCCCGATGTCGTCCCTATAGCCCCCGTCCAACGATATGTCGTCACTATAGCCTTCGTGACTACAGATTAGTCGCTATAGACCAAAATTGTCGTCCCTATAGCCTTCGTCTCTATAGCTAAGCTATAGAGACGACATGTCGTGACTATAAAGTCGTTTCAAAAAAGGTTCGTTTTCAGAAATAACAACTTTTAGTGACGACATGTCGTCCCTATAGCTTGAGCTATTGAGACGAAATGTCGTCCCTATACCTTAGGCTATTGTGACGACTTGTCGTTACTATAAGCGTTTAGAAAAAGTTAATGTATTCTTTAACGTATATTCCTAATTGCACTAAAAGTATTGATAACGTTATATATGCATCAAATTAACAAGAATTAATGTCGACTCGATTATTCAACAGATATCAAAAGGCAAAAAATTACCACGTGATCATGGTGGATTCATAAAGTCGTCATTGTCATCTAGGATAATTGGAGAAGTTGGGTTGTTTGTGAACATTGTCTTGAATCCTTGTTGTTGCTTTCTTGCACTTCTTCTTGGAAGACTCATGATATTATGTTGTTTGACTGTTTAGATTTAAGTGGTGTCGAAATTTTTTGGCTCTGAATATTTGTTATTTCCCGAAATGTCAAATTTGTTTAAATTGAATTGAAGACATTTGAAATTTTTTTGATTTGTTTATGATCAATTAGAAAAAAAAGTGGAGGATTGACTTTTGAATATATGCTTTCCTTCATTATCGCACCCTAGATATTACTATGATATCCTTCCCGTGTTTTACATCGAATAAGTATCTAATTGAATTAATTTAATACGGTTAATTCCTTAATTAATATTCATCATTGATAATTGTAATCTATCGGTTATATATAGTTCACAAGTTTAGACAATAAATATAGTTCTTATTTGAAACTAAGCATAGAAGGAGGATCGTGTAGGAACCCAAATCCAGTAAGAACCGTGAGGACAAATCTGGACCTTTAATCTTGAAAATTGGGTGGATAAGATTCAATATGAATAAAATGTCATATCTTAAAAGCTTAGGGGCTACTTGTATAAAAATCAAAACTATTGGGTGGATAATACAAATAAATAAAGGTAATATCGTAATTGAAACAAAACCCCCCACCAGATTACGACACTTGTCGTCATATGATTTGCTGGGTCACTACAAGAAATGCCGTTAATACCGGCGTCACCATTAGCGGCGACAGCCGGTATTACCGGCGACATTCAGAACACGCGTCCAGTGTCGCCGGTAATACCCTCTGTCGCCGCTAATGGCGTCGCCGGTATTGCTTCGTCAGCGATCCGTGTGCTTCGCAATCTCAGCCACACACGAATTACTGATCCAACGGTGGAAAAATAAGCGGGAATATTTCCCTCCAGAATGAGTCGCCGCTAAAGGCCTGCCGTCGCCGCTATTGACCGATCACGCGGATCGCCATCTGCACCGTCCATCGCCTTGTGATCTAACGGACAAGGATCAAAGCGGCTTTTTTAAGTGTCGCCGGTATTGCGCTGTCGCCGCTAAAGACCTCAATGTCGCCGCTATTTCCTTGCGAACAGAAACAAAACCAGGCGAATTCCTCTCATTCGACTGTTAAGCTTTCACAACTCCATTGCCGTTTTCTCTCGACCTCTCCGGCGACTGAGCACCGTGTTCCGACCAAAGCCACCTCAAAACATCCTCCGGTGCACCCTTTCACTTCCTACTCATTTCTACCGGCGATTTCGAGCTTTTCCGGCGACATCGAGCTTTTCCGGCGTCACCCGTTTTTCCGGCGATTTTATTGTTTTTTCCGGCGATTCCCTCTCTTTACCGGCGAAAACTATCATCTATCAAGGTAATATTTTCGGTTATCAAGTTATAACGTGGTTTAAAGCGAGTTTTACTAAATTTTTGTTCGTGTTAGGACCACCACCACCACCGGCGGCTGCTGCCGGAAAACCGACCAAACTTCCGGCCATCTTCACCAAAAACAGCCTCTAGCTACCACCCTAAGTATGTGTTCATTTGTTTTGCAATTTTGTTAAAGTCTTAATATGTTAAGTTCTTAATGTGTTAAGTTCTTGAAAAAAGACTTATTATAAGCTCTTATTGGTTTATGAAAAAATGTTTAATGGTTTTGTTATGTATTGGAAGTGATGGTGTTAAGTTCTTAATATGTTAAGAACTTAATTTTTAAGTGATTAATTATTAAGTGCTTAACATGGAAAATGATTTGGAATATATAATATGTTTGGAAAATGATTTGGAAATTCTAATATGTTTGGAAAATGATTTGGAAAATGTATAATGTGATGGTGTTAAGTTCTTAATGTGTTAAGTACTTAATTTTTAAGTGTTTAATTATTAAGTGCTTAATTTGAAAAATGGTTTGAAAAACATAATATATTTGGAAATGTTTTTGATAAGTGCTTAATTTTTAAGAACTTAATTATTAAGAACTTAATGCTTATGTTTAAAACTTAATTGTTAAGTACTTAATTAGTAATTATTTGATTTGTTATAAATGTAACGTTTAGATCGTTTTAAATATAACGTTTAAATCGTAATTTTAAAAAATATAATGTTTAAATTGTAAATTATAAAATATATAATGTTTAAATTGTAAACTTAATTATTAAATACTTAATTATATAGATATTTTAAATCATTTTAAATATAACGTCTAAATCGCAAATTATAAAAAATAAAGTTATACGTTAATGTAACGTTTTAATAAAATTATTAAACCTAATTAATCTAAAAGAAAATATATAAATTTATTTGAACCTAAACTCGAAATTTAAACCGTAAACACAAATCAAAAACATAAATTTATTTAATCCTAAACCCTAAACATAAATTATTTAAACCATAAAATTTAAACTCTAAACCGTAACCCCTAACCCCTAACCCCTAAACCCTAAACCCTAAACCCTAAACCCTAAACCATAAACACAAACTTATTTAAACCATAAAACTTAAACTCTAAACCCTAACCCCTAAAAACTAAACCCTAAACCCTAAACCCTAAACATAATCTTATTTAAACCATAAAACTTAAACTCAAACCCTAACCCCTAAACCGTAAACCCTAAACCCTAACACCTAACCCCTAAACCCTAAACCATAAACCTTAATCCCTAAAACCTAAACCCTAAACCCTAACCTCTAACCCCTAAACCCTAAACCCTAAACCCTAAACACAAACTTATTTAAACCATAAAACTTAAACCCTAAACCCTAAACCCTAAACCCTAACCCCTAACCCCTAAACCCTAAACCCTAAACCCTAAACACAAACTTATTTAAACCATAAAACTTAAAACCTAAACCCTAAACCCTAAACCCTAACCCCTAACCCCTAAACCCTAAACCCTAAACCCTAAACCCTAAACCCTAAACCTTAAACACAAACTTATTTAAACCCTAAGCCCTAACTCCTAACCCTTAAACCCTAAACCCTAAACCCTAAACACAAACTTATTTAAATCGTAAATGTTGTAGTGTTTAGGTACTCTGAAACGTAAACTATATGTTTACATTTCTTCGTTTCAATCATCAAAAGCTTAGAAATACCCGCTCGAAATTGATTTAGTAATTAATTTCGAGTTGTCCCCGTTTTGGGACTGCTTTTTGAATGCTTTATCTCATCTAGGATATGAATGTGTATTACATGATTGTTTGTTTAAGAAAAATTTGGTTGTCATTTTCTCTTTGCTCCTCGGGTATATACTTACAAATATACTTGGGAGCTAAGGGGAAATGCTGCCGAATTTTTTTTAAACAAACAGTCATGTAATACACATTCATATATGAGATAAAGTATTCAAAAAGTGGGTGTAGAAGCCTACCTTTGCAAATACTCTATCATCGTTGTCCGATTATCTATTCCCCTTCCGAGGATAGTTTTTGAATTATCCTTTCAGCGATCTAATTGTATAACATATTGTTTCCTATACAAATAATTTATCCTATTTAAACCCTAATAATTGTTCCAGTTGCGTAATGCCTATCGATAAAAGCTGGACTACTAATCCAAAACGTAAGTCACCTGAGTTCGAGCAAGGCCTCGAATCATTTGCCAAGATTTGCCAAGAACATGCCGATAGCAGAGGTTATGTCAGATGTGCGTGTCAAAGATGTCATAACACTAAATTATTTCCTATGCATCTAATGAAACATCATATGCGGGTATTTGGGTTCTCTCGGTTATACAAGACGTGGTGCTATCACGGTGAAACTTCAGATGTGGATGACGTGGCACCAAGGAACGATACAGCTGTGGATGATGTGGCACCAAGGAACGATATGATTGATGTTATTGAAGACGTTATGGAGGAGGTGATGGAAGAGGATAGCAACATCGACGAAGGGAACTTGGATACAGAGAGTATTGGTGTTTGTGATGATTTTGAAGACCTATTAAAGGAAGTCCAATCAGAATTATATCCTGGGTGTGCTAAGTTTTCTTCCCTAGACTTCTTAGCAAAGCTTATGCATATCAAGGTGAATCACAAATGGACTAATAGTTCATTTGATGAACTCCTTGAGTTGTTGCAATCTTCATATCCGGAAGGCAACAAGATCCCATCATCACATTATGTAGCAAAAAAGACACTAAAAAAGATAGGTTTGGGGTACGAGTCGATACATGTGTGCAGAAATGACTGTGCTCTCTTTTGGAAAGAATATAGCTCCTTGCAGAATTGTCCTGTCTGTAACGAGAGCCGGTGGATCAATGAAAAGACAAACGGTAAGAAGATAGCTCACAAGGTGTTACGTTACTTTCCTGTGACCCCCAGACTCCGACGTTTGTACTGTTCAAGGCACACAGCAAAAGATATGATCTGGCACAGTATCGGACGATCAGAAGAAGGCACGATGCGCCATCCTGTTGATGGGTCTTCGTGGAAAGAATTTGATCAAAACTACCCTAACTTCTCGAGGGAACCCCGGAATGTTCGCCTAGGGCTTGCAGCTGATGGTTTTAATCCGTATGGCAACATGAGCTCAGTTCATAGCACGTGGCCGGTTATACTCACGACATACAATTTGCCTCCATGGCTATGCATGAAAGAGACATCATTCATGTTATCCTTGTTGATTCCTGGCCCTAAATCACCTGGGAAGGACATGGATGTTTTTCTTAGGCCGTTGGTGGAAGAGCTCAAGCAGTTGTGGCAGACGGGGGTTCGTACTAAAGATGCAGCGACCAACACGTTCTTCACTATGAAGGCGGCATTGTTATGGACGATAAACGACTATCCAGCTCGTAGTAGTTTATCAGGTTGGAGCGGACAAGGCTACAAAGCATGTCCGACTTGCAATGAAGACACTCCTTCCGTTAGTGTAACAAATAAAATCGTATATCTTGGTCATCGTCGATTCTTAGCTGCCAACCATCATTTGAGAAAGAATCTGAACTTTAACGGGAAACAAGAGATGAGGCCCCCTCCGAGACAATTTAGTAATGCAGATATAAAAGCTCAACTAGATCGTCTATTGTTTCGTAAACCAGGCAAGCATCCTGAGTTTGGATTAAAAGAACCCGATAGGCAAGACTTCGAGTTGAATTGGTCCAAACGAAGCATATTTTTTGAACTCGAGTATTGGTCTTCTTTGCAGCTGAAGCACAACCTAGATGTAATGCATGTTGAAAAAAATGTGTGCTGCAGTCTGTTGAGTACGCTTCTAATGAACGACAAGACTAAAGACACCTCTAATGCGCGGTCGGACTTGGAAAAGCTAAATATCCGGAGGCCGCAATGGTTGCGTAAGAGGGGTAAGAAGTTCTTCCGACCACAAGCAAAATACTCATTCACAAGTAAAGATCGAGAGCTTTTTTGTCAATTTGTTAAAGACATTAAACTGCCTGATGGGTTTGGATCCAATATCAGTAGTAAAGTGTCAGATAACAATAAAAACATTACGGCGTTGAAGTCTCATGATTATCATATCATTATGCAACGTTTGATGCCTATTGGAGTACGGGGGTTTTTGAACAAAGATACCTATACACCGATAGTGGACCTTTGCATGTTTTTTAAGCAGCTTTGCTCAAGAACACTGTTGGTGAAGGATATGAAGAAAGCCAAGAATGACGTTATTACAATCTTGTGCAAGTTAGAGTTGATTTACCCTCCAGCCTTTTTTGACATTATGATTCATTTAGTTTTGCATTTACCTGATGAAGCTCTTTGCGGAGGTCCAGTATATATGAGATGGATGTATCCGTTTGAAAGGTATATGAAAAAATTAAAGAACTATGTCAGAAATAAGGCAAGGCCAGAAGGTTGCATGGCTGAAGGTTATGTCGCTGAAGAAGCTCTAACATTTTGTTCAATGTACCTTCGAGATGTCCAGACTCGATTTAATCGCCCCGACAGAAACGAAGATGCTGTTGTTGAAAAAACAAAGTTCTGGGGGTTTGAGTCTAAATGTCGCCCGACTAGCGCAAGGCGAAACAAACATCTTGATCCAATCGAAAAACAAAACATTGAATGGTTTGTACTAGACAACTATGCAGCAGTCAGAGAGTATATGAAGTAAGCGTTTCTATCTTTAATTTTTTATTATATGTTAACTATATATTTCCATCATATCTTATTATATATTTTTCTCATCAATGTAGAGAATTCGAATCCGAACATCCTGGAAATGATATTAAAACCAATTTTCCTAATTGGTTTCTTCAGAAGGTCTACTCGATGAAAACAGAAAATTCCCCAGAATTCCACGAAGAGTTGTCAGCTCTTTCAATGGGTGTGGGAATAAATGCCTCTACTTACACTGCTTGCATAGTCAACGGTGTTAGGTTTATGGTACTTGATCGTGACGCACAACGAAGAACGCAAAACTCTGGGGTGCTAGCGGTCGGCGAGAACGGTGAAAAATATTATGGCCAATTAGAAGAAATTATTGAGGTGCAATATACGTATGAGTTTTCGGCTGTACTATTTCGCTGCAAGTGGTTTGATACTCGAACAGAAAATAATATCACCAGTATCAACACAGAACGTGAAATATACAAAAATGAACAACTCATATTTGCATCCCAAGCCAAACAAGTATTTTTTATCCGAGAACCTTCTCGAAGAAACCAAAACAATCATCCTTGGTGGGTCGTCGAGGAGGTCAACCATCGAAAAATTTGGGATGTTCACAACGGCGTCCCAAATGATGACATCGTCTTAGCCGAAAATGTCGACGTTGTTCATAACCCCTCTTCATCTAATTGTGGTATTGTAATCGATTTAAGTCAATACTTTCAAAACATTCCTAATTATGATACCGGTGACGACTCTGATACTGAAGTTGATCCGCCAACGGTTACTGTCAATAGAGTGATTGATTGCGAGTTTGATAATGCTGATACTGATTATGATACAGAGTCTGCTTATGACACCGAAGTATCCGAGGGTGAAGAAGATCATTAAAACAATTGTAATTTATTTATGTGTTAGGAGATGACATCGTTTTGGATGATGCTACTTTTTATCATGGCCGATGTGATGGGCCGTGGTGGAGATGGGGCCGGGGATCCACCACTTCCGCCTTGGAGAGGCGCGGGTCTACATGAGATGGACGGTAAGTGTTATTATAATTTTTTAATTTATTGTATTTATTCATTTATTATAACAATCGTGACTAATATTTTTAAATTTATATTACAGGTGTACCGGCAAGAAGAAAAACGAGAGGTAAAGCTAAAAACCTTGAACTGCAACGACATCGCGAAAAGACAGGGCAAAAATTTACATTGGAGTTTGATAGAGCGACTACGTATACCACGGTTGGTAGACCGTATGACCTCCTTGTTCGTGAGGTGGGGATATACATGTGGAATAACATGTCCTTTGATCGAAAAGATTGGAACACTGTTACTAGAGCCGAGAAGGATGCATTAGTACAGCATCTCAAGGTAAATTATTTATATAACTTTATTTTTGTATGTTATTTATTTATTTATTTATTTATTTTTACTTGACTAAGTTATTTTCAATTTGTAGAGGAACTTCGATTTTGATGCGATTGAGGATGATTGCGAGCGTATGCATTTGAAGGGTGGTGTTGATGCGGTGCTGATGAAGCGGTATAGGGACCGGAAAAGTGATGCAAAAGTTAAGTTTGATGAGGCAGGAGGATATAATGATATAGACAGGGCTAGAGCTCACCCCCCCGAGGGTATGCTTCTTCAAAATTGGAACAAAACTATAGACTTTTTTTGCACACCAGAATATCGACGGCGATCTGATGCTAACAAAGGAACCCGTCAAAAACAACAATACACCAACCGTGGGGGGACAAGCACATATACCAACGCTTGTTTCAAATCGGTAATGCTTTGTATATATATTACCGCTTGTTTCAAATCGATAATGCTTTGTTTCAAATCTAATTTTTTATCGTTAAACAGGGTAGAAAGAAAATCGAACAATTCATGAAGGCTCACACCCGCAAAGATGGGACATGGGACAGTGACCTGGCTTATCAACAATATGTAAGTGTTTATACAAAAAAATTAGTTCAACATCATTATTATATTTAATATATGTAAAATGCTAAGTTTTTATTTATTTATGTAAAATGCAGATTGAGTTGGAACGTGAGTTTGAGTTATTAAACGATCCCACCCCGGAACCCGCGAAGGAAGTTGGGGTATTTGAAAAGGTGTTGGGTTCTCGCCGTGGACATTACAAAGGGATTGGCCGTAAACCTCCCGTGACTCCGACAATACCGCCTCATTTTGATGTAGGCCAACCTTCCCAAGAAGCACCTACAAAGGTAAATATTAATTGTTAACTACTTCATTGTTAAATAATTAATTTATTTTTAACTAATAATATACATTTTTATTTTTTTGAAGGATGCACTTGCACAGATGCTTGAGGATCCAAGACACAGAGATGCGTTGGCAGAATTTTTACGTACGTACACGCCAGGGTACGGTGGTGGAACGAGCAAGGGTGCCGGGGATACCCAAGGTGATGAAGGCGATCAAGATGATCAAGATGACGACTTAGAGTAGTTTCTTATTTTTGTTGTTTGACTATGTTAATTTGTGTAAATAAGATTATGTTTTAGATATTAGTATTTGTTTGGAATTTGTTATCGCGTATGTTGCTTCATTTATTACAATGTTGATTTTATATTAAAAGTATTCATAATTCTAAAAAATATAATAATAATAATAATAATAATAATAAATAATAATTTAAAAAAATAATAAAAAATTACCTTTAGCGGCGACAGTTTCCCTCTTTAGCGGCGACGCCATCTCCGGTGACACGTCATCACCGGATACGGAGACAACCATTAGCAGCGACGTCTTTACCGGCGACGCGGGTCATTTGCGGCGACAACTATTACCGGCGACGCATTAGCGGCGACGTTTAGGCATTAGCGACGAACTATTTGTGGCGACGCAATAGCGGCGACATGTCGCCGGTAAAGGTAGTAGCGGCGACATTGATTATCTTTAGCGGCGACATTTGTCGCCGGTAAAAACCCCATTCCTTGTAGTGGGTTTTTTATTCCCCCTGCTTAGTTTTTGGGTCATAACTTTTTTTTTCTTCGTAAAAAAAATCTAAAAACACCAATGTTCTTAAAGTTTAATTCTGTACAAAACAAGCACCATCATGAAATTTTGAAAAAAAAAATATTTTTTTATTTTTTATACTTATAAAAAATCAAAAAATTAAAAAAATTATCCAAAAAATATGAAAATTTAAGAGATCATTGTAGACATCATATTAGTAAGTTTTTACAAAACAAAAATTTGAAAAAAAGTTTTTTTAAGTGTTCTTTTTATATTTTTAAGTAAAAAACTCATCAAAATAGCAAAAAAATATACATTATCTAAAAATATTAAAACCAAAATATGTTTATGATTCAAAACTTCTGATCCAATATTCAAAATTCGTTATGATCCAAGATTTAAAACTCGTTATGATCCAAAACGAGTAAAAAAAACATACAACGACAAAATTATTCAAAACTTATGATCCAGGACTCAAAATTAGTTATGATCCAAGATCCAAAACGAGTTATGATCCAAAAATACATGATCCAAAACGTTATGATTAAAAATATTATCATCCAAAATGATTAGATTAAAAATACGAAAAAAAAAACATTAAAATTAAGATTAAAAAATATTAAAAGTTAAAAAACATACATCAAAAATGAAAAAAAAATTCAAAATCGCGTACTGTAGTATTCAAAAAAATAAATTCGAAAAAAAATTAAAAAATTAAAAAAAATTAAAAAAACAAAAAAACAAAAATCTGTTGGGTGCAAAGTTCTTCATGATTATGACTTGGTGGCGTGAGGAAGGCTCGCTTAGGCGTATGGGCTTTTGGACTTGTTCATTGGGCTATTTATTTTGTCTAGACTATAAATAGTGTTTTGTTCATTATTGTATAGTTAATGATCCTAGAGAGATAGAGAGCATCATTGTAGAGGGAGAATCATATTGTAAAACCCACATTGTAAAAAAAAAACTTTGATAAATCGAATCATTCGACACATTGGATTCTTGATTGTTGTTCGTTATTATTCCGCATTTATTGTCAAATCGTGTTTCAACATTGGTATCAGAGCCTAACCATGAAGATTTAACAGATTATTTCAAGGATCGGTTCTTGATTTGACAACCCACCACATCATCGATCAAAATTTAAATATTCAGATCTGGATCTTCAGTTTTTCTGATATGGAATCAATATACGATGTCTTCTTCATCTCTGATCTGTTTATGTTCATCAATATTAGTTTAGATCTCATTTTTATCATTGAAAATGCGTTCAGATCTGATTCTCTCACTAGAAATCATTCCAGATCTACTTTCTCTCTCTAAAAACCCATTTCAGATCCACTTTCTCTCTCTAGTTTTATTCCAGATATGTGATTATTTGTTGTTAAAAACGAAAATGGAAGCAAGAAACTCGAAAATATGGACTGTTATTGTTGATAATCTCAAATATAAAGTCAACTTTAAACAATTTATGGGATTTGTGTTAAGAGATCTGAAAATTACAAATGAAACACTTGTTTCTGGTGGTATTAAAGATGCATGTGGAAGATTCGTTTTTCATCCATTAAAACATGAAAGAAACAAAGATCTGTTCTCAGAAATGATGATTGTTCTTAAAGATATTGATAAGAAGAAAGGACTGGAAAATCGAAGATCTACAAGAAAATACTTATCTCTAATTGAAGATGCAAGTGTTCTTCGAGCTCTTCAAGATTTTGAAGATGATGTTCTTCATCTTCATGTTTCTGAAAATTTTGATGAACACTTCGGATCTACACTTGCTCCTCAACCTGAAAAGAAAGATGCAAATGTTAAGGGGGAGTTGGATTTAAAAAGAAAAATGCTTGGTGAAAGTATTATTTGTTGTAAAATCCTCAAAAAGGACGAAATCTGAATCTGTTGGTTCTTTGGTTTCAAATGATATGTTTCTTGGTATGAATCCCTATAGAAAACCAATTTTTGTTGAAAATCAAAGATATGAAAGTCAAAGATGTTGGACTCTGAAGGTTTCAGATAATATTCAAAAAGATGAACAAAGTTCTTGTTTTAGATCTTGTGTTCATAAGTTCAAAAAGAAGAAAAAGCCAAAAACGAAAAAGATGTGGGTTCCTAAACTGAAAAGTTCCAAAGATGTTCTTCCAAAATCAAAAGTTAAAAATGTTGAAACTTTTTCTTATGTTGTTAAAAGGAAAGTATCATAAGGTTATGTTCAAAGAAGAAATTTGTTGAGATATTCGGGATGGTACAATGAACTGTTTGAAGATTTTTTGGTTCCAACCAAAAGACCAAGAAGTGACTGTTTTTCAGATATTCGGAATGGTGTTTATGAGAAAAATGTTTCAAAATCATCAACAATGATATGGATACCAAAAAGTTCTTGTTAAAAGGTTAAGTTGGTGGGAAATGGACGTATTTAACTTTTCAGTTCACATAAAAGAAAAATTTTGGTACAATGAAAAGAAAACTACGAAGAGATTTGTGCCATCGGATACCATCGGAGTGTAAAAACAAACCTGTTGTAAAGAAGAAAACTCCGAATTCTTGAAACCCTTCGGAATGGAAAGATTGATGTTGGTCGACTCCGAATTTTTGGCTCTTCAGAACCGACGAGACGGAGAAGACGACTCCGAATTCTTGAAACCCTTCGGAATGGAAGGATTGATGATCGACTCTGAGTTCTTGATACTCTTCGGAACTGATGAGATGGAGAAGAAGACTCTGAATCCATGACACTCTTCGGAGTTTTTGATCTGATCGGAGATATGAACGATAATGAACTGAATAGATGGTGAAGAATCGATGGTTGGAGCCTTCAAAACCATGTTTTAGGAGTGAATCTGAACTGGATCGTTGTTGGGTTGATTGAGCCTCAGTTGGGGGATGAAATCAGAGCCGGTCTTTGATGGTTGACGGTGAAGTGAATAAACACGGGTCTACCTTCAATGGGTTAACTTAGTGACTACCTTTGTATGTCATTCAGTAATCGAATACGAAGGGACAAAGGGAGGAGAAGACTGCAATAGAAATGAGATGCATGCAACTATTCTCACATTTGTCTGGTTCTTACTCTCATATGTACACTCAACATTTTGTTATGTCTCTCACAAGCAAATGAAAAACAAAAATGGTACGCTGCTGCACTCATTCTTTTATCCGGATAAAGAACTACTCCACATTTCCTTTTCTAATTCTCGTGAGTTGTTGAGCCATGTGCATTTAATGCATGTGAGACGTGGCAGTCGCATGTTTCTTTTCTTTGTATTCAATTAACCGGATTCTTGATTGGTGTTCGTTATTATTCCGCATTTATTGTCAAATCGTGTTTCCACAAAATCTAAAAACCGAGTATAATCGAAAATAACAAAAATTTTAAATTTTTTTTGAAAAATACTAAAAAATAAAAAAATAAATAAACGAAAAAGGAAAAAAAATAAGAAAAAAACCCACTTAAATCACGTTGGACGAACATGCGTCTTATATGATCGTACCTCGAGTCCGTATTTCGTCTCGTGGAAGTGCGTCGCACGTGATTGCGTCACGTCGAAGGAAGATGTTTGACGTTATTGTCCTTATGAGAATGATTGAACAAGAAGAGTACTCGTAGTTTATACCGGATTTTGGGTTCCTACCGGATGCTAACCCACTAAGCATATATATATATATATATATATATATATATATATATATATATATATATATATATATATATATATATATATATATATATATATATATATATATATATATATACCCATCACGTCATGTCACATTTTTAATTAAAAAAATTAAAAATTACATAAAAACCGAATTTTCCATTAAAAAATCATTATATTAATATAACTTAAAAACCCGAAAAATAACAATAATAAAAAATAACTTCGAAAAAACCAAAAAGTAACAAAAATAAACTAAAGTAGTTCCTAGGGCGATATTTAGCTCGGACACTTTCTCTCATCGATATGAAAATTTCCAAATCTTCGCCCTCAAAATCGTCGGGTTTTATTTTCAACAACTCGATATCGGCATTCCTTTGTAAGGGACTTTTTGTTTCGGCAATTTGGTGTTGTGTTTTGACGATTTTTTCGTCTACCCGATTCTTTATCCGGACCTTGTCAGATTGTTGGTGCACATGGCTATCGAATTTTTCTCCAAATAAATCGATGACGCTTGACTCCGAACTTTTGGGTCTCGAACCGGAAGCCGCTTTTTTTCCTTATCTCGTCCGATCGGTTGTTCGTCTGCAAGATCCACCGGCTCGTCGTTGATGTCGATGTGTGTACGTCTGATTGTTGTGACGTTTCTTGACGTGAAGACCCACCGCCTCGTCATTGATGTCAGTGTGTGTACGTCCGTACGATTGTTGTGATGTTTCTTGACGGACTAACATCGAACATTTCGTGCGAGAAGATTGCGACTCTTAGTAAGTAGTCATTTTCGTTGAGCCCTCAACTCAGTGCAAGGCTTGACATACAGTTTTCCAGGTGAGCGTAGTTTTTCATATTGTTGCATTGCTGCGTTGAAGACGTCGAAGTCGTTCGCCTCACTCTTGTGCATGTTGGTGAGGTTGTTGTAAATACCGTTGAAAATGTTAATTTTCAACCTCATTTCCAGCCATTTGGATGTAATTTGATCCATGTTCCTACTCTCTTTTCCCAACAAACTATAAAACGTTGATTGAACTTTTATCCAAAACGTTTATAGGGTTTGAGAGTCTTCGACTATATGGTCAACGAAAAACGAAATTCACGCCTTTTCTAAACTTAATTCTTCATCTTTTATCTGATTCGTCTTGCCCTCGCCTTGCGGTTTTTTGCCTTTCCTCATCGTGGCCCGTCATTGTTGGTCTACTTGTTGTGTCTCCTCAACAGTTTTGGGAGACACTGGATTCGGTCTGGGGTGGTGGTTGTGATGCTTGCGGTTGGAATCATTGTTGGAATACGAAAGCCTATTAAGGGCGTGTTTGGCACGGAGCTTTTAGGAGCATTTGAGAGCTTCTAGCTTCTAGCTTCTAGCGTTTAGGAAATAGCTCTAATTAAAACCAAAAGCTTCGTTCGGCAACACGAGCTTGAAACTTTTATTTTAAACTAAATGCTACTATTTTAAAAGTCAGTTGAAGTAACGTTTAACAAAAAGCTCTACCAATTATACAATTAATTACTAGAATACCCTTAAAACTATAATCAATAATTACGCAGATGTCATTTTATGTAATTTTACATATTTTAAAAGCTTCCGGCTACTTTTGCCGAACAAGTCATATACATACTAAAAGTCACATCTTCCAGCTACCAGCTACCCGCTATCAGCTTCCAGCTAGTTTTGCCAACCACGCCCTAAAAGGCTTGTTGATACGGATTGAAAAATGGAAATTGTTGTTGAAAAATGGGTTGTTGTGTGATAAGGGACCCGAAGTGGAGTAAATTGACAAAACAACCTTGTGGTGTTCAAGGTTTGGGTATTGACGGGGGGTCAAGTTTAATCTTAATGGATCATACTCATGGTTGCGTATTGAAGGTGGGGTGTTTGGATTTTGATCCATAGCAAAATATTTGTATGGATGAGGTAAAGAAGTTATTGAATGTGTGTTATATTGAGTTAAATAGTTGGGTTTTTATAGAGTTATCATTGGTAATAAAAAAGGTAAATTTAAAAAAAATAGCCATTTAACGGCTAGTATGCTCCCACTTGTCGTTATCATCAGTCATCAGGGTAGATTTCATCACGATCACACCCATCACGATGCATACGAGACGGTATGTACGGTCGTGATAGGGCTCCATAGCATCATCACGGTAAGCCCATGACACGTATACCGGAAGGCCTTACCATATAATTACTCTATATATTAAAAACCAACTGGTTTCTAGAAGCTTTGGCAGGGGTGGGGGGAGATAGCGGGGTGCTTCTGTTTTTGGTGGCTTTGGTTTTTGCGCTTCGTCCACCTCCTACTTCCTCCGATTCTTCCCATCCGCCACCTCCTGTCTGCTTCACCATGCGATCTGCCATCTGTTTCTTTACTGGGACTTTACATGAACGGTGGGAGCGAAGGACGACAACAATTTTAAACAAGAAAACCCCATTTTCTCCTCAATTTGCTTATGTTTTCCCACTGATCTTCTCTTCTCCCACTGTTTTCCCATATAGATTTTACTCAATTTTTGAAAGTTGGTGAAGAATCTCCCAAAACCCTACCATTACTGAACTTGCGGATCACGCACACACGTACTCGTACAGGTATGGCCTCGTGGCGATCATTGTTATTGCTTATCAAGGGGGTTTTGAATTTTGATCTCCTAGAGCTACCAAACAACCTCTATTGTGTTGGATTTCCAATTTTATCGGAATTTTATACGTTTCAGGATTTGTGGAAATACGATAAAGAAAAAATTAAAGGCTTGGGTATGTTGAATGAAGGAATTTCTAAGGTGGTGATGATTGTCGATGGATTCCCCACCAGTGCATTATTCACTTGTGAAGAATACATGAAAAGAATACATGAAACTCTACGACTGTGTATGTGATATGTGTGTTCAACGTCCTCCTTATAAGTACTGTGCGGAGCTCTATAGCATATTCAAGAAAGCTTTAGAAGATGGCATTACTTCAAGAGTGAGAGACTTCATTTTTTACTGTAACTTTTATAAATAATTCTCTAACACAATGAATTCAGGTTATACCAGACTATGATAATGGTGACTTGAAAACTGATCTTGTAAGATTAAATTCCACTGAATGTGATCTTACTTTCTTACAGATAAGCAAAAGGGTATTTGAAATCATGAGAAACAAATGCTTAGAGGACACTTTGGCTGACATAGGTGTAATTCAGTGGGGTAAAGATTTCTTGAAAGTTCATCCTCTATCTGATAAGATGAATGGAAGCAATTAAGTGGTTTCAGAGAAAGATGGAAAGCCTTTTGAATCATACAAAAAGCACACCACAATTGTCGTTAAAAGAAGGAGGTTCATAGATGTTGTATGTGATGCTCTTTCTAAATACAAGTATATTGGTCCAAATTAGAGGGCTGACTTTGTTTTAGCCTACAGTTATTCCTTAATTTATTAGTGACAGAAATGAAAGTAGGTTGTTGTAATATCCAAATAAATGAATGTATGTTGATGCAATACACAAATAAACAAAAGTATGTTGCTATTTCTTACACTTATCCCTTAAAGATTAAATACTTTCTGCCTTCTTTTTTCAGAATTCACGAAAGAAAGGAATTCGTTACTCTGCTACTCTGTGGTACAAGTGGATGTGGCAAATCTACATTATCTGCTTTACTCGTATGTCATATTTTTATTTTTTCATAATTTTTAAATAAAATTCTCTGTCTTTTATCTTCACATTGTTATCTTCTATATATTTCGGTACTTTCTTCTATAGTAACAAGATTCGTAAATATTAACCGAGATATTCACCTCTGAATATTTCCGATTGTGTATTTATTGTGAAATTGTTGTACATTATTCTTTCCTTGTTTAGCCTAGGTTTTCCCTAAATTCCTCCTGTAATTACTCTGTAAATTGGGTATTTATTCCCTTTTTTTATCAATGAAAGCATCGATTTCCTCTGTGAATTATATGGTATCAGAGCCAAGTGCTCCTTACCTCAAAATACCCCTGTCATCACAGCTACGGCCGGGCATTTTCCCATCTTCTTCATTCCCCTTTCTTTTTTTTCTAGCTCATATTCTCCATTCACGATGACAGACAAGCAAGACTCAACTCCTGTCAAAGCTCTCCATCCCGTATACACGGTCACAAATATACAGAACAAGATTCGTACCCTTGACGGTACCAAGGTATCATACTCTTCATGGGTTCGTTTGTTCAAACTTCATGCTAGAGGCTACAAAGTTCTTGCCCACATCGATGGTTCCGACCCTCCGCCCAAGACTGACTCGGCCTACGAAACCTGGTCAGAAATTGACGCCATTGTCCTCCAGTGGATATATGGAACCATATCAGACGATCTCCTTGCTCGGGTGCTTGAACCAGACTCTACTGCATATGAAGCCTGGTTCAAAATTCAGAACATCTTCCTCAATAATAAAGGTTCTTGTGCTGCTGCACTTGAACACGAATTCACAAACCTTACCCTTAAAGCAATGTCGTCCCTTGAAACTTATTGCCATGGGATACCGCGTGCTCCATGCTTCAACACGAACTTCAGCGACAACGTGCTCGAGATTCACACTCGTCCACAGAAATCGTTGCTACTGTTGAACATGCCCCACCAGCAAACTCAAATTCCCATCGTGGCGAATAGGGAAACAGAGGCGGTCCTCAACACCAGCGCAACAGCAATCGTCGAGCACCCGTTTCTGCATCTCCTTCTCGACCCGGTTATCCATCTTCTGGTCGGCAAACACAAACCCAATCGAATAACCGACGAGGCCCTGTGTCAAATCAAACACGCCCTACATGGGCCGGCTACCCACCACCATACTGGGCCCATCCCTACTGGGCTTCACCACCACCATGTCCATACCCTACTTGTAACACCTTGTTTTTCATTATGTTTATTTTTGACGAATTAATTATTTTAGCGTTAAATAATAATAATAATAAAATAATATTGATTAAACTTATACAAAATTAATTATAAGAGTTGGTGCGAGTGGTTATGTCAACGTCGAAAACATAAAAATGGATAATTAAACTAGATTGTGCTAGAATAAATTATAGTCTCAAACTTCAAGTGTTAAAAGTGTCAAATCTTCAAAGTTGTATCTGAATTGCATTTTCTCTTTTGTTGAGCGACGTTGAGCATTTGTGTAGCCAATAATCAATTTCTTTGGGGTTTGTACAAGAAACAGGCCCAACCCAATTCAAATTTGTGGTATATGTAGCCTTATGCATCACATAGGATTCTCTAGAACCATACTTGCCGTGCCTTTCTTCCTCCTAGTTGTACCTTCTTCATTTGCTCCTCCTTTTTGACCTTGCTTTCTGTTGCCATATTCCTGCTGCCATAGAGTTCTCGTGAGGGGCTATTGATGGTCGAAAACTTTGGTGTGGTTGGGTTGTAGCTTAGAGAGACTTAAGGTAGACACTCTTTTCTTGTTTCCTTTCCTCTTTGGATTTTATCATTTTCTTCACTTTTCACCATCGTGTTATACCGCCTTACACCACCACAATGATGGTGTTGGAGGGCTGACCGGACTATGCTCATGGCTGGTCCATAAGGTTGGGTGATTGATATTAGAAAGCTCACTCATGATCTTGTTATCGTCACATAAATCGAGCGTTGCAAGTTCTAGTTCTTTTATGGTTTGGGTTGTGTTTTGTCTTAACCCATTAAGTGGATTGTTTAGCATGTCAAAACATATGGAAATTACCATATTTTGGTCAAAGAAAATGGTTATTGAATGTGTCCTTAAGGGCTTAATGGTTAAGGACTTCTAATGCTTAGAACTTAATACAATTTTCATGACAGCTTTCTGATGTAATTTTTGTAAAAATCGTATCAAATCGGGTGAGGGTCCAATTGATGTGATCTATACATCCCTATAATGTTAGTTGAGTCTAGTTTTTACACTCAGAAGGCCATGGTCTAATTCGTGTGCTAGCTTAGGTGAAAGTTGCAATCTTCACCGGCTGGTCCAGGACTGTCCTATACAGTAAATTCTTTATTGGTAAATTCATAATTAAATGTACAAAAATGGTTTGGGGGCAAGGTCAGTTGCCTTAGTTCCCTGTTGAAGTCTGTTTTGTTCTCACCGAATTTCAGAATTCAGTTCTTAACCCATTTTGATCGGTTAATATTTCCTCAAGGGTGGTTCAGTGAGTGAACTAATTGTATAAGTCAACTTTGGTGATTTTTCGTTTATTCTTGGAAGGGGAAAATGACATGAGGTCAGGGCCTGTAGTCTTGGCTTAGGGTCATGTTTGTCCAATAATGTTCCTAGAATTTATTGATGATCAAATTTAAGTTGAAAATAGCAATCTTTGCAATCTGGTCTGGATTTAACATATTTTGATACCCAATTTTGGTTAATTCATATAAAATAGAGGAAATATAGTTAATACATATTCCTTACATCCCTGGAAAGGTAAAGAGATGGGCTAGGTGAATATATAAATATATCCTTGATTTGTTGAGGTTACGATGAGTTTAAGTGGTCATAAACAGACTTTCTTCTTTGAGGTTAAAAGCTGAAAATAAATATAATAAATGTTTTAATTATACAAGTATATAATTAAGGTGGGGCTTAATTATTATGACATATAATAACTTAATATACCTTATAGGAGTATAAGGTGTGCGGTTTTGAGCTTGGTTGGATACGCGGAGTTGCCGCACGGATTTCTACATTGCCGACTCGAGGTGAGTAATATGTGGAATTTTTGAGTACATAGCAAAACAAGTTTTATACGAAATGTTTTGGAGTCAAAATGGTTTTATAGAATTGAAAATATAGCATGAAATTGTATCTGTAATGTGTATAAAAGATAAACAAGAAATGCATGGAACCAATGAAGTGATCGAGCCATGTTGGTATGTTGAGAAGTATCCGGATAAAGACCACGGCCTGCTGCGGTAGGGGTGGCAAAAAGACACTACTGGGATGGTACCTCCCGTCGCGAAGTAGTTGTCTTACATTGGTAGATGAATCCGTTTCATGCTATTGAGGAAGAAGTTATACGGGTGCGTCTCGTATAAAACCTACGGGTGCGCTCGTAGGAATGTGCTCACAAATGAAAAGGAATACCTATGGGTGCGCTCATAGGAAATTAAATAATATGGAAATTTGGAATGATTATGATATGAGAAATTATTTTGGGTCTAAAACCCGTATTACTCACGAGACGTATGTCTTACGTATGTTTTTTTTAAATGCTATGTACTCAGGTAATCAAACAAGGAATTAGAAGAGTCGAGTGTGGGACGGTAGCTTTCGTTGTGCAAAGTATGTGCTGCTTGAATTGTGGTAATGATACAGATGAGTAATACCCCATATTTATAATTAAATGTTTTGTATTATGAATTCTTTGTAAAAAAAATTGTGTGAGATTGGGGTGTTACAATTTGGTATCAGAGCCATAGTTTAAGCGAACTAGGTGTCAGTACTTGAACCTAGACTTAAACTGTGTATGAGTTAAGTAAAGTACATACTTAAATATGAGGACGTAAGTAAGGAGAAGTGGGAGTAAACCTAAAGCAGTGGAACATGAGTCCTAGTGGTAAAGCCGGAAGCAAATATGTATAGGTGGTTATAATAATATGGGCCCGTACTATCATAATCACATGATATATATTTGAGTTTGGTGGAACCACACAGGAATCATGTCAAGCTGTAAGGGACGAATTTAGGAGGTTTGAGGGGCATAGGTTTGGTATACCTATGTAGTAAAATCAAGTATGACTAAAAATGTTAAAGTATAATGGAAAAGTGTTAAAGATGGAATAAATAATATGTGGTATGTAGTGGGAAAAACCCCATACCCTATATGAATAATGTAAAGTATATGTAATGGAATCCCGAAAAATAGTAAAAGAAATATGACAAGAATGTATAAAACTATTGAACATTTGAAATAAGAGAAATGGGGTTATATAGTACAAATATAAAGGAAAATGTATAGCTGAAAATTCCGTTTTCTAACAAAAACCAATTATGATTATAGAATAAATATAAAAGTAGTGTCACAACAGTGACCAAAGAAAGAAAGATTGGGGAAAAGAATATGAATATATAAATATATATATGAACAAAACTCCTAAATAAAAGAAGGAAAACATTTAATTGGGAAAGGTAAAAGGAAATGAGCTGAGTTTTGTAATTGTAGACGAACCCAATGATTATACGAAAGGGTAAAGAATAAATATTGAGAAGTAACATGATGTGTCTCCCATGGGCAACCAGGAGATCAAGGTATATGTACTAAAAGTTGTGAAAAAAAATGTTATGAAAGTAAAATACTTAATTAAGTATTAGATAAGGAATCAAAGGCAGAAATGAAAATTAAGAAATGGGAAGTTGTGACTTCCAAACCCGAAGGAAATACGACAAATAAAGACATCTAATGATCGAAGCAAATAGATACGTCATAAGTATAGTGCTATAATAAATAATATAACAAAGTAAGTTATCCGAATGGGAAAGAAAAATGGGAAACTGTTAAAGACAAACGATGAGGATAATCAGAGGAGTATAAGGAAAGTTATTAAAGAAAATGATGATGAGATGAATTATTATTTGGAATTAAATCCAATGATCACATAAAATAAGTATAAGAAGAAATACAAATGATAAAAGGTTATCTCATGGTACGTTAACCAATGATAACAAAAAGAATGTAAGAATGATGACTAAAGGTCATAATTGATATGAGGTAAAGAATAAGAGTAAATGTCAAAATAAGCATTGGACGAAGGATCAAAGATAGAATAAGAATTATAATAAATAGATAGAAAGTTACTACTTCCGAGTGTGAATGAATATAACGGGTAAAAGTATCTAAAGATTGTGAGAAATGAATCAGTACATGGCTAGTAAATATGAAATATAAAAGAATGTGTATATATGTGTTTATACATGCTTATAAATATAAAATAATGGGTAAGTTTTGGGACTTACGTCATGTATAAAAGTATAAAGGTGGTTATAAAATAGGTATTCTAATTAGAATACTATAAAGTGTGAAGCAAAAGAGTGAGATAATGCATTTGGCATATCGCCCCGAAATACGAAAGAATGATAGATAATGAGAAACTAAATGGGAGTTATGTATCCCCTAAAGATACATAAGAAGTAAGTCTTATACGAAATATGAAATATATAATGTTGTAAAGAAATGTATAGCGTATATCGCCTTAAGATACGTAGAAGTAAATAGTGTAAAGAAATGAAGTTTAAATGAAAGAGTAATGTGATGTGTTGGGCATATAGCCTTATGACACATAAAGAAAAATGTTAAAAGATACAATGAAAGAAATTTTGGGTTTCAAGCTTAGAAACTTTATAAGTAAAATGTATGAGACGTAAAGATTGAATGTATATAAAAAAATGGTGGTAATCTATGTGAGTAATAAATGGTAAAAGGTAAAAACTTAAGTTGTCTATGGAAGTAGTAATTTAATTTTGCTTGAGAAGTAAATGACAGTTCAAATATGTTAGCTATATTTCTTCTTAGTAAATAAGAAAGAGTATGGGGAAACATTAGCTAAATAGTATCTGACAATGGATATGAGAAGTTGGTTGGTAAAAGTTGATCAAAGAAAGTGGAGACCACATCTATGTCAGCGGAACATGTCGGGGTTTTGACCTGGGAGGATTTTGTAACACGGTTCCAGAGGTAGTATGTGCCTCAAGTAGAGATGGAACGGAGTTCCCACGAGTTTTGTTTTGACTTTTGAGCAGACGACAGAGAGCTTGTTTGGGATGACATGGAAATTCACAGGGATGACATAAGTGATGGAACAATCATGTGCTGCAAGAGTGGTTAGGGCAGGGACGGAGAGGGCATGTGGTGGAGCTTTACAGCTCACGATCAAGGAGATGTCGGGGACGGTTAGATTGGCTAGCGGAAGATGAGCAGTATACGATGGTTGATGTAAATGTCTTTACATCGTCAAAACACGCGTGATGAGATAGTGTTTGGCTTCAATGTGAGTTGCTGGGTTGGTAAGCTAGGTTTACTTTCCATTCTCCAAAGAAGTTGAAGAAGTGGGAGGTGGTAGTAAAGTGTGCTTACTAAAGAGATGTCGAGGCTTCGAGACAAATGTTATATTCAATCAAAGTGGGGGAGCTGGTCAAGTCGATGAGTGCGACTACGAGAAATGAAATTAAGCTTTTGGCGAAGCTGAAATTGCTAGAATGAAGACACGCAATGTGATTGAAAGTAAAGAGCATGAAGCATCGTTGCAGGAGTAGGTGGCATGTCGTTGAAAGGATCGGGTACGATCGGGTTTGAGCCCAAGTGGGGGAGAATTGTTCATTTGAAGGGGAAAGAGGTTGCTTAAACAACAATAGTGTGTTCAGACGTGCAATGACATGTTGTGAGCATGAATTGAGATTCTAGGGGTGTTAGAGGTGGTATCTTCCTCGTTAGGCTATTCATTTGGGTCACAGAAGGACTTGAACCTCAATATACCCCTTTACGCCTATTAGGAGGGAAGAAGTGCATAACTCTATCTATAGAGGTTGTATGGGTGGTGTATGCTAGTATTATGTGCAAAGTCTAAAGATACATGCACCATATATTCTGAGTTAATGATCAGCTAGGGAAAATTTTCCGGCTCACCGTGGAGTTGCTCTATTGGTAGTATATCTGGAAGACCGTAACATAATTCAAAATCAAACAAAACATTAGAAAGATAAACAAAATATAGATGATAGATGTCTAGAATGTTAAGTCACCGAACTCTATTAAGAATTCCTGGTTTGAAGTACCCTCTCCTTGCGGAAAACCAGGTCCAGGTTTCGACAAATCGCCCAATGAAGATCTGTTTTCCCTGACTCAGCTTTAAATATGAGTTCTTTTACGAACAAACTAGTGATAGGAGAGGATGAGATTGAAAATGAATGTGGAAATAAATGACGCTACATACTTGTATATATAGCATCTTGCAACTGGAACCGAAAGGACGCACAGAACCGAAAGGACACCTCATGTTTTAGTACCAAAAATTCAAACCATCTATAGTGGATGCGACTCTTCATTACCCTGAGTGCCGTTTAATTTTCAAAATTCGCTGCTTAATCCCGGTGATAACGGGATACTGAAGAGACTTTTGGAATAAAGGTGAATATAGCGGTGTCGTCTATTGATTACTTTAATATACAGGCTAATGTAGGCTATTGATTATTGGTGATGTGATGTCGTATAAAACGAAGTAGAGAGTTGCATTGGTGACCCTATCTGTTAGCATGAAAAGGACCATATAGATAAAGAGTTGTATAATAAAATGTAAGTCGTTACCTATTGTATTGGTGTTGAATTTCGGGGACGAAATTCTTATAAGTGGGGGAGAGTTGTAACACCTTGTTTTTTGTTATGTTTATTTTTGACGAATTAATTATTTTAGCGTTAAATAATAATAATAATAAAATAATATTGATTAAACTTATACAAAATTAATTATAAGAGTTGGTGCGAGTGGTTATGTCAACCTCGAAAACTTAAAAATGGATAATTAAACTAGATTGTGCTAGAATAAATTATAGTCTCAAACTTCAAGTGTTAAAAGTGTCAAATCTTCAAAGTTGTATATGAATTGCATTTTCTCTTTTGTTGAGCGACGTTGAGCATTTGTGTAGCCAATAATCAATTTCTTTGGGGTTTGTACAAGAAACAGGCCCAACCCAATTCAAATTTGTGGTATATGTAGCCTTATGCATCACATAGGATTCTCTAGAACCATACTTGCCGTGCCTTTCTTCCTCCTAGTTGTACCTTCTTCATTTGCTCCTCCTTTTTGACCTTGCTTTCTGTTGCCATATTCCTGCTGCCATAGAGTTCTCGTGAGGGGCTATTGATGGTCGAAAACTTTGGTGTGGTTGGGTTGTAGCTTAGAGAGACTTAAGGTAGACACTCTTTTCTTGTTTCCTTTCCTCTTTGGATTTTATCATTTTCTTCACTTTTCACCATCGTGTTATACCGCCTTACACCACCACAATGATGGTGTTGGAGGGCTGACCGGACTATGCTCATGGCTGGTCCATAAGGTTGGGTGATTGATATTAGAAAGCTCACTCATGATCTTGTTATCGTCACATAAATCGAGCGTTGCAAGTTCTAGTTCTTTTATGGTTTGGGTTGTGTTTTGTCTTAACCCATTAAGTGGATTGTTTAGCATGTCAAAACATATGGAAATTACCATATTTTGGTCAAATAAAATGGTTATTGAATGTGTCCTTAAGGGCTTAATGGTTAAGGACTTCTAATGCTTAGAACTTAATACAATTTTCATGACAGCTTTCTGATGTAATTTTTGTAAAAATCGTATCAAATAGGGTGAGGGTCCAATTGGGGTGATATATACATCCCTAGAATGTTAGTTGAGTCTAGTCTTTACACCCAGAAGGCCATGGTCTAATTCGTGTGCTAGCTTAGGTGAAAGTTGCAATCTTCACCGGCTGGTCCAGGACTGTCCTATACAGTAAATTCTGTATTGGTAAATTCATAATTAAATGTACAAAAATGGTTTGGGGGCAAGCTCAGTTGCCTTAGTTCCCTGTTGAAGTCTATTTTGTTCTCACCGAATTTCAGAATTCAGTTCTTAACCCATTTTGATCGGTTAATATTTCTTCAAGGGTGGTTCAGTGGGTGAACTAATTGTATAAGTCAACTTTGGTGATTTTTCGTTTATTCTTGGAAGGGGAAAATGACATGAGGTCAGGGCCTGTAGTCTTGGCTTAGGGTCATGTTTGTCCAATAATGTTCCTAGAATTTATTGATGATCAAATGTAAGTTGAAAATAGCAATCTTTGCAATCTGGTCTGGATTTAACATATTTTGATACCCAATTTTGGTTAATTCATATAAAATAGAGGAAATATAGTTAATACATATTCCTTACATCCCTGGAAAGGTAAAGAGATGGGCTAGGTGAATATATAAATATATCCTTGATTTGTTGAGGTTACGATGAGTTTAAGTGGTCATAAACAGACTTTCTTCTTTGAGGTTAAAAGCTGAAAATAAATATAATAAATGTTTTAATTATACAAGTATATAATTAAGGTGGGGCTTAATTATTATGACATATAATAACTTAATATACCTTATAGGAGTATAAGGTGTGCGGTTTTGAGCTTGGTTGGATACGCGGAGTTGCCGCACGGATTTCTACATTGCCGACTCGAGGTGAGTAATATGTGGAATTTTTGAGTACATAGCAAAACAAGTTTTATACGAAATGTTTTGGAGTCAAAATGGTTTTATAGAATTGAAAATATACCATGAAATTGTATCTGTAATGTGTATAAAAGATAAACAAGAAATGCATGGAACCAATGAAGTGATCGAGCCATGTTGGTATGTTGAGAAGTATCCGGATAAAGACCACGGCCTGCTGCGGTAGGGGTGGCAAAAAGACACTACTGGGATGGTACCTCCCGTCGCGAAGTAGTTGTCTTACATTGGTAGATGAATCCGTTTCATGCTATTGAGGAAGAAGTTATACGGGTGCGTCTCGTATAAAACCTACGGGTGCGCTCGTAGGAATGTGCTCACAAATGAAAAGGAATACATATGGGTGCGCTCATAGGAAATTAAATAATAAGGAAATTTGGAATGATTATGATATGAGAAATTATTTTGGGTCTAAAACTCGTATTACTCACGAGACGTATGTCTTACGTATGTTTTTTTTAAATGCTATGTACTCAGGTAATCAAACAAGGAATTAGAAGAGTCGAGTGTGGGACGGTAGCTTTCGTTGTGCAAAGTATGTGCTGCTTGAATTGTGGTAATGATACAGATGAGTAATAACCCATATTTATAATTAAATGTTTTGTATTATGAATTATTTGTAAAAAAAATTGTGTGAGATTGGGGTGTTACACTACTCAAGCCGGATGGGCTCCTCCCTGGTCCACCTCTTCTGCCCAACAGCAAGCTCGACAAACACAAGCTCAGGCCAATCTCACGGAGATAAACCCACTTGAACCTTCCGAACTCGGGGCTGCCTTTTCAGCTATGACTCTGGACCAAGAGAATGATGATTGGTACATCGACACTGGCTCTACATCTCACCTCACAGCCAACGCAGGTAAAATCTCGGTCCCTAGTTTGTCCTCTATTAAATCTGTGTTTGTTGCAAATGGCAGTCAGGTACCAGTTCTTGGATCAGGTCATACCACACTACCCCATCCATCCAAACCCATTCTTCTAAAAGATGTACTCCACACACCTCACACCGTCAAAGATCTAGTATCCGTTTGTAAATTTTGTCGTGATAATTTCTTTTCTGTTGAATTTGACCCATTTGGTTTTTCTATAAAGGACTACAAGACCAAGAACCCCCTCTCTAGACATGACAGCTCCGGCGATCTTTACCCCTTCACCAAGCAAGCCAACACACCAGCTTCATCTTTTTATGTTTCTAGTTCGCCTCTTTGGCATTTTAGACTCGGTCATCCGGGTAATCATGTACTAGACTTTCTTAGTCAAAATAAAAATATTTCTTGCAATAAAAATGATCGTTTATCTATTTGTCATTCTTGCCAACTTGCTAAACACAAACGTCTACCATTCAAAAATTCCACGTCTATCACTCTCAAACCATTCGACCTTGTTCACGCCGACCTTTGGACCTCACCCGTCCATAGCAAAACTAACTTTAAATACTACCTCATCATCATTGACGATTTCAGCCATTTTACATGGGTGTTTCCCCTAAAATACAAATCAGAAACTTTTGACAAAATCAAGACCCTCCACAAATATATCCACACCCAATTCAATACTACCCTCAAAACTTTCCAATGTGACAAGGGCGGTGAATTCGACAATCACCAATTCCATAATTTTGCTTCCACCACCGGTCTTCACATTCGGTTCTCATGCCCTCACACCTCTCAACAAAATGGCACGGCGGAACGAATGATTCGTCGCATAAACGAAATAATGATGTCCTTACTCACCCATGCTTCATTACCACCTTCCTTTTGGGTCGAGGCCCTTCATACCGCTACCTACTTACACAACATCCTCCCCACCTCATTACTTGATAACCGAACCCCTACTTCCATCCTATATCTCAAACATCCAACTTATGATCACCTACAAACCTTCGGCTGTGCTTGTTTTCCCAACTTAACTGCCACCCGCCAACACAAACTCGCACCTAGGTCTACACCATGTCTCTTCCTCGGTTACCCAGCCCAATACCGCGACTATAGATGCCTTGATATGTCTACGGGTAAAGTCATTCTCTCCCGCCATGTAACCTTCGATGAAACTTCTTTTCCTTATGCATCTCACAACCCGAACCCACTACATAACTACTCCTTCCTCGAAACAGAACCCTCTCCTATTCTATTCCACTCTTCACCCACATCCATCCCCGATACCACCCAACCACCGCCTACCCACAGCCCTCCTCCTACCACTCATTCCGCTCCCACCGAAACCCACCACTCACCACCCCTTCTCTCCCAACCAACCCCACCACTTTATCCTCACCCTCTTCTAACCAAACCCCTGCTACTATCCCTCCTCCACCATCATACTACCCCTTCACTTACTCCCGGATAAACCAACAACCCCATCCACCTCCGCCACCCCCACCCCCACCCCCACCTACATCCCAGCATCCCATGACCACCCGCTCCAATGCCGGAATCACCAAACCAAACCCACCACTCAACCTTCACACCAACACCAACACCTCCACAATCTCCCCTCTTCCCAAATCCCACAAACACACCATCTCTGATCCAAACTGGCACTCCGCCATGACCAATGAACATAGAGCTCTAATAGATAACAACACATGGGAACTTATACCTCGTCCCAATGATGCTCATGTCATACGTTGTATGTGGATATACCGGCACAAATTTCATGCAAATGGGACTCTTGCACGATATAAAGCACGCCTAGTGATTAATGGGAAATGCCAACAAGTCGGAGTAGACTGCGATGAAACATTCAGTCCCGTCGTGAAACCTACCACAATCTGTACCGTTCTCAGTCTCGCCGTTTCCCGATCATGGCCTATACACCAACTTGACGTAAAGAACGCATTCTTACACGAGAATCTCAACGAAACAGTGTATATGTTCCAACCCCCCGGTTTTACGGACCCGCAACACCCAACCCACGTTTGTCGTTTACGAAAATCATTGTACGGGCTAAAGCAAGCCCCGCGGGCTTGGTATCATTGCTTTGCAACCTTCATTCACACATGCGGTTTTCAAAGCACCAAAAGCGACACCTCTCTCTTTGTCTTCCATCAAGGAACTAAAATGGCATATCTTCTTCTATATGTGGATGACATCGTCTTGACCGCTTCCGACAACACAACTCTTCAACACTTCATCACTCTCTTCTCCAAAGAGTTTGCTATGTCGGACCTTGAGCCCCTTCATCACTTCCTCGGCATCCAAGTTAAACATCAAAATGGAGGATTATTTCTTACCAAGAACAATATGTGGATGATATTCTTCATCGGGAAAACATGCAACAATGCAAACCATGTGCAACCCCTATCGACACCAACTCCAACTCAGCGCATGCAACCGCCGGCGACCCAATGCAAGACACTACTCTATATCGTAGCCTCGCTGGAGCATTACAGTACTTAACCTTCACTCACCCCGACATCACGTATGCTGTCCATCAAGTATGCCTCTTTATGCATGCACCTCGCGACCCACACTTCAATTTCCTTAAACGTATTCTACGATACCTCCAAGGCACCCGTCATCATGGACTTCATATTTCTCCCTCCAAATCTACAAAACTCACCGCTTACTCCGACGCAGATTGGGGGGTGTCCCGACTCTCGGCGGTCCACATCCGGCTACTGTGTATTTCTCGACAATAACCTCGTTTCATGGTCATCCAAACGACAACCGACTATCTCCCGATCTAGTGCCGAAGCCGAGTACAAAGGGGTCGCCAATGCCGCAGCTAAAACTGCATGGCTACGCAATTTACTCCTCGAGCTACATCTTCCACTTCTCCAAGCCACGATCATATATTGTGACAACATTTCAGCTGTTTATCTTACTCAAAACCCGGTTCAGCACCAACACACGAAGCATATTGAGATCGACATTCACTTCGTTCACGAAAAAGTTCGCATCGGTTCCCTTCGGGTCCTTCACATTCCCGCAGACTACCAATACGCAGATATATTTACCAAGGGATTACCACGTCCACTATTCACCCGCTTCCGCTCCAGTCTCTCTATTCGGCCACCCGACCATTCGACTGCGGGGGAGTATTAACCCAGATATTCACCTCTGAATATTTCCGATTTTGTATTTATTGTGAAATTGCTGTACATTATTCTTTCCTTGTTTAGCCTAGGTTTTCCCTAAATTCCTCCCGTAATTACTATGTAAATTGGGTATTTATTCCCTTCTTTTATCAATGAAAGCGTCGATTTCCTCTGTGAATTATAGTAAACTCAATCTTTCTTGTAGTTTGATACAATAAACAAATCAATGAAAGTACATTGCTATTTCGGGCAAGCAGATTAGGGATCACAGCTGTTATATCTACATATTCAGTACGACATATGATGAGAAGCTTTGTTGATGAAAAACAAAATCCACTCCTATGGTCTTCTACTTATCATGCAGGTGAACATTTAGACCCTATAGCTGTTTCAGAAGCCAAAGCCAAAAAAAAGCTACAAAAGAGTTTGATACTTCCAAAACTGACCCTACACCTAAAGAAGCTTCTACTTTGACCACGGTTGACTTAATTAGCTCCAAACAAATGGCCATTGAGGGATTTAAAGCACAAAGTGAAATGGTTAGTGATACTCTTGATAGACTTATAACCTCTTGGGAAGCCCGTAAAGAATCAGTCATTGTGGAGGGTGTCCACCTCAGCCTTAATTTCGTGGTATGTAACACAAATTTGCAATCTTTTTATATTTTTATAAGGGTTGTTTCTTTTTTACTTAATGTGGACATATTGACTTAATGAGTTAAGCCAAAAAACCCGGGTTTAATGTATTCAGACACTAACTGTTTTACCTATTTGCCCTCTTTTTTCCTCTCACGTTAAAATTGATTGATATTTTGAAAAAAAATCGAATGCAAGGGTAAAATGGTCATTTAGTATTTATTCAGTGTAGCCTCTCATGTTTGGAGCGCGTGAAAAAACAGAAGCTGCTTTATTATCACAAAAACAACAAAGCGAAATGTGGGAATTAAGAGTGTGACAAAAAGGCTGGAAAGTAGGTGGGAATGCAAAGTCTGTAAACTCCATATGATATGGACTTTGGGTGTTTGTGAGATTTAGTATTTTTCTTGTAACCATTTGTTAGTTTGTGATCAATATTGAATTACCATGTTTTTTAGGTTTTTGTTAGGTTTATTTATTGGGTTTTATGTCGTATTTAGGCAACCAACTTTTCCCGATTTTTACCTTTTTTTAAGTCATGAAAATTTTAATATATGTACGAGTTTTGGTTTCATCTTGAGATTGGTAATTGCATGTTTTGCTGGTTTGTGTGGCCACGTGGCATAATTTTATCACTATGTCCACTAGTGTCGATGTGGACTTTAATGTATTGTAATTTGATTTTCTTTTTAGTTGTTATTGTTAAAACAAGAAATCCCGAAATTTGATGATTAATGGACATATGTGTGTTCACATAATATGCTATTGAGACACATTGTGTGGACTTATAAGTTTAGTGGATCATATATGGACATATGGTAGTTATTACAAGGTACCATCTAATACAATTGAGTTAAAGACCAACATATTTATATTATTTATGCATGAATAGTTCTTCGATGATAATTATTTTGTTGGATAAGAGAAGACATAAAATCTAAAGTACATTTGTTTTTGGAACGTGTGTATTGATTCTCAACTTAAAAACAATTTTAAACTTGTACGATTGAGTGTACCATATCATGGCATTAACGAAAGACAACTTCATAAATGGTCCCTGTGGTTTCAGAAGATATCGAGTTTGGTCCTTACCTTTCAAAAACCTCATGCCTAGTCCCTGTGGTTTCAGAACTTTTATTAGATGGTCCTTTACCCATATAAAATGACATTTATACCCTTTATATTTTATTTTACCTTTTCTATAAACTAACTTTATATTAAACATTAATAAAAAATTAATAACCCACCCCACCCCCATCCCTCACCCTCACCCGCCCCCTTCTCTCTCTCACCTCCGATTCCACCCTTATTCCTCTCATCTCTCTTCTCTCGCTTTCTCTCTGGTGCTTCAAACCCACCGCACCTTCTTCGGAACATTGGGTCACTACAAATTCACAATTCCCCTAAGATGCTCTTCAGAAGATCGGGATTACCATATTGGTAATTAAACGTTTAGTCAAATTGCTTAACTGGAAAGACCCTCAAGAAGAGGAGATTCGGATGTCTGCAGGTAAGATACTCGCAAAATTGGTTTTCACTATTAGCTACAGACGTAACTGGCACACAGCTTCGAACGGAAATTTCAGAAATGGTTTTCACTATCAGCTACATTCGTGATATATTAATATGGAGAAAAATACCCAAGGCTACAAAAACTTGGAATCAATATTTTAACAAGGTTGGATCTAGAAGATGATGCGACAGAAAGAATCGGGGGCACGGGAGGAGTTCTAAAGGAGTTGTTTATGTTTTCTTGAGAGAAGCAATCCTCGAAAGCAAAAATCATGTACGGATTGCAGCTGGAGAAGCCCAGCATTCGAAAGCACAAGAAACTGTCAACGTATCTTGAAGTTGAATGTTATTCAGAAGCTTAATGACGCTCTGGAAAGCCAGTTTCTTCGTGTAAACGCTTCAAGAACGAGATGGATGAGCGACAACGGAGTATTGGGCGATTAGGTAGTAGACGCAGACGAATGACGGTAGTGGGTTTTGATTTTTGTGGTCGTGAAGAGCAATGGTTTTCGTTATCCCCCTTTCCAGTGAGTTGACCGGGGCGTTTGTCGTTGCAGCCGCAAGATCAGTGTCGGTGGTGGTGATGGGAATTACATTCTTGTCCTCATGGGAGCCATTGACAGCCATCCCCTGAGACCAATATTGACTAGCACTGAAACATGAGGGTACAACCTCTTCTCTCTATATTCTTTACTCGTTTCTTTCTTCTGTGTCTATCGTTTCTTGCTTCCAAGTTTACGAATACAAAACTAAGATATTTGGGGGTCTTAATGTTTCTTCCGTTTTGGCTCTGCAACATAATTCTATTCAACAAAAAACAATCTTTTAGCTTTTAATTTTGGAAATTATTTCAGGTAAGGAGTATTGAAGAGGGGTTCGGAGGCTCATGGCACTGTGCAACTGTTCAGGCTCGGGATCAAGACTCTAAATTTCAATCTCAAACCTCCAAAACCTCATCAATAGCGGAGGACATTGAAGCGGCAGGACTAATTTCATCGGCGAGGAACTATAATTACGACATAAATGAGTGGAGGGGGAGGGGGAGGGGTGAGGACGAGGGTGTATTTTTTTTTCTTTTTCTTTTTTATCCTTAAAAATAAATTGTAGTTAAAGAAAATGTAAAAGAAATTAAAAAGGGTACATTAGTCATTTTGTATGGCTCAGGGACGATTTAACAAAAGTTTACAAACCACAAGGACTACCCTTGAGGTTTTTGAAAGTTAGGGACCAAACTCGATATCTTTTGAAACCACAGGGACCATTTATGAAGTTTTGTCTTAACAAAATTCATTCCCTGTCTCAATATAATTGTAAAATTACTGGTTGATCAATCATGTGGCACAACTTGTAACAGTAAATTTATTAACTCAACCAATACTTATCCATTACTAACAAAAACTCAACAGTCAATGCTAGAAACTCTCTACATATAAATAAAGTTCAGTCAGATCCCCACCGTACCCGTACGGAGCACGGGACAAATACTAGTTTCTATTAAATCTTGCAGCAACAACTCATTAATTTACGGTGATCATTACTCTATAGATTAAAAAGGAAAGATTCTCTAGAAGGATTGGTGGGGTGGGAGGGGATTTTGGGGTTTTTAGGGGGTGCTTCCTCTCGACTTCTTCCCGACTGCCACGTTCCCGCTTCCTTTTGACGTGTTTCTCTGATCCTTTCATCTCTGTCTCTCTCTATCTCTCTCTCCGCTTAATTCTTCAAGAAATCGATTTCTTTTAGGTTGCTTCTTTGCTCCAGTATCTGCTAGGATTGTGTATATTTCTTACTCCCCTCAACTCTCATTCGTGTTCATAGGTGCAAAGAGATTGAGTACTCCACAAAACCTGATTGAATCGAAATTGGATTGATTGGTATTAGAGATGGCGATGAGGGAGCTGGTCACGGGTGGAGCCGAGTTTGCGGTGCCCGGTTCCTCTTCTTCATCAAACCCTCTTGGTGCTCTTGCCAACGCCCTTATCGGCTCTTCCTCTCAAAAAGTAGTGAAAGGTAAAACCCTAGATTTTAAAATTGTTTGAAGCTTTTATTCCGTGAAGGATTTTACCGGATCTACCTGCAACAACCACCACACCGCTGAAACCCTTTTCCCTAAGGTATGTTTTTGTTAAAATTTTCAGATTTTTGGTTTAATTTTGATTTCAGGTTTTCCTTCTATGAATAAATTCTCGATTTCTATCTTTGGGTTAACGATTTCATGTTATTGTGTGTGTGTGCACTGTGCAGGAACAGTAATTTGTTTTTTTCTACATTTTTGTTGATTTTTGGTTTTTAACGATCTTTTGGCTAATGAAAGGGACACAGACGGAAAATGAAACTTTCCATTATTGTTATTTATAGAGGCTTTTATATGTGATTATAGGTGCCTGCATTATTGGAGAATTCAAAATTGATGAACTTTGGTTCAAATGATCATTATCTTAAATGCATAAAATCTGCTTATGATTTTGCAAGTGACGAGTTACTAAATCTCATGAAGGACAAGGTGGGGTTAATTTTAATTGTTAATTTTTATTTTTTAAAAATTATTTCTGATGGATGCATGTTTAGTTATCTTTTAATATTTAATGAGCAATTATTATTTTCAATATTGGTAGTATGATCTCATTGGAAACTTGCGTTCTATTAAGCATTATCTTCTTCTCGATCAGGTTAAATTCTGCACTCATATGATTCTTTTTATTATTTAAATTTTAGAATCATATATACCTTAATTAATATTATTTGATTGATTGAATTACAGGGTGATTTCTTGGTTCATTTTATGGATATTGCCCGTGATGAACTTGATAAATCACCAAATCAGATTTCTGTTGAGAAGCTTCAGGGCTTTATCCACTTTCATGATATTATCTCACTATGATTATGTGTAAAAAAAACATAATATTTTGGATGGTTTTGCATTTTAACCACCAGTACTTCAAGTTTACCAATTAAACCATAAAAGTTTTAGATACCTTTTTTTCTTTTGATATGTTATTTCAGGTTTCACAGGTAATTTTGTTGTATCAATTGGAAAAAGTTTGAAACTTTATTGGTTTAATCGGAAAAAATAAAGTATAAGTGCTTAAACCGCTCATGTAAACTTGTCTTTAAAAATGTAGATTTTGACTAAAATTGCAATAACTAAAACAGGCGGAAACATTCAAAATAAGGACCAGAACGGTTATAAAAATTCAAAATTAGCACCAAATTTGCAAGAAAAAGTATTTTGGGACCCAGAGTGGAAAACAAGCTAAACTCAAGGACCAGCTTTGTGATTTACTATAAAATAAATAAATACAAATTTAATTAGATACAAAAAAGTAAAGTATGATGCTATTACTGCATTTCTTTTTTTTTTTTCTGTTCTAAAAGATTTTTATGCTACAACACTCGTGTCGCATATAATCTTATTTGCATTTAAATGTTAATACATATCTACAATCTAACTGGTATTTGGTATATTAAAATCCTTTACACCCTCAATCACGATTTTAAAAGTATGTCTTAGAAAAACCTTATCCGGTTTTGCTATTTGATTTACTTTTTCTTGGAATTTGCAGTTTTTTTTTTACGTTTTTTTTACTTGAAGGTTTCTCCATAAGAAACCACTACAAATCCTCCACCGTTTAAACCCAGATTCAATTGTTTAAATATCCGTTGCAATCTACCTGTTCGATTAAATGCCTCAAAGAGGGATGAAATTTAATAGTCGAATTCGAAAATTAGTAAATCAATGAGTGGCGAAGAGAATATATGTCTAAATCTTTTTAGTCTTTGAGGCGAAATAAAGCATTTCCATTTTTGGTATGTGTGTTTACCTAATATATGATATGTGAATGTATTTTCAGAGGCTACTGCGGAAGTTTGCCCAGGCTTTTTAAGATAAAGTATGGAAGTTTGACTTTGTAGGAACCTCTTTATGTTGATATGCCCCGACAGTATCAGAAATCTTCGGGTCAAATTGTCCTTGACTATGCAAAAGCCATAGAAGAAAGTGTTTTTGAACAACTGCGGGTTGTCCGTGATGGTCAACTACGAGTAGTCTTCTCTGCAGATTTGAAGGTTTAATTCGATTTTTGTCATAAATTGGTGGATATTACTTCATACATATTTTACTAACTCCTTTTTTCTGCAACATGCAGATATGTTCTTGGGAATTGTAGATTGCTGATACCACAGGTACTGACAATGAACTTTGGTGCGTAAATGCAACAAACTGTTAAGGTTGGTGAAGATTTGTCTTCCAATGTTAGGTGAGTCAAAAAAAAAGTGAAATCCTTTGCATGTTTTTTGAAAGTCACATTTGCATCACATTTATATGTATATTATATACATCTCAAACATGTATATATAGAGGCTTTGGTTGAGAAGCAAGATGCACCACTTGAGCTCAAAACAAGAGTTATAAATTGTAATCTTGTGAGTATTAATAAGATTTCTCTAGTTGCAGCCCGTGGACGTAGGATTTGCACCGAATCCGAACCACGTAAAAATCCTTGTGTTCTTCTTGCTTTATTTTCGTGAGTTTGTGTGTGTGATAGTGTGTTTCCGTTGCGTGTACCCGGTCCGATTCCTAACAACTGGTATCAGAGCTTCGGGTTTCGGAGGAGGTCTCGGTTTTAGAAATTAGAGTATGCTCTGTGGTTGCAGTTTTGTCTGATCTTCCACATCAGAAACTAATTTCTATTAATCGTATTGAAGGTGTCGCGGTACTTTGAAGGGTACTGTTCTGTCATACAAAAGTACTATAAAAGATTTGTCTCTTGTTTGTCGTAATGGCTGAAGACAAGGTTGTAATCGAGAAGTTCAACGGTTCTGACTTTAGTTGGTGGAAAATGCAAATAGAAGCATTGCTATGTCAGAAAGATTTGGACGTGGTACTTGGAGACAAACCGGAGAAAATGGAAAAAGCTGCTGAAGATGCGTGGAACTCAAAGGACAAGAAAGCTAAGGCGGTTATTACGTTGTCGTTGGAAAGGAGCGTTGCTTTCAACATCATGAAGGAAACCACGGCGCGTGGTATGATGGATGCTCTGACGAACATGTATGAGAAACCGTCGGCGGCTAACAAGGTGTTCTTGATGAGGGAATTGTTCATGACAAGGATGAATGAAGACAGCTCAGTTACGATTCACATTAACAATCTAAATTCAATTCTGTCCAGATTGTCATCTGTGGGAATTAAATTTGATAACGAGACTCAAGCTTCATTGCTACTAGCTTCACTACCTGATAGCTGGTCTGGAACAGTAACCGCTGTTACAAGTTCAGTGGAGACCAGTGGTATGGCTTTTGAAGGGGTTAGAGATTTGGTTCTTGGCGAGGATGTCAGACGCAAGAATCAAGGTGGATCTTCTTCTTCTGAGTTATTAAATATCGGAAGAGGTAGAGGGAATAGCAGGAATAGTGGGAGCAGTGGGAATCGGGGAAGAAGTTCATCTAGAACTTGGAAGAATGTGAAGTGCTGGAACTGCCAAGAGGTGGGACATGTTAAGAGTCAATGTCCAAAGAAAGAATTGAACATTGCTGGTGCTGAGAGTGTGTCTGAGGATGATGCACTGATACTAAGTATGGAAAGTTCTGTAGACTCTTGGGTCATGGATTCAGGGGCTTCGTTTCACGCCATGGACAACGGAGAAACGATGGTGAATCTAAAAGAAGGAGATTTTGGGAAGGTACGGTTAGCAAATGACGAGATGCTTCAAGTAACGGGCATGGGAGATATTGATCTGGTTACTTCATTGGGAACTACATGGAACCTGAAGAATGTCAGGGTGATTCCAGAGCTGAAGAAGAAATTAATTTCTGTTGGTCAGCTGGATAAACAAGGACTGGAAGTAAGATTTGGTGATGGTAAATGGAGGGTGGTCAATGGTAATTCGGTGATTGCTCAAGGTATGAAGCGTGGGTCATTGTATATGGTTGAGGTACCTGCTGAGGGAAGTATGACCGTCCCGGTTAAGCATGGCAAAATCTGGTTCGCTAAATCTAGTGCTAAGAGAGTTCATTTTGCAAACATGAATTCTGGAGCCAAGGGGATGTTAGCTGAACGAGTCGGAAAGTCTAAACCATTCAGGGGATTTTGTGACAGTGGGAGCACGAGGTGTGTTCCAGGTACAGTTACAAAGAGCCGTTGGGTTTTGAAGACTAAGACTGAAAAATTCTCTCCTGTTGGAAGTTTGCAAAGTTTGGAGAGTGTTAGTGGTCCTCGGTGTATCTCTGGATTCGGTGGAGTGTCCAAACCGGTTGAGACAGAGGATGAGTCGGTGGTGGGATTAGCCACGGCTGAGTTGGAGCTAGTGGGAGCTTCAACTGGCCCTTCTAGTACTTGATGATGAGGGGCGGCTGCAACTAGAAATTAGACTAAGTTTAGCTTGTTCTTGGGAGCTGGAGGCTTGGAAGACTTGGTTGTTTTAAGATTACTGGAGTTGGATGACAGTAGAGAAAGACTACGTTGTTCAAAATCTTCAAGTGGGAGATTGTTAAGGTTGGTGAAGATTTGTCTTCCAATGTTAGGTGAGTCAAAAAAAAAAGTGAAATCCTTTGCATGTTTTTTGAAAGTCACATTTGCATCACATTTATATGTATATTATATACATCTCAAACATGTATATATAGAGGCTTTGGTTGAGAAGCAAGATGCACCACTTGAGCTCAAAACAAGAGTTATAAATTGTAATCTTGTGAGTATTAATAAGATTTCTCTAGTTGCAGCCCGTGGACGTAGGATTTGCACCGAATCCGAACCACGTAAAAATCCTTGTGTTCTTCTTGCTTTATTTTCGTGAGTTTGTGTGTGTGATAGTGTGTTTCCGCTGCGTGTATCTTGTCCGATTCCTAACACAAACAACAATCTCCTTTACAGGATTTTCTATTATAGCACCATACTTTCATTTCTTCTGATATTTTAGCAATGGGTAACTTGCTACCTTTTAAACTGGTTATCCTAATGCTTTAGCTGAGTAGATTTTTTAAAGTACATTGCTCTAATTAGAGATAATTGAAATGTACAATGATATAATAAAAAAATTCGAAGTAAATTGCTGTAAAAATAAAATATGTATTACTATTTCTTGTGTGGTCGATCCCGGGTGACAAAGTAAAAGCCTTTGAAGGTTCCGATTCACCAAATTTACTGCTGGATTCGATTAAGCCTTACAAAGCATAGGTTGTAGAAGCTTGGATTTGAGTGTAAAATGAATACAAGTGTCGATAATTTTCCTTGCGTATGAAAGGTAGTAAAACACTTTTCAAATTATTCTACTTATAATGAAAACTGACATTTATGGCAAGTTAGTCCCTTGGAAGAAAAAGATGAAAGTCATGATGTTGGTTTCTGAATTCAGATCACAGGAAAAAAAATTCAGAACAAACCAACTACTAATTTTTTGTGTATGCAGTTTCCTATGTTCAAGTTTTATTTCAAAATATTAAATGCTTATAACCTGTGCAGTTCGATTAATTTTAATTAAACTAAAAGTTGGAAATATTTCAGCTTGAAAGTGAAGATGATGGTTTCTTTGTTGCCAGACACGTCAACTATTTTCTTGAAATCAGTTTCAGGTTTAAGTATGTGTATTCTTTTGATATCAAAATTAAAATCTAGACTTTATTTGATTTTCGGATCTAATTACGATGGTAAGAATGGTTTGGAAACTGAAATCATGAAAACATACTATTGATGTTATTTTACAATCTTTTTACCTACACTGCTCATACAAGAGAAACCCCACAAGAAATCATGATATACTTGTGCTTTGATTTTCATATTATTATGTAAGTATGTTGCTATTATGGATAAGTAATTGTGAGTATGCTGTTATTGCAGGTCAAAACAGTAATTTTGGCAAGTTTTACTTTATGTATTGCTATTGTAGGTAAAAAGATACCACTTGCACCTGGTTCAGTTCAACCACAGCAATCACGGAACCTCCTTTCTACTCCCGATAATTTACAGGTAACATCAATTTCGTTGTTATTTACAGATTTTTTTTGTTATAAAAATACTACAAAAACGTAATGGTTTCTAATTTGTTTCTGTAATTTTCCAATGTTACAAATTCAGATTGCTCAAGGTGTAGGCCCTCAAAATCACAACTTTGACATGAATTAATGGCCCTTTATAGCATCAAGGACAACAAGGATTTGTCCACCGGACCCGTGCGGAGCACGGGACAAATACTAGTTACCATCAAATTGGTTGTCATGGCTTAAGTGATTTGCCATGCAATTATGGTTTTTTTTTTTTTTCAAAAAGAACCACTTCTTTCATTTACGTAATTTAAGTTTTACTACAGCATAAACTTTTTCGACATTTGTTCATAAACTGATTGAAAAAAAAATTCTAAGAGTTCTTTAAAGCACCTTTACTCCATTTTGACTAAAAGGCATTTTTTAATATATTTATGTGATTAGGTAGAGAACAGTCAAGAATAATTCTTTAATCGTCTATGAATATACAATACCCTATAAGGGTAGACGGAGTAACAGAAAGATGATGCGGGTTCGGGCTCGGGAAGGAGGCGGTATCTTCGGATTCAGACGACTCGAGTGATGAGATGGTCTTCGCGGCAATGATGGAAGTCGCAAATATTCTCGTCAACCAAGCAGAAACTCCGGAAAAAGGCGGCGATTAGAGGCGAAAAATAGAAACCGTGAAGAAGGACAAAAAATTTGTTCGCGATGATTTTTCCGACGATTGCGTGTATGACGACAAGGATTTCAAAAGCCGGGTTCGTTTGACCTGGGCAATGTTTCTACGGATCGCGCACGATTTGGAAGCCAACTACGAACTTTTCCAATTGCAATACGACGGAGCGGCTCTTCGTCTTTTGGGTTATGGATACTCTTTTGACGTCGTGGATGAATACTTGCGGATGTCGGCAAAAACCGCTCGGGAAAGTATGTATGCTTTTTGTGAATATATTTATGAGTTTTACGGTCTTATTTATTTGCGGAAGCCCACACGAAACGATGTTTAAGAACTATATGCGGCACATCACCGGTTACATGGTCTACCAGTGATGCTCGGGAGCATAGATTGTATGCATTGGGATTGGGCAAATTGTCCAAACGCGTGGAAAGGACAATACACCGGAGGTCATCACGGCACACCTTCCCTAATACTAGAAGCGGTGGCCTCACAAGATTTATGGATTTGACATGCGTACTTCGGGGTTCCGTGGGCGAACAACGACTTAAACGTTCTAGATTCATCGTCGTTATTCAATGATATCCTACTAGGCAAATCGGCTGACGTTCCGTTTAAAGTGAACGATTCCGAATACCCACATGGGTATTTACTCACTGACGGCATATATCCAAATTATTCCACATTTGTAAAGGCGTACAAACACCCGATTGAGGAGAAACAGGTACTATTCACGTAAGTTCAATAGTCCGCACGGAAATATGTGGAACGTGCATTCGATGTCCAAAAAAAGAGATGGACTATAGTGCAAAATCTGTCACGAGCATGACACCTCAACAACATACGCAAATTAATGTAAGGTGTTATCATATTACACAATATGATAATTGAAGAAAAAGGTCGGAATATTTGCATCTATCAACCTCATCATATGATACAGATGCCGACACAATTTGTTCCCGGTAGCGAGCAATACTTTTCTCGCGTACTAGAAATACACAATGCGAAAAACCGGAAAGGAATGTCAATCTCCGATACGATTTGACGGAGTACGTGTACGCTAATCGCAACGACGAAACCGACGACGATAATTAGGACATGTTAAAAAAAATTTATGTCTTTATTATTTTAATATAATATTTTTTTATTTTAATATTATGGTTTTTATTTAATATAACGTTTTTATTTAAATTTAATTTAATGTTTGATTTTAATTAAAAAAACGTAAAATAAAAATGTGACGTGGAAAATAAAATGGTAGTTACGGGAGTCTTGCACACCCCTAGCGGAAGTCTTGGAAGTCCTGGTAACATGACGCTGACGTGGCAGGTGTCTTGGGTTGTCATGGAAATCATGCACACCCTTTAGCCTAAAGTTAAAGGACAACACGGTACACTGCATTTGCCAAACGGAAGTGATCCATACACAACAATTTTTATCTATGCACAACAATTTTTATCTATACACAACAATTAATGTCATAGGGATATTGTATATTATGCATAAAAACTGTTGAGTTGTTGTGGATGAAGAAAATTTGTTATGTATGAATAGAGGTGCACAAAAGTCGGTTAAAAACCGGTTTCGGTTTTTTAAAAACCGGTTTTTTAAAAACCGGTTTCGGTTATAACCGGTCCGGTTTTGACCGGTTTTTTTTTAACGAGATTGAGTTTCAAATCGGTTTTTTTCGGTTTTTAAACCGGTTCGGTTCGGTTAACCGGAAGAAAAACCGGGGTTTTTAAACCGGTTCGGTTTGAGATAAAAAAACCGGTTCGGTTATTAAAAAACCGTTTATTAAAAAAACCGGTTCGGTTATTATTTTCGGTTATTTAAAAAACCGGTTTTTTTGTGCACCTCACTACGAATCATTTCCCTTTATCAAATGGTCACTTTAGCCCATTTTACTTTACACAAATACGTCGCTTTACGAATCTGAAAAGAAAAATCCATGACTTTCCACTTATTTAATTGACTTGGTGTTCTTTTTTGAAACATAGAAACTTGAAACATTCAATATCACGTGCTACAAAGTACCAAGTGGTCCAAATCCCATAAAAGCCTACTCAGTCATAAGCTAGCATATTGCTACAGTCATTCATATAGACAATGAGTTTTGTTTTAAATGTTTACTTAATATGTCATATGACCAAATTTCTATGACGAGTAATACAGTTTTGGTCCCTGTGGGTTACTTTTTTCTTTAGTTTTGGTCCAAATTTTTTATTTTCATACTGATGGTCCCCATGGTTGCAAAAAATTTGCTCTATTGGTCTCCGGTCCGTGTAAAAAAACTGAAATACCCTTCTAATTTATTTTTTATTTTTTAAGATATTATTTAATTAGGTAGTTTAAAAAAAGAAAAAAAATATCGCCGCCCCCTAATCCGTTGCAGCCACCACCGTTAGTCATCACCACCACCACCGGTCATTACCGCCTTTACTACCCTTTATCACCAGAGATAACCCACCACAATCTATAGAGAGTCACCATCACCACTGCATAACCACCACATCGTAACCCCACATGGATGTCTAAATTTGTATAGTTTTGTTACATTGTGTATATGATCCATCCTTCAGTTTCAGCTAAAAGCAAGTTATGATTTTGAATTCTAAAGTTCAAACTAGTCGATTCTCCAACGTTAGTGACACGAAGTCGGTATGTTTTTCCTGAAAAATATAAGTTCAAACTAGTCGATACTCCAATGTTTATGCCATTGATAAGAACACCATCTGGCATTCCAAGGTTACGTCCAGCATCAAGGGGGCTTGTCTTAAAGCCTACAATTAAAATATGGTTAATTTATGTTACCTGAAATTGTGGAAGTTTTCACTATTGCATTTCATCGAACACTTACTGTGTTGTATTTACAGGGCCGGATATATGCAGGTTCAAGAAGTTCAGTGGAACAGGGCCCACCTGACTAAAGGGCCCATAAATTTTCATGGGGTTTATATGGTACTAGGCCCATTCAGCAAATATGATCCAATAGGGTTTTTTTATTGTTTACGTATCATCTTTTCAGCCAAGGGCAAGCGAGATTTCAGAAGCAGGAAGCGGGAAAATTGGAAACGAAAATAAAAAAGGGAAGCTGAATCGTCTCCTTGTTTTTCGTAATTTCGTTCATTACGGAAGAATAATTATGGCTAACGGGCAAGGGCTTCTTTCTCGTCTCTCGATTGCAACCGATATAATCAGAAAAAAAGAAATCGATTCCCACTTCTTTCTCGTCTCTCGATTGCAACCGATTCCCACTTCATCCACCTTGCGATAATTTTTGGCTACGTATTTGTTTCTTGGCTAAATCGGAATAAGGAGCACGAAATCGACTTCAGATATCAATTTCAGATTTCAATTTCATCCACCTTGTGATAATTTCTTTCTGATTTCAAAACAGGGCCGGATATATGCAGGTTCAAGAAGTTCAGTGGAACAGGGCCCACCTCACTAAAGGTCCCATAAATTTTCAAGGGTTTATATGGTACTAGGCCCATTCAGCAAATATGATCCAATAGGGTTTTTTTATTGTTTACGTATCATCTTTTCAGCCAAGGGCGGGAAGCGGGAAAATTGGAAACGAAAATAAAAAAGGGAAGCTGAATCGTCTCCTTTTTTTCGTAATTTCGTTCATTACGGAAGACTAATTATGGCTAACAGGCAAGGGATTCTTTCTCGTCTCTCGATTGCAACCGATATAATCAGAAAAAAAGAAATCGATTCCCACTTCTTTCTCGTCTCTCGATTGCAACCAATTCCCACTTCGTCCACCTTGCGATAATTTTTGGCTACATCTTTGTTTCTTGGCTAAATCGGAATAAGGAGCACGAAATCGACTTCAGATATCAATTTCATATTTCAATTTCATCCACCTTGTGATAATTTCTTTCTGATTTTAGAGGTATATGTCTTCAGACTTTTCTGATTTCAGATTTCAGATTTCATCCACCTTGACCTTGCGATAATCTGTGTTTTGTTTTTTATTTTGATTTGTAAATATGATTTATTCTTCATGTCTTTCTGATTTCGTTTCTTAATTCTCATTTACTGATTTCAGATTTCAATTTCGTTTGTCTTTCTGATTTCTGATTAGAGGAGTGGACACCACAGACAGAGGTATAAAATTGTTGATGTGTTTTGTGTCTTTCTGATTTCAATTTCGTTTCTTAATTTTTTATGTCTTTCTGATTGAATCTAATAATCTTTTATATGTTTTGTTTTTGATTTGTACAGATTATCTAGAGGATAAAATCGTTCAAGTTTCCAACTTCTGTTTCAAAAGTCAAAAGAAGGTGTTTTCTTTCCTTTAATCCTTTTTATATTTTATAATGCCTCCTAGATTTAAAAAATATGAATCTTGATATGAAAAAAGTAAGAAAAAACAAAGAATTGAGGAATTAACTAAATCTCAAAAAGGTGCTTTAGATAAGTTTATAATAAAAGAAACACCAACTTTTCAAGAAAATGAAAACGAAACTTTTAATGATGATAATGTTGATGATGATAATTGTGATGATGTTAATGTTGATGATGATAATCGTGATGATGTTAATGTTGATAATGTTAATGTTAATGTTAATTTTGATATATTTGATCCAAGAAATTGGAATGATCTTGACTCTAATATGATAAATACTTTAGCACTAAAAGGTCCTAAAAGAGATTTATCCATCATAAAAGGTCCTAAAAATAAATATTTAAGAAGATTTTCTGCAACATATTATACTACAACTTTACCTAATGGGGAAAAATATGATAGAGACTGGCTTGTTTATTCCAAAGAAATTGATAAAATATTTTGTTTTTGTTATAAAATATTTAGACAAGGCTGTGGAAAGGGTCAACTAGCAAATGAAGGTTTTGGTGATTGGATACATCTTAACACTAGAATTAAAGAGCATGAAACTAGTTTTGAACATATTAAAAATATAAATACTTGGTATGAATTGCGTATGAGGTTACAAAATAATAAAACAATTGATAATGCAGCTCAAAAACAATTAGAGAAAGAAAAATATTATTGGAGAAAAGTTTTGTTGAGAATTATATCTATTGTGAAATTTCTTGCTAAATATAACTTAGCTTTTCGTGATACTAATGAGAAATTGTATGAAAATAGCAATGGAAATTTCTTAGGCATAATAGAGATGTTGGCAGATTTTGATGAGGTTATTCAAGAACATGTCAAACGTATTACAAATGAAAATAGTTTGCAAAATCATTATCTTGGGCATGGGATACAAAATGAAATAATACTTTTGCTTTCTTCCGAAATAAAATCTGTTATTCTTCAAAAAATAAAAAAGCAAAATATTTTTCGATAATACTTGATTGTACTCCGGATATAAATCACCAAGAGCAAATGACTATGATTTTAAGATATGTTGATTCTCTTCAAGTATTGTTTGCATTGAAGAATCCTTTTTACGGTTTTTAGATGTAAATGATACAACGGGTCAAGGACTTTTTGATGTTTTACAAAATGAATTGAATTTTCTTGATCTTGATATTAATAATGTGCGTGGACAAGGCTATGATAATGGATCAAATATGAAAGGGAAACATCAAGGAGTGCAAAAAAAAAAAAAATCAAAGATATAAATTCTAGAGCTTTTTATACTCCTTTTGGTTGTCATAGTTTGAATTTAACATTGTGTGATATGGCTAATACGTGTGGTAAAGCAAAAGATTTTTTTGGAACTATACAACATATTTATACAATATTTGCAAATTCCACTAAGAGATGAGATATTTTAAAAAAAATGTGAAAGGATTAACTCTTACATCTTTGTTATCTACACGTTGGGAGAGTCGTGTCGATAGTGTTAAAGCTATAAGATTTCAAATTTTAGATGTACAAGAAGCTTTACTTCAAGTAGCTGAAAATGATAATGATCCAAAAATAAGAAGTGAAGCTAAATCTTTAGCACAAAATGAACTTGGTGACTTTGAATTTTTAATGGCACTAGTTATTTGGTACGAAATTTTATATACAGTTAATTTAGTTAGCAAACAATTGCAATCAAAAGATATGCTTATCGATGTTGCTATGGAAAAAATAAATGGCTTAATTTCTTTTTTAAGGAATATAGAGAAAATGGTTTTCTAAATGCTTTACAAACTGCAAAAGAAATAGCAATTGAAATGAACATTGATCCAATATTTCCACAAAGACGTCAAATTATAAGAAAAATATATTTTGATGAGATTTCAAATGATACATCATCTAGTGTTTCACAATCCGGACAAGAATCTTTTAGAGTTAAATAGTTTTTATATATTGTTGATCAAGCAATTACTTCTCTCACTACAAGATTTGAACAATATAAAGAATATGATGGTATTTTCGGTTTCTTGTTTAATTCTGAAAAGTTGCATTCACTAGATGATACGAGCTTAAAGGCTTGTTGTATGTCTCTTGAAACTTCACTTAAGAAAGATGAACAATCGGATATCGATGGAAATGACTTATATATTGAGTTAAAATTACTTTTAAATATTTTGCCAAAGGAAAAGATGACAGGTTTTGATATTTTAAAATTTTTAAAAAGAGTTGGTTGTTTTCCTAATACAACTATAGCATACAGAATTTTATTGACTATTCCTATTACTGTTGCATCTGTAGAAAGAAGTTTTTCCAAGTTGAAGTTATTGAAGTCCTACTTACGATCTACCATGACACAAGAAAGACTTAATGGATTGGCGTTGATGGTTATTGAGAACAACATATTGGATAACATTCCTTATGAAGATGTAATTGAAAAGTTTATCTCAAAAAATACTAGAAGAATAGCGTTATTCAAGTAGAAACAAGTGTATTTTTTATTTTACTTTTTGAATTAAAGTTTGTCCGATAAGTATATTGACAATATTACATTTAAATTTTTTTGTATCTTATCGAATTTGCAAGTTTTGGAGCCTACATTTAACAAATTGTACAGGGCCTCTAAAATCTTCCGACCGGCCCTGTGTATTTACATCTCAGCAATGTGCTAATTGGATATAGTATCAGATCCTTTCATATCTCTCATTAATGGTAGCTTAAACCTTCTGCGTCCAGTCTAGGGATATAAAAAATGGAAAGTGGGTACACGAGCAATCAGGATATAACTTTTTCTGGTTAAACAAACCCTACAGTTCACTTCTCTTCCGTTTCATCCACGACGACGGCAATTTCTGCAACAACGCTTTGAAGATCATGAACCGCATCGTCAAAGGGTCGTGGATTATGAAAGCCCCCGTAGGGTTCGCAGTTGAAGCACAAGAAGAAGAGAATTTACCGGAGAAGTTGTTTGGGGCGGGTAGTGGGGTCACCGGTGGTTTTTTTTTTTTTTATTATTTAAACAAATAATACAAAAAGTGAATAATAAATTAGAAATTGTAGTTTAGTCTTTTTACATTAATCAATGACTAATATGTAATTTTTTTGCAACCATAGAGGCCATTAGCATGAAAATAAAAAACTTGAACCAAAACTGAAAAAATAGATAAATCACAAGGACCAAAACTATAATTTACTCTTATATGACCAAATTCAAATAGCAAATTAGCAAATGACAACAACCCAATTACGACCGAATAAAAAAGTAGGCTAAGTAGCCGGTTCAAATTTCAAATATCTATTGTGTTGTGTCTAGTTTGACAATTGTGAGTTTGGTAAAACTTTACATTTTACAAATTATAAAATCAATTATGATTTGTGTCAATACTTATATACATATATATATATATATATATATATATATATATATATATATATATATATATATATATATATATATATATATATATATATATATATATATATATATATATATATATAGAGTTCGAATCCGGTAGGAACCTAAAAAATGGTATGAACCGCAAAAACAATTCTCGACCAACCATTTTGTAAAGGCAAAAACGTTAAACGTCTTCTTTCAACGTGACGCAATCACGTGCGATATACGTCCACGGAACGTAATACAGATTCCAGGATACGATCATATGTGACTCATGTTCGTGCAACACTATTTTAAGTGGGTTTTTTCTCCATTTTAGGCCTTTTTTCGTTTTTTTATCTTTTTTATTTTTTATTTTTTAAAACTTAAAAAAACTTACTTTTTTATTTTCTATTATACTCGGTTTTAGTATTTTTATTTTTTTATTTTTTTAATTAATTATTTTTTATTTGCTATAGTACTCGATTTTGATTTTTTTTCATTTTTTATATATATTTGCAATTTTTTAATGTTTATATATTATGTTTAGCATTTTCTTTGTACTTTTTAATCTAATCATTTTAGATATAATATTCTGAATAATAACGTTTTAGATCATATAATTTTGGATCGTGATTTTTTGCATATTCTCATTTTTGATCTTATAATATTTTAAATCATATGATTTTGAATCATATAATTTAAGATCGTAACATTTTTCAAAGAATACCATCTTTTTTTGTAACATTCATTATTTTTTATTTTTTGGATCATAATATTTTGAATTATAAGATTTTGATTCATAACATTTGTGGATCTTCGAATAATCTAAAAATTAAGACATATTTTTGGATCATTTTAAATTTTGAATCATAATAAGTCTCATTCATTATAGTTTTGGATTATAATAAATTTTGATTCATAAAAAAGTTGTTCATAATAGTTTGAATCATAACATATATTTTGGTTCTTAATATTTTTGGATCATAGATATTTTTTGGTTAATTTAGTGGGTTTTATAACTAAAACACTTAAAAAACTCATTTTAAAAAAACTCTTTTTAGAAACTTACTAATACGATGCCTAGAGTAATCCCTTAAATTTTCATAATTTTTGGATTTTTTTATTTTTTTATTTTTTTGAATAAAAAATAAAAAAAACTAGTTCTTTTAAATTTTCATGATGATGCTTTTTTTAGGTGAATTGCATTTTACCGACTTTTTTTAATTATTTTGTTAGAGAAATAAAAAAAATCCTTCGAACCAGATAATGATAGTGTTGCAATGGGGTGGGGCTCATCCAAATTACTATATTACACTTATAAATTTGTCTACCCATACAGTGCGAATGTGAGAAACACATCCTGTATCAAGAAATTAAGGATCAGAAGTTTTGAGTTTTAGATATATACCTGAATTGCCAAACGGTTTGGCTTTGAAGCATCTTCCGATCTTTCTGTGACTATATATATATATATATATATATATATATATATATATATATATATATATATATATATATATATATATATATATATATATATATATATATTCGGACTTCTTGCAAGTTTGAATATTTCAAAAAACCGTTAAATGCTTTATTATCATAAAGATTATGATATTATTGATATAAGAGTATAGAAATTATTTTTTTGAATTATTATTACTAACATTTTTGATGAATTGATGAACAATAGTTATGTTTACTTTGTGAGGGGTTTGAATGTAAATGATATGTAGCTTATTTCTATAGATATTTGATTGCTACAACACTAAATTTTAAGAAATATTTCTATTTCCACATTTTATTTCGTTGACAAAAGGGGGAAGAGGGCATGTATTGTGTGTGTGTGGGGGGGGGGGTGTGGGGGTTGGGGGGGGGGGGGGGGGGGGGACTTTAGATGCTTTATTATCATAAAGAATATGATATTGTTGATATAAGAGTGTAGAAATTATTTTTTTTTTGAATTATTATTACTAACATTTTTGTTGAATTATTATTACTAACAATTTTGATGAATTGATGAACAATAGTTATGTTTACTTTGTGGGGGGTTTGAATGTAAATGATATGTAGCTTACTTGTTTGAGTGTTGCTTTGCTTTTAGGGAGGTTGGTAGTTTGATCCCCCTCCATTATATTATTTTTACGTGTGTCAAAGAACGCCAAATCTGCACTACCTTGCTCCGGGGCCTCATTCATACCCATCCTATTTAGTTTTTTTCCTACAATTTTGGAGTAATTTTTAATTTTATTTTCACAAATTTTCTCCAACTTTTTTTTTGTCTTTCTATGGTTTTTAAAACTCTGTTTTTTAGAATTTCTACAGTTGCTTTTCATATATTTTTTACAACTTTGTTTTCACATAATTAGTTTTCTTACAAAATTAAGTTTTATCTTTTTACGCGTGTTTTTTTAACGATTTTTTAATTTTGTATTTTTGTTGTTATGCATGTTTTAAAGCTTTTTCTGCTTGTACATATTAATTATTTGTTACAAATTCATTTTCCAAATCTTGTTTTAAATTTTCATTTCCATGCATGAGGTATTGTAAAAACATGTAAAAGATTGTTTTTTTAAATATCCATCTTCACAAAACAAACCCACACTGTAATTATGTATAATTAAATTAAACCTGATTCTATATAAATTATGTCTTCCCTATTTATATACACAAATTTTCTACAGTAACACACGTGCATACGCCACACCTAGTTTTATGACAATTGGCAATCTTTTTCTTTTGATAAATGAGAAACAAAAAACCTAGGTTGTTTACATCCTAAATATCTTGCCGTATTTGTAAGAATAGATCGGTTAAATTCAAGTATTAGAAGAAACTACATTGAATTCCCAAAGATTAGATTCTGCTATGAAAAGCATTCAGACTCAAAACATTGAAGAAATTTTGAAATCAATGAAGATCTAATCCACTCAATATATGGAATCTGTAGGCAAATACTTACGATGAAATTCATGTTAACTTTCATACGTTTTAATGATATCAAATTATGTTTTTATAAGATAATTTTGAATTGAAAATATAATAAGGGAAAGTCAACACATGTTATGAACTCTACCAAGATCCGAGATCTTGTTAAGTGAAAAGGTTTATGACAAAGATTCGCATTTTATGAATAGTTTGCATGATAAATAAAATGTGTTGTTTGGATCATTATGGACAACGTGGAGGCAGGCCGCTGCCCTCAACAAAAACAACCCATTTGGACTTGCCCAAAGATAAGGCAATTAATGTTTGCATGTTTTCTTCCCGTGGATCATGGACAAACTAGCAAGATGGTCACATGTGGTGGTGGATTTACGAAACATACATTTTCAATATTATTTATGTAATGTTCTTTAAGACAACAACAATTTTTTAAATTTTTTTTATTAAATCGGAACTATTACAATAATTTTCTTTTACATAAAGATCATTTCTGTAATGTCGCTATTACACAGAGACCATGTGATATCAATATTACTATTCAGGAACCATTTCTATACTATAGGGACCACTAATGTAACTAATACAAATTGTAAACTGCAAGGACCAAAACCGTAATTATTGAAATTAAAAAGATTGTGGGAACCAAATCTGTAATTATTGAAACTAAAAATTGTAATTATCCTAAATTCAAAAGTAGACCAACTAAACATGCAATTATTCTATTTTCTCACAACTAAGAAGGATATATAAAAATCACAGGTACCAAATCTGTAATTACTGAAATTAAAAACTTCAGGGACTAAAACTGAAACTAATATAAGTTTAAAATTAGAAGAACTAAAATTATAATTATCTCAAACTAAAAACTACAAGGATTAAATCTGTAATTAAACCATTTCACGACTTTTTAAGAAGGATAGCATAATGTTGTATTTTTTACATCGAATTCATCAACGATCACATCTGTTCATGGGAGAACATGTACATGAATTTATTTAACGGATTTCCCGCAATCACCTAAAAAAACATGATGCACAACAAATTGCAAGATTCAACATTTGCCTTGATATTCAAGATCTCATATATTTTCAGACATGAACCCTTGATGAGCCTGAATAGAATAATACATGTGGATACGATATTTGGTTTTACAAAAATATTACTTGTATGACGTTATATACTTGTAAGTGGACAAAAGACGCAAAAAGCCCACATCTATGTCTATCCTTCTCGATGTACACTACTTCATGGGCAGTATTACTTGTAAGACCTTATATGCTCATGTTCATTTATGTATAATTTGTAGCCATTTACGTTTAATATAATATTGTGTATTGTTGTTCTCCATCAGCAGACATTGTTATAATACATTGGATATATTAAGCAACACGTTCTGTGGATTTATTTATTTCTATTCAAGAAGATAAACAACTATACCAACATAAAGGGTAACATTCAGCTACATATGACAGATAGATGACTGTTTTTTTAGGACATATAAGTTATAGCTAATAACAGAGCAAAAGGCAGGAGGCGGTGATTTTGAACCAGCATTTGAGGGGTATTCGCTACTTGGTTTTGGATAATAATTTATACAAAAGGTAAGACGTGTAACTTGTTCTCTCCTTAAAAAGAAACAAGTATATATTTAGGAAACTTTAAGCATACAACGAGTTATTAGCACAAAAATGTGTCATTCGTATGATCAATTCCTTTGTGCAATAGGCTCTGTTTTTTTTTTTTTCTTTTTCTTTAAAGGCATATTTGGAAGATCCAACACTTTGAGACAACAAAAGAACAAAACAAAAAGCACCTTAATTGTCACTAGAGCACAAGAATGAACCTAAAAGAAGACTGCTTAGAAACTCAAAGCTGTAGAGATGATCAACGGTCAGGTGAGCCACAAGTGTACGTCTGCTGAGCCACAGCTTAGCCATGGCTGCCAGCTGGAAATATATTCATCAATAATTCCCTTGAGAGAAAGCTCTGAAGTGCACTCGTGTATCTAATGAAAAGCAGTAGATATTTATCATTAGAAGACTATCATGAGAATTTACGGAAGTCATTTTAAGGGGAATTTAACACAATATTAGTGTGCAACTGGGTTGTGAAGATATGGTTATATTTGAGATCAGATTGTTAGCTGCTCTAGTTTAAATCCAATCCATGGACAGCCCTAGTTTTTATGCATATATAAGTGGTGGAAGAAATGGCTGGTTTAACTTCATATGGATGTTATGTAAGGAGACAAGTATTTCTCCTTGAGAAAATCCAATTTTGATATTATGTTCTTGCCATATATTGGATATAAAGTGATACATAAGAATGATATTTACCTTTAAAGCGGGCACCTTCGCCACAAAAATACCGATATGCCTGTAGAACGCTATCAACGTCATGCAGCAGAATTCGACTTTTGTTTAGGATGTATTCTCCGGTTGTTGTTTGAAATCCGGTGAGATCTCCCCCAATGATGTGGTTCCAGGACTTGTAATAAGCTAATGCATCTTCTTCATCCATGTCCCCGTTATCATACACAACCCTCACCCCACACTCTTTTGTAATTTCATCAACAATAAAAAATGGTTTCTGCCACATGGTAATATTAATGTGGTCACCAGCTTCCATTTCGTTCATCCCAAACATCCAATGGCTTAAAAACGTGAAACACTCTCCACCGACATCGAGTACTCCGTCAATGTAATGTTCATATATCCAGATGAGGTTCTTTGTTATATTACTAATTATGATCATTGGCAAGTTTTGGAACTCAACATCCAATGCCATCTGCACATAGCAGAAACTCAATCCTGTGAGGTTGTTAGGAGATGATGGAATGGTAAATGATATTGATGGCCCCATGCTTCTATCCGTAATCCAATTCGGCATCTCTTCACCTCTATAAATTGTGCTGAATATTCCAAATTCGTAATACATCTGCAAAATACAACCACCTTAATTAATCACCACAAATTTACATAAACATATTCACACAAAGACGGATAGTTAACTAGAGTAAACCTGGATTTCAGATTCCACATAACCTCTATCCCAAGAAGAAGTCCACACGCCCCTTGCGTTAAGGAAGTCTAGCTTAGTCCAGCCCAGACTATGTAAAACATTTTCCTCAACACCTGCCATTGGTTGGATTTTAACCAAGCCTTCAAATTCAAACAACGAAGGTAATAGCATCTTCCACTCTACATAAATATCGAGTGGGGACATTTTCTTGTCAAATACTACTTTCCGTAACAAAGGCTTATAATCAGAATAGAGGTTCAAATATGTTAGTGTACGTGGAGGATGCTCAATTGATGTCAACATTTTACAGTCTTGCATGCTAAGTATCTCAAGCCTTGGAAGGCTTCTCACACAATTAGGCAGGAAAACAATGGGATTTTCATCTAAACATAGTTCCTCTAACATGGTTAGGCAACTGAAGTTCACGGGGAAGGATTCGGTGGACAAATTAGTATTTGCAAGTGACAAGGTTACTAATGATCTCGGTAAAGAAATCACAAAGAACTTAAAATCCCTTGGTATAACCTCGAGAATGGTGGTTAAAGAGGTTTTTGTGTTCATGCCAGAGTTGTTAGCCATATCCCTAATCTCGATTCGAGGTTCACCGAGATTACAACACTCTAATAATAGTGTTTTAACCTTCTTTAACATGTCTATGATTCTTGGAAGTTTTTCAAGCTTGATGCAGTAACTCAGATCAACGAGGACAAGTTCAATACATTGCTCAATTGATTCAGAAACCTCACGCAAGCCAATGCAACCTGTAAGTATTAACTTCTCAAGTGAAGGAAGATGGTCAAAGCCACCAAGATTATGAAGCTGTTCACAGAAACTTAAATTAAGAATCTTCAATCCAAGCTGAAATAGAGATAAGTTAGATAATTAGTGACTTTACCATTTCAAATTGGAAGAATGATGGATGTAGATAAATTACCATTTGCCTACTCTCAAATCGTTTCAGATTACTATAGCAAATTCCAAATGATTCAATATTGCTATATGACATGTCAAGAGCAACGAGATTCTCCATCAATAAGTTTGAAGGTATAGATTTTAAAGGAAACCCATGCATACACAACCATCTTAATTCTTCTGAAAAGTTCTGGTAAGAGCCCTTGATTTCCACATAATTGAGTTGTAGCAGCATTAGACTATCCATCTTACTCAAAGCATCTGTTTTCAACTCCAATGATCCATGTAACTTCTCTTTCTCAAGCATTCTCATGTCAAGGGTGAGTCCTAAAACGTTTTCCGTACCCTGGGAAGAAAGGGGATTAAAAAAAAATTATATAATGTTATACACATGTATGCACATGTAAATAGAAATACAATATGCTTAAACAAATATAAAGGGCCTCTTACCTTTTTTTGTTTCAACACTCTGAATGATTCATAACCCCATAATCGACTTCGTTCCCACGGCTTGCTAAGTGATTCTTCACGTACTAAAAATCTTCCCATCTCTTGAACCAACTTATGCATCATCAATTCATTATTCCATCCAATACTAAGAAGGCATTTGTCGATAAGATTCCTGATCCCAGTTTTTGTTTCTATATCACATGCCTCCAGTATTGTTACAGTATCATCTCTATCCATTCCGACAAAAAAACAAGCAATATGCTTAAACAAGTCTCTATCATTTTCTGATGGCAGAGAGTCAAAGCTCATTCTTAAGACATTATTTATAGGGGAATCATTTTCTTTCTTTAGCCTGTCTATGTACCCCTTCCAATAAGTTACATCTCGATTATGTAGAGACCTACCCAAAATCTTAAGTGCCATTGGATGTCCTTGACAATACTTCACTAGCTTTTTTGACACCTCTTCATAACCTTCCTTGGGATCGTTGCACATAAATGCATGAAAGCACAAAATTTTTTGTGATTCAATCTTAGATAAGCCTTTCAGCTTGTACTTTGCATGCTTAGGTTTAACGTTCATTTTGAATAGTGCACAGCTCTTTGTCAACCATGCATCCCTTGTTGTTATTATGATTTTGCTTCCTGGGTGAAAACCTTTGCTTCCAAGCAACGCATCCAATTGGTCAAGACTACCAATATCATCAAGAACTAGTAACACCTTTTTACGGGCTACTACATTCTCTATCATTGAGGTGTATATAGAATCATTATGAATTTGAACTGAACTTGGTTTTGAAATGTCACTATATAGTTGTTTTTGTACATCAAGCATCCCATTAGATTTTTCGTCACATCTCCTACTGATATCTTCAATGAAGCTGCTTGTGTCAAATTCATGAGAATGTAACACATAGACATATTTCGCTAAAGAAGTCTTACCAATCCCACCCATGCCCAAAATAGTGAGTGTATTTGTAGTATGTGAGGATTCTTCTTTCAACCACATAGTGACGTATTTAATGGAATTTTCTATCCCAATTAGTTGTGGAAGTGGAAACCTTGAGAATATGTGTAATCTACGGAAGACGTCCTTCACAATTTCTTCAATCAACTCCGACTCTTGCCTGAAACTTGATATTAGTGAGAACCAGAAAACTTACCAAATTGGAGATCTAATTTATCCAAAGGTCCAAATCAAAAACATATCATAGTAAGCTATTTTTTAATTAAGTTTTCCACATCAAAACAATTATCGTATTTCCACTTCTAATTATATAAGCATCTAATGTGCAAGGTCATAATTTTTGTCTATAATATGACGCGAGCCACGAATGTAGTACAAGATTTCATTAGTGAGCCACCAAACTATTGTGTAACTACACGACCATGAAACTTAAATATAGACATTGCTTTGCATGAATCTGAACAAAATGTCACTTAATAGTTAAAGGTTAACCTTTACTACTCACAAGAGTAATTATATATCATAATAAAAGATTATATGATTTGAAGGTAGAATGATCAATGATATAAACAAAGTAGATGCATTGCAGCTGCCCAAATTTTGGTTTTTAACAGAAAGCCTGTGAAAATCATTAAAGTGATTTATTTAAATGAATTTGTTTATGGTAAAATACAAAATGCATAGCAAATGTGTTAAAATTAGTAGGATTGGTTAACCTACTTATTTGGATTAAGTTACGAGATCACATAATTGCAAAAATTAGATTCAATTTAAAGCATTTCTTTACCCAATTTAAATACATAAAAAATATGCCTACTTGATGATTAACAAAAGAACCTACCAAAATGCATATGGAGAAGATGATATTGACCTTTCACGCGTTAATTAAACAAAATTGATGCAGTATGGAAAGATGAGTTAGAAAGTGGTTACCTGCCATTTACGTCCTTCCCTTTTAAATCAGCAACTTTTGTAAGCGCATAATTCCATCGGTCTATCTTTTGAGCCAATTTACTTCTTCTATTCGCATTTGTCTCAGCCTCCATCCTCTTTCTATGCTTAGCCATTGCATCTCCGAAACTCCGTTGTCGCTTTCTGACATGGGTGGGCTCCACATGATAAAAGATTGGGAAAACAATATGGTTGGATGTCAAGTGTCGCTCAAGGATCAACACCAATTCATCAAGACACCACGTGGAATTAGCATAGTTCTTGGACAACACAATAACAGAAGACCTAGATGCTTTAATAGCACTCTCCAATTCCGGTTTCAGATCTTCCCCGGTTTCAATCTCTTCATCATCCAAGTAGGTAGTGATATGGGCATCCATGAGGGCCTTATGAAGGTATGCAGTAAATGTATTGCGAGTGTCAAGACCTCTAAAACTTAGAAACACGTCATATCTATGAGCATGAGTTGATGATGAAGATGAAGATCCTTGAGAAAGTTCAGAGAGGACAACCATTATGAGTTATGGCTTGTGTCTCTCAGAAACTAAGTATTGTGTTTTGAAGCTTTTGAATCCCACACCTTCTTCAGTTGTACCTCAATCTCCAGATCCCGAATATAATGTCTGCATGTAATCCAACTAATTAAAGCCTTATGAAAATTAGGTCTCATCTAACAATTTAAACCTCATGAATAATACCTTATATTCTTCAAAATAAAATTTTGAAGTGTTAATTGTTTAAAGCAATACATAAGCACCTCGAACTTTGCCATTTGAATAAATAACAATTTGAAATATTTAACACCTTATGCAACTTAATTCTCATAATACAATTTAAAGCTCAACAATAAAACCTTCTATTGTGTAGATTATAAATTTTAAGTGAGTAAAGCTAACATATATCAAGCTAAGTAAATTAACGTGCTTATCTTTATACCTTGTATTGATATAAAATCAGGATTACTTGTTTTTCTGGTTAATTTCTGCTGCAAAAAATATCAAACTAATCTATGTAATTAACCAACAAAACCTTTATTTTGATCCATTTAACCTTCATTAAACATCCCCACTATTGTCAAATTCTAATGCAGCTTATTTGAAAATAAATTGGGAATTAATTCCTAACCCAAGAAATATAACACCCGAAACAACTTAACAAGAATCAAGACGTCTTAAAAACTGGTTTCAACAGAACAGCAAGTTTTGCACAATGGAAACAAAAATTACCCAATTTAGGATTACTACAATAGAACATTCAAGCCTATTAATTATATTATAAACCTGAACAAAAGTAACTGAAGTAATCTAAATTTCAATCACTTGTTAATGGAAAAAAATGGTTGTGATGTGATTTACGATTTGATAAGATAAAAAATTGTCTAAGATATGCAAGAATGTACCTGTCCACAAAACGAGAATGATATCTGAAGCGGAAAGAATACAGAAAGAACCAAAGAGATCAAAAAGGATGACGGCGGAATGTCAGAACTACACAGCGAACGGCGGAATGTCGGCAGGTAAACGGCGCGTCAACTAGAAAGGAAGAGAGGAGCGGAGTCTTGAGATATAATTCTTTTACAACCAATTAATTATATTATCTCTATCTATTTCTTGAGATATATATGGTCCCTTTATTAAAGGCTTTCCATCCCTTAAAGATTCTTTATGTGAAAAGTGAAAACCATATATAATTAAGAATAAATTTTAAAAAAGATATTAAAATTTTTTTTAAATTTTGATTTTGATACTGTATTATTTTTTTTCAATTAATCATTAAGTTTTTAATTTTTTTCAATTAAGTCACTATGTTTGCAATTTTGTTTCAATATTGACACCTAAGTGCTACGTCAGCAAAGGCTGACACATCATCATGTCACGTCAGCTAAGAACTGGGTTGACTGGTCAAATAATCAATATTGAAACAAAATTGAAAATATAGTGACTTAATTGAAAAAATTTGAAAACTTAGTGACTTAATTGAAAATTTTAACACAGTGTCGAAATCGAATTTTTTTAAAATCTTAGTGTCTTTTTTGAAATTTATCCTATAATTATATATCTGTTTAATTAGCGTTCTTTTGCCTCTGTATGTAACGTTTTTTTGTGACATGGGTACTTTTTGGGTTTTGTCACACGCGGGTTTGTGGGTTGATTTGGATCCGGTTTTTGGATCTGCCTTTCCGTCTTCTACAACATTCTACCCCTTTTGCGATTTACCTTCCTTGCTCTCCACCGCTTCCTTCCTTCCTCTCCACTCTCACGCATCTGTGTTACATTACCACCCACATTCCCCAGTTAACTCCCACTGCTTCATCTGCGTCCTCTCCGATTCCTCCTTATGAAACCCTAATGTCGATGATGATTATTCTGGGTTTATAATGCTGATACCGGAGACGAGTTCTTTTGAGATCGAGAGTGTTTATGGTCTCTGTGGGGTGCGACTCCGACCAACGGCGCCGTAATCAAGCCACTGCTTCTGATACTCTCCTGGAATCAACCGACACAACTTAGGTGAGTCCCACGCAGGTGTGATTTGATTTTGGGAATTTGATGTACCTTTACTGTTTGAAAAAAGAGATTTGTTTGATTGAAAACTATGAATTTGACTCCTATGATCCATAGTTGCACCCATTTTTTTAACTGTTTGTGTTCATTATTGCACGCAGTTCCCGTTTTCTTCTGTTTAGGTAAAGTTTCTTGCAATCAATTTCTTGCCTCTCACCCTCCATTTCACGACTCCAAAGAAAGGGGTAGTGTGGATGTCTCTCACTCAGTAATCGTGATCATTAGGTAAGGTTTGTCTTTAACGACATGAGATAAGGAAATTTTACTATCATTTTTTATGGTTTTGATATATAAATCATCACTTTCATCTCTCTTTTCTTTTCACAAATACCTAAACTAACAAAGAATTTTGTCTTTTCTGTGGTTTTGTGTTAGAAAGATATACAAATGGATTAGTGAAAGCGATTTCTTTATCCTTTGCTGACTTCGATGTGTTTTTTTTTTAGGTTTTTTGCATTGACTCTGTTCTCAACTTCATTATCAGATCTTCACTAGAAAATGTAACTTAATTTTTTGCCCTTTTCTATTTATTTTTTTGAATTTAATACAGCAATTGGTTTTTTTCTACAGTAAGATTCAACAAATAATATTATGTAATGTCATTCTGTTTTGACACTCTTAGTCATGTTTGCTTTACCATATGTTGTCTATTTAACTTTCCAATTTTTTGTCCATTTGAGGTATTATTGATGTGTATGATATATTTCAGCATGATTCTTAGCCGCTTGGATCTACAGCGGATTATAGATGAGTATCGCTCAAAAAGAGTCAAGGTATGAGAAGAATTATTTTCTTTAATAATAGTCTTATTTTTTACAAGTTAGTGTGTTACTAATTGTAAGGGTATAAATATAAAGTTATGCGTCTGAGAGAGAAAACACACACTCCTACAATATGTTCTTAAATCAAGGATAGCAAATGGGGATTCAATCTTGGTTCTCAATCTTTCTTCATCGGATAAACATGAAGCTACTTATGGAAAGAAGTTCAGACATGGTGTGTTTATTCTTTTCATGGATCATATATATTGCATTTGCTAATTTTTTTTTTAATGTTAGTAATTTTATTTTTTAAATGTAAAAAACACATAGCACATTGCTTTTCCTTGTGATGCATTTAGCCCATTTAAGGGCTAAATCGCAAAAAATAGCAATGCACTTTCATTTTGTATAAATTTTCATTTTACTTTAATTTCTATTTCATGATTATTTTAGTTTTTTTTTTCTTATTATGCATTGTACTTTGAGTCGGTTTCCTTTCCATGAGTGATATCGTTTATGGCCTACTGTTGGGGAGAGGGAGGATTATTCATATTAACAAATAATCACTTATATGTATTTGAGTACCTAATTTCATAGATCTACAAATGACGGCTTTGATAACTTTGTGCATACTTTTAATTGGGAAATCTCTCATAATAAGCGAGGTGGGTGGTCCTTTTTTGCCAGGTCTTTATTCTGTCTTAGTCAGGTCAAGATCAATTTGGTCTGCCTGTTTCATTTTTTTATTGGGTTTTTTCACGGGTATTATTTTTTTGGCCCGGTTTTATTTTGAAGTTATTCTATATCATAAATCTAGAATGGTTCATGGCTCCACCCTAGACTGGTTCAGTTTTCGACTTTTTGACTTTTTTGCGATACCAGTTCAGATGGTCTTTTCACAAAATATCAAAGTTGAAGCTATTGTTACAAATATAACATGTATGGATTAATAACATATGCAGAAATAATGGTCAAAAGGACTAGAAAATTACCCGCCTTTGGATATGACATGTCATCAGCCACCTAGATTGCCTCTTTTGCAGAATGTATCTCCCGGTGAAATTATGGAACTCCCATGTATTGGCTGAGGATTTTTTTCAAATACAACTTTAACTACCGCCAGTGTTTGTGTATTTTTGTATATCTCCAGGCTTATTTGTTGTATATTAATGTCATTTTGATGAAAATGTCAAGAATTTTATTTTCCTATCATTTCAAATAGGAGATTCTACTAATGTGTGTATCGCAGATGGCAAGTGTATATGTGTGTATGCCAGGTAGTAGCACGAAAGTCTTAGAAGAAATCAAAGTAAGTTGTTATTCGTAAATTTTCATTTTCATTTTAACTACAAAACATTTTAGTTTTATCTATCACTTTTGATGATCAAATTCACAGCTGCTCCATTTTTAATGTTGTAATAAACTAAAAATTGAAAGCGCAATGTTGTGATAGACAAAAACTGAAAGTACAATGCTTTAATTGCAAAAAAAGTATAGTACTTTCATTATTTTTTTTCATATAGCATCACTTTGAGTTTCATTTTATTGTCTCATTAGATATTAAGGATCAAAGGGATTGTTTCTTTGTTTTTTTGGCGTGATTTACAGGTGATGTTCTTAAATGTTGTTATAGGGCTACTTTAACAAGTGTAGAGAGCCATTTGGACCATCAGTGCATTCGAAGGAATAGCAATGATTTGGTTTTCTAATATAGCATCTAACTTTCATTATTTTTTTATTTTATTTCTAATTATTTTTATTTAACCAATTGTACTGTACAAGTGTATGCAAGAAATAGCAGGTGATTGCCACAAAACATGAATTTCAGAAACCGAGATGAGATATGTGATCAAACCGCTTCAAGATATTAAGGGGTAATTTCGACCAAAACACCAAAACTTCAAGAAGGATAACTTGAATGAAAACTGAAACTCACAAGAATAAATAAACTTCTGCAGAATGAATCTTAACCGAAATTGTTAAATTGTAGTATTTGACATTTTTGGTTTTGGTCTAAATTCGGTGTAGGATGTGATAATATTAGAAAAGTACAAGCGAGTTCTCGATTCAATAACAAGAAAAAGGGAGAACTTGCAGGCTATTTGGATCCCTGAGAGTAGTAACTTATATCCACAAGTATTCTAAAAGGTATCCACAAACTTTCTTTTGAAATGTTCATTTATTTTGGACTTCTGGTGTATATATTAGTCGATTTGTTGGACCCGTTCTTTGATTATTTGAGGGAACCAACTACAACATTACCAAATGGCAAACCACTTCCTCCATTATTGAATTTTTCACCACAAGGTAAAAAAATATACATCTTTATATTCATAATTATTTAGCAGCACTGGTGCTGCCAAGTTATTTACAATTTTGCCATTCAAGTTTAAAATTTAGTCACCGATTTTGATACGTTTTCTTTGAATTTAATAGGCTGTGGGAAAAGTCCTCCCGTCATTGAACGGAAAGTTGACTGGAATGTCATTCCGTATCCCAACTGTTGATGTCTCTGTTGTTCATCTGACCGTTAGATTGGAAAAGTCTGCCACCTAGGACGAAATCAAAGCTGCCATCACGTAAGCAGTTTTATTTCATATTTGTTTATCTTTATAGATAATACTTATAATTTTATTTGTGGGTATTGTTTTTAGGGAGGAATACCAAGGAAAGATGAAGGGTATTTTGGGTTACACAGGTTTTGTGTCTGTTTAAATTATGCATAACCGATTCTAAAACAGATGATATTATGAACAAGTTATATTGAAGATTATCAAACACTGCACAGAGTTTTCACCTGCTTTCGTGACTGGTCAACTTCTTGGCTTAGATGTTGGCAGTGTTCTTGAAGTAACCAACTGCTTCCCCTTTCCAGTATGTGATGCTGTTATTCTTCTCTTTTTCTTCATAACAACAGTTACTACTTTCCTTACTATAATTCTTCCATATTACCATTATTTAACATAAAAAAATCAACAGATCAGGGAAGAAGATGAAGAGATTGAAGCGGATGGTGCTAACTACCAACATGATATGATGAGATGCCTTAGGGAAGTCAGTGTTGACAATAACACTGTGGGACGGTAAGTTGTATTTTATTCATTGTTTTTTGAATTCTTTCTTCTTTAATAAAATGTGAGATGTATCTTCAAACCTTGTGTAGGTACCAATCGACTTTATTAGGCTCTTTCCAGACTGTGGAACTGATTGAGACCTCCATGAATTACCGGGTACACAGTTATCTATTCACACACTTTCTTATTATTTAGTATTACTTCCATAAATTCATATATTCACAATACAAAAAACGGGTATTTTATAAATTTAATTTGTCGACTGCTGGAGAATATTAGACGCTGTGTGTGCATTATTTATGATCCTTCTAAATCCTACCAAGGTGTACTGGCTTTGAAGGCTTTGAAACTTTCTGATTCTTTCATGGAGCTTTATCGCAACAATGAATTCAATGGAGAAAAGTAAGTCCATTTTTGTATTATTTATTTCTCACTATGTTGTAAAATTAGACTATTTTCTTCTTTTCTTTTCTTCTTTAGGTTACGTGAGAAGAATCTCACATGGGTGGATATCTTTGAAGAGATTCTCGTATGTTCATTTTACAATCATTATTTATAAACCATTTCTTTTACTTTAGTATTAAACAACCAATATGTTTCGCATTTAACAAATTGATTCGAATTTATGCACTAACGATCAATTTTAGGATGAAACAGTAATCAAAATGTAACCAGGATTACCCTGGTAAGCATTGTTGAAATACTCCAATTGCGACTTCACACCTACGAACTCAAAAAGAAACAAACGTCACATCTTGTGATAGGTAAGCATGCATGATTTATTATAATTTATAAATCGATAAAAAAGACAATTGTTAAAAGTAATTCGAATTCCAGTGCAGGGCATGTGGTGGAGCATATCCAAAAACGCCCTTCCCATACCAATTGCGACTTCACACCTACGTGTTCTTATCTAAACTACATGCATTTTTCTTTAAAACGGTAATTTTTTTTCAGTACTTAGATTTTGTGTCGTAAAGAATGATTGCTGACTTTATGGCATTCTTTGATGTTAATATCAATCATAGCATTATACTTTCATATTAATGATATTTATAGTATTTTGATGTTAGTTACAACACTTCTTTATTTATTTTTAATGTAAATTATAGTGTTTCACTTTCATCTTAATGTCATTCATAGCATGCAACTTCATTTTAATGTCTATTATAGCGCTTTACTTTGAGTTTTTTCAATTATAACGTTCTACTTTGATGATAATGTCAATTATAGCATTTTAATTTCATTTTAAAATGAAAATCTTGATTTGTGCAATTTTCAAGAAAAACAAGGGGGTATAATTGGAATATCAATGGATATAAAATGGTACGAGCCTTTTTCTGATTCTAATGAAGATCAACATGCTGCAACTCGAGCTATGAATTTTGGGCTTGGCTGGTAATATTTTGACTGTAAAAAAAATATTTAGAGCTTCAACAGTTGCTGCATATTTTCAGGTCATAATTTATAATCCACATTACAATTTCTCATTTCTTTAAATTTCATGTTCCAAAATTTTAATGTTATTATTTTTTATTATGTTTTCAGATTGTTGGGTACTCCAAATGAAGAAATCTCTACACAAAGTTTTTGGAGTCTCTTGGAATTGCTAGAAGTAGTAACCATAGTTTGCTTTTCTCAAAAAACGCTCCAGTGCCAGTTGTGCAAGGTGATGAACTCACAAGGTGAGATACCCTTTTGCCCTTCAAGGGCATTTTAGGAATTTTTAGGAAAGTTATTAAAGCACTATTTTTTGTTTGCAATATGGTAATCATATATTCATATTGCATGTATATAGCTAGATGATGCTTATGTTATAGTTATACATTAAAAGTTTGATATTTTATGGCATCCTACTTTCATTTATTAATGTGGAAAAATTTGAAAGTACAATGCCGTAATAGAAATAAATAAAAGTAGGATAATATGATACACAAATATATAAAAGTACATTGCCTTTTCTTGCATTTAACTCATTTTTAAAATAACGCGGAATAGTGCGTATTCTTCACATAGGGCCTCTTTCTTTTCTCTCATTAACATTAAGTCATATTAACATTTTAATCTATTTTTCATCTATAACAGCAACTTACTTGAGTTTTTTTAAACATGCAAAAATGCTTACGTATTCGACACATTCCCCCGGACCCGTGCGGAGCACGGGGAGAATACTAGTTTAATTAATACATTGAATGATTTTTAGTATTTATTAATTGTGCTCTCATGAGAACCCTCTCACCTTTGTATCTTTTTGTCTTTCATCTCCGTCTTTCATCTCCTCATGATGAACATGTACACTAAACTCAATAACAAATTACACAAAATATAAATTCATCTCATTTTAGCTTCAACTAGATACTCAAACATTTAATCAGCTCAAAGTCAAGAACAATATAATAATTAAATAACTACATAATTCAAAAATAAAATAATAATCTCAATATCCTTAATTTAGTAAGCCCTTTAGTAAACCCAATATCAGTTGTAATACCACCCGTGTGGCACAAAGGATGAGTTTTTGACTCGGAAAACCGACCGAAACAGGATCCGGTTCAGTTCTCGGTTCGCTATTTCCCACTAAATCAGTTTTCGGTTCTTCGGGTCGGGTCCGAAACTGAACACATCCCTTAATAGCACACTAACCGGTATAATCAGCAGCAAACCGATAGGAACTAGAACCGGGGTATTCGGTTCGGTTTTGCCGATTATTCGCTTGCTACGAAATCGGTTCTCGGTTCTTCAGTCCTCAGTCTGGTTCGATCCGGGTCCAGAACAATTCTCATCCCTATGTGGCACCAATGCAAACATATGGTTTCAATACAACCATGGCCACCCCAATACTTATAATACGCTAAATTTTGCCAAGGTTAGTGTAACATCGCCAATAGATACTAGAAGTTTATCATGATTAGATTAAACCAAATTGGCTATAAAATTAGTTTGGAGAAATTTAGATGTATATATGCAGGATTTATAGGCATAATCATAGGCTCGATTTATATTTACTTGATGAAGATTGAACCAAAAATAAATGAACTTACTTGGTATATATAACTTTGAATATGATGACACATTGATTCTTTTCACTTCACATAAAAGGTGCTTCATTGAGTTCTTGATGAAGAGATCATTGGACACAGAATTATGGTGTTCATAAAGGAATGTTGAAGTGTAAGAGTGAAGACATCGTTCCATGTGTTCCTAATGAATGTAACTACCATATATTTGTATGTTAATTAGTCGTAATTGTGCCTTATAGTTAAGTTATAGAACCACATGTTTTAGTCCTTTAAGTTATAGGAAAACGTCATATCCATCATACTACATTTATTTAATTCTAGGGACTTATCATGTCATTATGGTTAATGTTATGGTATAAAATATAATTGTACTCCCAACATGTAATAAACATTACAAGAATAGTCTGAAGGCCACATTAAAGGGATATCTTTTTCCAACATACTCCCTCTTGGCCCAGTGACTATCTATATACATGTTTTATTATCTTGACCAAGTTCAATTCATCTAGTTTCATATTGATACCAAAAGCAGAAAAGTACAGCCTAATACATTGTTTTTAGATAGTAGACCTCATCCATCATACGTTGGTGCTTCATAAAAAACTTTTGATTATTATTTAAGCCAAATGACTTTAGAGTTAAGTGGTAATGCAATACATTTGTCTATATAGAAATTAAGTGTGCACAAGTTATTGATATAGACAAATTGCATATTATTGAGAAATAATAATCAAGTACTTGAATAATTAAAATTAAAAGTTCCAACAAAACACTATAAAAGAATTACATCATACTAAGTCTACCATCAAACCCATGTTGACATATTTGGTGGTAGACCTTTCATATTCGGATCTGCTAGCATGTTAGTTCTAATGTGCTCGGTAGAAATATTATTTACCCCGACTTGCTCTACACGAACACGTATTTTGTATCGAGGTAAAGCCCCAACTCCACTTTCTATTGCTAGTGAAAAGCTTAAGAGGCAATTTTATAGCAATAAATTGTTTTTAACGGCCTTGAAATGGAATTTACAATAATGAACCTTAAGATAAAATTTCTCAACAACATTTTCATGATAAGTTGTATTATATATGGCAACATATTTCACCGTCATAGTTGATGTAGTAGTTAACTTTTTTTATGACTCTTCCATGGTATTGACTGATTGATAGCATAAAGATGTATCCCAATAATGACCTATCATCTTTGCATTTTGCAAAGTCAAAGTCAAAGTCAGATATTTATATCACTTCTAAGTCATAACTTCTTTTCTGAAAAAGTTTGTAATTATTAATCACTTTAAAAATCGCAAAACTTTTCTGCCAGCCTTCCAGTAATCTAGGCCAATATTCAAATAACGACACAACATGCTAGTGACATACGAGATGTTGGGATGAATGCAAACTTGGGCATACGTTAAGCTTCCAATTACTAAAGCATAAGATATTAGCTTTATTTGATCCTATTCTACCTCCATGTTCACCATGTTCACGTATTCAAACAAACTAAAACATTCCCTTCAACAAATAATGGGGAGCATTGTTGCATGTTATATTGACTTAGAACATACACGATATATATATTTTGGGATAGTGCTAGATCCCATTTGATGCATTTATATGCCTATAACATAAGAGGCTTCACATAGATCTTTCTGATCTAGTTGACACCACAATAAAATATTCAATTCATGCAACAAATATATATTATTACTTGCTAAGAGAACGACATCTATTTAAAGTACAAGTATCGTTAAGTTCCTCCTACTCATCTTGAAGTATATGTATTGCTCTACTTGGTTCTTAATGAATTCGTTTTTCTTCATGGCTGCATTGAACTTCAAGTACTATTGAAATGAAGCTTGTTTGAGCCTACATATTAACCTCTTTGAGTTTATACACTAGATGTCCTTCAAACCATTAAGATCTATACCTTATAGTTGAGTCATGTAAAAATCTTCAAGTAATAACTACTGGGAAAAGCTTCTTTTTCACATCCGTTTGATGTAGCTCTAAATTAAAACGAGTTATAGGGCCATTACCATCCTAAGAGATTCTTTTCGAGAAACTAGTGAGAATATTTATTGGCAACTAAAACCCTCCTTTTATGTATACTCTTTAGTGACCAATCAAGCTTTATATTGTTCGATGTTTCATTTGGGTATAATTTGGTCTTAGAGGCCTACTTACATCGAATGGGTTTGCAACCCTTTATCATTTAGCAAGCCTCTAACATTATTCTTTTCCACATGATTATGTTATAGACTTATTCCACGTGGTTTATTGATCACAAAGTATGGTATTACAATATGTGATTAAGTCACTTTCCTTCTCACTGTCAAGACTGACCTCATTTAAACATGATGTAATTGTTAAAATTTGTGGGCCACCTAGATCATGTAGATAATCTTACAGGCTGTTGAGTTTCTAGTAATTCAATTTCAGTCTCTTGAGTGGGTTCGCTTTGTGGTGTTTTCATTTTCCTCTGCAAAGAATCATTTTACATGAGGCAAATTGTTTTGATTTAAATCTACTAATGAAGTACTAGTTATAATAAACACTTGATTATAGGTGCCTCTTCATTAGATTCTTGGAGGTCAAAATCGCTCAATAAACCACTCCCAATTATTTTGACATTCTCAAGAAATTCGGCATGCTTTGTTTCTATAATTCAGGTACTATATGATGGAACGTAATATCGATAACCTTCAAACTTTTTTTGGATACCCAATGAAGAATCAAATTATGGTTCATATGTTGAGTTTTGTGATTGAGCGTTCGAGATTATTGCTTCGGCTGGACAACCCTACACCTTTAAATACCTTAAGCTTGACACCCTTCTCATCCGTAAGTCAAATGGAGTCTTTGGAACAAACTTCGAAGGAACTCTATTCAAGATGTTGACCACCCTTTATAATGTCTTCGTCCATAATAGTAGGGTAAGTTACTGTTTGCAAGCATACTTTACACCATGTCAATTTGAGTTTTACTCCTCCCTGTTATGTATTTCTGTTGGAAGTACTTAACAAGGTGTATTGGTCCTTAATCAATGTTTGTATGCCTAACATAATATTTACCATCCCTATCCTAATTCACAATTTTCATTTTCTGGTTAAGTTGAATTTCAACTCCGACCCTAAACATTAAAAGGTTTTAGGAGATTCAAACTTTTCATTCATTAAGTACAAATACATGTAACAACAATATTCATCCATAAGCGTTATGTATAATTTATGACCACTTATGTCCACTTGAAAGGTCCACAAATGTCAACTCTAGTAATCTTAGACTTCTTGTGGACATTCTCTTATTCCCTATATACACGTAATACGTATATTGAATTTCAAAAAGTCAAGTTACGATAAAACTTCATTGTGTACGAGACGTATCAGTTTATTATGTGATATGTGGCCTAAGCGTTAATGTCACGACATAAATGAAGTCTTCACTTCTTAATTCCATTTATTAAAATTTTCATTAATCATTACAATATTATTTCCATAAACTGGTTTTCGAGTTGTAATTAATTGAAGTATCCCTCCAAACAACCATAGCCAAACCATACGGGACTCGAATACAATACTCACGTCTATATCCTAACATAAAGGCATAACTAACATTCGTTAACTTAGACAAATTATAAGTTTCACATTATATGTAAACAATACCATCAAGATATAAAGAATAACCACCTTCTTAAAATTCATGAAGGTGATCCAACTATTTCTTTGTTTAAGTCTTTATCACTTCCAACTTTACTTGTTCTTTGATTTCAATCCACTTTCTAGATTGTACGAAATCTGTGTAATAATTTAGATATGTCATACGTGTATGGTGAAATCAAATTTGATCCATCATAACTGGGGACATTTATACTTATGATCACATAAATCATGAAGTATTTTTGTTACATTTCTTCACAAGCCATTTTATGAACAAAGGACAGTTCGTTGACTATGTCGTTTCTTTTGACAAAAATCGAAACAAATTTACTATCAAGCTTACTTACACTTTTCTTGACTTTTGGACCTAAGATCTTTCTCCTTCACTAACATGAGTATTGTCATTCCCCTTGACTAGATTTGTATATTGGATAAACATATGCAAAGAAGTCAATCTATGATGTAGTGGGATACCAATGATTAAAGCATATCAGTATTCATACCATGAACACCAAAATGATAGGTTTTATACACACCCTACCCAATTATTAGTTTCGTTTTGGCTAGACCAATAATTGAATATCATGGCATGCTTAAAAATTCTACAACAGTACATAAATATTGCAATCACCTTTGAATAGAAATACAAGATTTACGCATATTATGATTTAAAATTCACTTTATAAATCATTATACAATTAGCCTTTGAGTTCCTTGAATAACAACTCAAGCAATTATTTAATGTGGTATTTAATAATGTTGGTCCATCGATTTAAACACTCGTGTATGAATCTTAACGAAACGCGGAATAAACACAAGTATTCAACAAATAAATCACACACAATTTATTTATTGAGGGTTTTTCTGTTTAAGCACATAGATTACACAGAAGAACTAAAACACTACTCTCTAAAACTCTCTAAATCGTCACTCACGAAAATCATCAATCACCAACCTTTTTACACAAAGGATGTTGATTAATATACACATAAAAAGCTCCAGGATAATCTCCTAAAAATCAGGATAATCTTCAGCCAAGATAATCTCTGCAGATCTTAAAATCAAACCAATATTATCTGCAGATCTTCAAATCAAATCATATCTCAAGATTGTAGGAATACAAATCTTTAGGGATAATAACAAATCTGATCTCAGGATAAGATCAGATCTGACCTTCAGTCGGATCAGCATCAGAGTCAGCTTCGGCTTCAGCCTGACGAATATCAGCAACAGCTGATCCAATCAGCACCAGCTGATCCTTTCAGCACCAGCATCAGCAGTAGCTGATGCCTGATCAGCATATCTTCTATTTCAGCATCTGCTGATTATCTTCAGCAGCAGCAGCAACTGTCCGTCTTCAGTATCTGCATCAGCTGATCAGCTTCGGTATCAGTATCAACATCAGCTGATCAGCTTCCGGCACTTTACTCTATTCAGCTCTAAGGACAGCAGCTAGGACATCTCTGATCGACCGTACTTCAATCTTTAACAGCTCCAACATTTATAGTATAAATGAAATACTGCCTGACAGCTCAGCTTGTCTAAGTATAATATTTACAATTATTAGACAAGACTGACTGTCAACAATGACCAGTCTAAACAAACTATCTAATACAAATTGATATCATCAAATCTATATAATATTTTCCCAACAATCTCCCCCTATTTGATGTGTCAAAACTAAACTAATACAAGCGAAATAATAAACTAATACAGAAAGTATGTACCATGAATTCTCAGTATTTGCTCCCCCTCAGATAAACAATATTCTCCCCCTTTTTGACAGCATCAACTAAGAACTCATCCTTTTTGCTTTTTTTTTTCTTTTCTTTTTTTTTTGTTTTTGGTTTTTTTGATTTTTTTTTCTTTGATTTTTTTTGAATTTTAACAGAAAAGTAAAATGGGAAGGGATTGTGGTGTCTCACATAAACTATGTTGTAATAGTAAAGATCACTGACATAGAAGGTGGTACCTGTATCTTAGGTTGTTTCAATCCTAAGACATTGACAGTTCATGCAAGATAAAAGAAGAAAATATTAAATTTGAAAAAGTTTTTTTTTAAATAAAAATATAAATAGGACCCTTTGCCATTTTGAAGGACTAGACAATACAACAAGCACTGAAACTTGTGTTCAGTGAGTGAGGCGGGTTGGTGCTCAATGTTTCAGCAGAACATGAGACTTGACATGCGGCAGCTGCCGCATGTTTCCAGGGACAGTGTCTGGTTAAGCATAAAAGAAAAATTAACACTCAAGCCCTAATTTTTCTTTTATATATATCAGTGGGACCGGGCAATCTCATGCTAGTGTATAGACTTTGCCATAACACTAAACATGAGTGAGTGGCTCTATGACATCCCAAAGCTGGTCTTGCTTGTGGGAAACGAGACTTTGGTCACATGCAGCAGCATGCTTCTAGGGACAAGGATGTCAAAAGTTTCATACTTGGACTTCGTAAAAGTCCACCGTCAACTCGATAATGGTACAACAGTTGCATACTATAACTCATGAGAGTTCACCGTTAATTCATAAGGTACCATGAGACATGTTTTGCTACTCCCCCTGAGCTTATGTTGGTTGTTTTGCTAAAATGCCATGAGTTGTTCTGACTCCCCCAGACATTGTGACTCCTTTTCCTTTTGACAGCAGCTAATAGTTCAATTCCTTTTGACAGGTCTTAAACATGTAAATTCCTTTGGTGTTGATCAGCTAGCATGACAAAAAAAAATCACTAACACATTGCAATCCTTTTCAAAGGGAAAAGAACCCTCAACATTCTTCTGCTATCTCGTTTTTGGTGTAGCTTTATTCTTTTCGGCAGTCAAATATCATAGAGAGACGCATGTATATCACCACGTCACACTAAGGCGACACTGCCCTAATCTTGGTACCCACCACAAAAACTCATGCATAATTCTTTCAAACCCTTTTGCTCTTGACGGAAGTGTGTATAAAAAAATGTAGCCAATAAAATATTGTAACAACCATATCTGTGATGGTGCTATCTACTGCCTTGTGCTCAATTTAACTTCTGCCATGCTTTTCATTTTTTAAACAAAATTGTTAACCCGATGAGTTTAACCACGATGCATGCTTCCATTTTATCTTAACGCATCCTCACTCTCCAATAGAGAGAGTGGCTTCTACGGCTTTTAAATGTACACCATGTGACTTGTTGATAGACCATGTATACACCGTTTGTCCTTCTTGCATTAAGGATTCACCAACATATTTATAGAATTTTCCATACACCCACATAACTTGAGTGATTTTGAAGATATGGATAAAGTACACACCGACTATCATAATACTCAATATCTAACGTGTCAAGCTATTTCCGGTTTCCATCGAGTGAAGTCGACAGAATGGAATCAATCCTTAAAAACGCCTTGTTATATTCTTTAAGCACAATTGACATGTCTAAATTCTTCTGTCCGGGCCCGACTCTTTCAAGATTCACAATTTCAATTTCCCTCAAAGCCATAACAAGAAAAGGACTTTCGATCCTCGAGTGAAGTAGAGAGGAAAATGATACGGTCATGCATATGATTAGAACAAGCCCATGCTTTCTACCGTTTGAAACCTTTTAAAACCAATCTGGAATAGTGAATTTCATTCTTGGTTCTGGAAATACACTTGCTTTTCTTGGTCTTCTCAAAACCAGCCACGTAGGAGCCCTATGCAGCGCCACGCATCATGAAAATCCACATCATCATGCAACTTTTCCATTTTCAACCTATGTGTCTGTTAAAGCACATTTGACGAAAGATTCCTTAGTATCCACGGGAGAGTAGCAAGGCTAACTGTGAACAGTTATGACTTTTTCTCATGCTGCAACTGAGAAACAAATGAAGTTTTGTTCGCACATGGACAAACAAGCAACGGGAGGACATTCACGCTGACTGGAATAACAGAGTATGGTCTAGGAGAAAAATATGACTGTGAACAGCAACACCTAGGAGGGGATGGCCATCGGTAGTTTTTGATAAGACAAACTATATCTCGATATTTATCGAGATCCATCTGAGAACCAACTGAAGTCTTGACATGAGAATCCATCCACCAGAGTCTCCTCTTCCTCGCTCTATCTCCTCAATCTATGAACACATGACAATGTCTCATTGAGACTAGAGAAATAAATGATGCAGTTAGGCCAGACCATCATAAGAATTTCGGAACCCACTGACCACTTCAGGTGATATATATAAGTCACCGAAAAGGTGGAATTTGAGACTGATAGAGAGGGTGATTGCTGAAGTGGGATTATGACATTTGGCTAGTCCCACTTGAGAAATAGGGAGAAAGTTGAATTAACGTGCCATCACATACTGTCGAAAGAATATTCTCATGCACCACCAATTAACCAAGTGCACGTACACCAGTTTTTATTGAGACAACAAAAATGTACCAAGTGAATTTTTAATTCTTTTCTTTTATGCTTCTAAGAACATGCAAGCGTGGCCACCAATTTGTCAACACACCTGGACCAAATGTCCAACACGTGGCCATACTTCCGAAAGCTACTCCCACTCACTTCTTTCTTTTTCATTTTTGAACACATGTAGCTTTAAATGGAATTTTAATGCTCTATGGAAGCAACACGTGATCACTCTTTCCTTTCAACAGCTACATTTTACTTCATGAAATGTATTCTGAATTGTTGACATCTCATAACTTTTAGGAATTTACTGAATTGCCCTTTCTATTTTGACTTTTCCTTTTGGCAATACACAGTAAAGAAAATAACTCCTGTGTTTTTTTTCTCTTTGAGTGGATGACACACATTTGAACCTCTTTAAGCATGGCCACCAGAATTGAAATAAAATATTCCAATAGCAATTTTAGTTCCCAAGAGAATTTAAGAACCCACGTGGCTTTGTCTTGTTACTGTTACTTTTATCATGCTTCTCAGCTGGCATCAAGATCCCACATAATTAGAATCTCTAATACCCACGTGACTTGCAACTTCTTGAAACATATTAGCCATTTTCTTCAATTTTAGTAGCAACCCACGTGACACGACCATAGTATCAATAAGACCATGCAAAAAATATTAGTTTGTTGTAAACCAATGCGGACGTTGGCATAAACACAAGAAACACCGTCAATGTTCGACTTTGTGTGAATGAATTTAGTGGCTGTTGTTGGTTACCATTCATCAAAAACAATTATGCAAGCACCTTTTAACGTGGCATTACAGAAGGCCGATAGTTCATTCTCATGCATGCATGCATCTTTAATTCTTTTCTTTGAGAAGCTTTCATTCATTTTACTGTTTGAGATTTCTATGACCAAAATGCCCTTGAGACTTTTCCTTTTGAAATTATCACACGATGTCCACCATTCCGGCCATATGAATATTATGCAACCTCGATATCAAGTAGACAACCTACATAAACAATATCATTCCCTATGTTTTTTTTTTTAATTTCCTTGTACAACTGGTTTTCCATTTGAAAGAAATCTCCGAAGAATTAAATATCTTGTACTCTCAATAGAGACCATCAAATAGACAGCCTGTACTTGGCCGAAAAGGAGGTGGCTATGCTTCCTAATTTTCTTTAACCCAACTACTCTTGTACCTTTTTGAGAGTGACCGGCAAGTCATGAGAGAGAAAGAGAGGGCAGGAGACAGCTTGTACAAAGCTTGTTGCAGTAAAGATATAAAATAAAGAAAAGAACATTTCCTGTTGAAGAACGTGAGAGACAACTGATGAGAAGGAGTGTTGCAGCTTTTTGCTTTTGTTAAGAAGGGACATTGGCTTTCTTTGGACCTCTTGTACTTCATGAATAAAAGAACCATGCATGCTTTTGACCATTGCTTCTTCAATGAGAACCCACGAATTTTGTACCTTTCCAATTCAATGAGAACTAAATCTCCAGCCAAATCTGATTAAGTTTGGTCCCAATAACAAAATGGATGGATTCTGACACTAAGAAGACCACACTTGTCCTTTAATCTCTGCCATGCTTCTCGATGACATAGTTTCTTTTCACATACATACACCATGGACATGGAACTTCCCAAAATACCCTTGCTTCTTCTATTTTTGGAGTTGGAGTTGTACGATTTTAGCAAAAGAGGAATAACTCACTGTGTACCCAAACTTCATCATGCATAGTCACATGCATGCCATGCCTCATTTCTTTTCTAGAGGCGTGAAGAAAATATTAAAAGAAACCTTGTACTTATCAAAAAGAACAGTCAATCTTTGTATTTTGAAAAAATCTTTGTATTTTGAAAACCACCCATGCTCTCCTTTTGAATATTCGAGAGATATTGTAGCTTTAAAGCACTGCCATGCCATACCCTTTGAAAGACATGTGACTTTATTGACATTTCCTCACAACGGCTATAACACACAAGATAACTCTTTATTTTTAAAAAAATCTTTGTTCCAACAGTCACAAGAAGCTTGTGAGAGACTCTACAAATTGACAAGCTTGACAATTTTTTTTTAAGCATTCTGTAACCTGTCAGATACACCTTGAAAACCGATGACCAAAGAGTGTCTTTTGTTTTACGCCATGCTTTAGTCCTTGTCTTTCTTTGTTGAATGGTATCAGGAAAGAGAAACGGAAAGAAAGATCGCAATCCAAGAATATCTTTTATCACAAAAGCATCAAGATCTCAAAGCACAAAATGTTCTGTAGACAATATCAGGTTGAAAGGAGCGGTGCCGGAGACACCACCTCCACATCAGTTGTTTTACCTCCAAAACCGACTTCACCGCCGACAAGATAAGGGTGAGGAGTGGTGCCGGCTACAAAGAGAAGAGAGATTGAGCTGAATGAGAGGGAGAAAAGAGACAGAGACAGAGACGGAGGAGAGAGAAGACGGCAAGAAGATGCCGCTGCACCTTTGCCGCTGAGCATTGCCGCGGGGCGGTGTTTGCCGCCGGCAAGGTGCTCCATATCGGATGCCGCCGGCAATTTTTACTCCCACTCCCTTCAGCCTCAACCATTGAACACAGAAAATATCTCTAATAAAGTCGAGCAACCCATTCTTCTTTTCTTCTTTACTGAACACACTTGAGATAAAAACAAAGTATATCTTCTGAAAAAATCTTTTGAAAACTGATAAAAATCGAGAATACACAAAACCTTTCATATCTTTCTATGAGAGAGGGGGAGAGCATAAAAATGTTCTTCAACAACCTCTCTGATGTTCCAAAATTTTAACAGGAAGCTTTTGGCACCCATTTGAGTTTGGGTGTAGGAACATACATCTTTTCTCTTCTTAAAGGTATCTGATAAAATGGAAAGCCATCAGCTTGTGATTTCACAACTCTCCTCTTCTCTTTACATCTTCTTTCATCAAGTTTTTGTTGAGTGTGAATTCACTCTTGTGGTTTGTCAAAGTTGGTGAATGTGAAGAGTTTGAAAGTGTAGTTGGTGAAGGATTTTTTCAAATGGAGTTGGCAGCCCGTTTTTGTTGAAGAAAAATTTCTTTTGTTCACATTGACTTATTACACACTCAAATGTATATATAAATGATGCATTGGCTAGTTAGATCACGCACCACACAACACCATGTAACACAGAGAGAGTACAGAGTAGCAACAAGAAATAAAACTCCTAGTTACCCACCGTAGACGTAGGTCAGTTTTGGACCGAACCACGTTAAATTTTTTTGTTCTTAATTTGTGAGCTGAGTGTGAGTTTCGTGTTCGTATGCTAAGTGTCTCGATCCTAACAAGTGGTATCAGAGCCTTGGTATAGCTTCAGAGGGTGATTTTTTGTTTTTGGTCGAAATTTTTTTTTTCAACAAAAACAATTTTGGTGTACGCCGTTGGAAAGGTCTCGTTCCAACGATTCCGAAAATATAATTTTTGGATTTTTTCGACCATCGGAAGACCTCCAAATCGTCGGTCAAACGTTCGCCGGAATAGTGACCGAAGAAAACAAATCGCCGGAGAAGACGACACTGTAGCGCCGGAGTCTGCCGGAGAAGACGACACTATAGCGCCGGAGAAGACGACACTGTAGCAGTTCACTGTAGCGGTTCATGTAGCAGTACTGTAGCAGATTTCCAGAAATTGCAGTTTGGTCCCTGAACTTCGGGAAAATTGGGGTTTAGTCCCTGAACTTCAGGAAAATTGCAGTTTGGTCCCTGAACTTCGGGAAAATTGCGGTTTAGTCCCTGAACTTCAGAAAAATTGCAGTTTGGTCCCTCAACTTTGTCAAAGTTGCAAAACAGTCACTCAAACATTTGTTTTGGGCAGTTTAGCCAGAAAATAATTTGGGTGAGGATTATATTTTGCAAATAACGAGCCAAGAACAGTTGAATCAAAATTCTATTTAATCGGTGAACAGTTGAACTCAGAAGAAATTTAAAGAAATCGAAAACCAGTGCCAACAGCGTTTGTCAGGTTTTATCGATTCAGTTTAAATTTTCAGTTTCTGATTCTCAGTTCGGTATTCCGCTGTATTTAAATTGGTTGATTATTTAACAGAGTTCAGAAGAACAGTCGTTAAGTTCAGACAAGGCTTCGTTTAATGAAGATTGAAAAGTTGGTGGAAGACGCAGATTGAGGCTTTATGTGTCAGAAAGTTCAAGATGTGGTATTGGTAAACGGAGAAAATTAGAGAATTACAGAAGATCAGACGTTCAGACAAATCCAGCGATGATCAGAGTTTCAGGGGTTCAAGAACAGATCATGGGATGAACAGATCAAGTAATTAAGAGAAAATCCGTTTTCAGTAGATCCAGCAGTGATTAGAAAGTCTGCAGACTTAGGTGTAATCACGGGATCAGAAAGTTCGGTGTTATTCATGACGTTAAGGTGTGGACATTCTTTAGAGTCGATGTCCAAATAGAGGAAATTCTGCTTCTGAGAATGTGTCTGGGTTTGATGCATTGGGACTCAGTGGAAGGCAGTGAAGACTCTTGGGTCAAGAATTCTGGTGCTTCATTTCACGCCACCCACAGCAGTGAAACACTGCAGAATCTGAAAGTTAGAGACTTTGGAAAGGTAAGACTTGTGAACGATGAATGTTCGCTGTATATGGTCGGATTACCGTCTGAGGGAGTGACCGTCCCAGTTCAGAAGAGAAACAAAGTCCGGTTCATAGAATCTCATGGGCAGAAGAGGGTGACCTTTTGCAAGTAGGAAGCCTAGAGCTACTGGGAAGATTCAGGTTGAACGAGCGTGAAAGGTTCAGAAAAATCAGTCGAAGGATATTGTGGCAATAAGAGCACAGAGTATTGTTTCAGTTGCAGGGTTTTGCAATAGTAGGAGCATAGGTCGTGTTTCAATCATATGTCCAGGACGACAGTGGATTTAGAACCAGTTTTTCAGCTGTAAAAGTCTCTCCGGTTTTGATAACTTGCTAAATATGGAGAGTGTTGTTGTTTGTTCTCAGATTGTTCCAGGATTCGGTAGTTCATTTTCAGTGGGATCCGATAGGGACAGAGAACGGGTCAAGGGCAGTTTAAGTCATGACGAACATGTTGAAACTTATGGGAGTTTTAACGGGCCTTTCAGGTTAACTGATGAGAAGGCCGGGGTAAATGAGAAGGCCGGGGTAAATAAGAAGGAGTTCACAGAAATACAGATGCACAGTTGAAGCACAGGTGAAGATTGTTCTGTGGCTTCAAGTGGGAGATTGTTGAGTGTGAAGCCACTCTTGTGGTTTGTCAAAGTTGGTGAATGTGAAGAGTTTGAAAGTGTAGTTGGTGAAGGATTTTTTCAAATGGAGTTGGCAGCCCGTTTTTGTTGAAGAAAAATTTCTTTTGTTCACATTGACTTATTACACACTCAAATGTATATATAAAGGATGCATTGGCTAGTTAGATCACGCACCACACAACACCATGTAACACAGAGAGAGTGCAGAGTAGCACCAAGAAATAAAACTCCTAGTTACCCACCGTGGACGTAGGTCAGTTTTGGACCGAACCACGTTAAATTCTTGTGTTCTTAATTTGTGCGCTGAGTGTGTGAGTTTCGTGTTCGTATGCTAAGTGTCTCGATCCTAACAGTTTTCTAGGAGATTTGTTGAACGGTTGCATATTTCTGACTTTTTGGGATGGCTTTGTTTCAGATTTTAGATATGTGCTCATGGGAACCCATACCCACTTTGTTTTTGTTACTTTTGGAAAAGTATTATTCGGAACCCAGATCTTCTTTGTTTGAGGTTTTTGCTTCCTTCTATTTGTGTATTTTGGCTTGAAGAATGAACTTTTGAAAGATAAATGAACCTCAGATCTTCTAACATCTTCTGTTCTTCTAGCAGATGGAGTTAGCTTGACAGCATGTTGACACTTCGTTTTTATTTCTTCTTTTTATAATTTATTTAGCACGTTTTATTTCATTTTTAGTATTATTCGCATGCATATTTTGTATTTTTATATTTTTATCATTCGGGGATACCTTCTAGTCTTTTTATGTTTAAATGTAGATTTTATTGAAGACTAGCAGAAGCGGGATGAGCCAAACGGGAGAATATAGCGGACGAAACGGGACGATATTTTGGAGCGCGGAATTTTCGGAGACTCGGATCTTTTAGCGGGCTTGGATTTGGAGCAAGCTATTGCACCAAGAATGAAGACATGGGCTCCATTGGGTTTACCTAGCCCAAAAGGTGGTCAAAAGAGGTCAAAAACCGGGTTCATCCCAAAGAAGAAAAGTGACAAAAGGGCTTTTTGCGAGTTGGACCGGATCATGCCCAAAGTGGGCTTTTTACCCTTTTGCGCGACCCGTGTGGATTTTGCGCGACCCGCGCAAAACGTGCAGAGGGACTGTTTTGTCATTTCACGTGTGTTTCAGCTATATGAGGCATATGGGGAGGGTTTTTCTACATCTTGGACATCATTTTTCAGAGGAATTCGTGGGGAACAACCCTTGGAGCTTTGGAGAAGATCTCTTGGAGTTTTGTTCTTCATTTTCTTCACTTGGATTTGTGCATTTGCAACAATCAATGTTTGGTATTTCTTATCTTTGTTCTTACTTTGTTATGAGTAACTAAACTCTCCATAGTTAGTGTTGGGAGAAATCTCTTAGATGATTTTCTAGTTTGAATGGTTCTTGAATCTTTGTTGAATTCATGATTGAAACTTTGTTTTAATTATCATATTGTTGGATTCTTTGATTTCATGAGTCTAAGTGTTTAATGATTATTGTTATTTGTTTTTAAGATTACGTAATCGATTTTAGAAACAAATTAGTAACAAATGATTTTTATGGATGCTCATTATCTCATTTCAAAATCATGGAGTTTTAATCTTTAAGGTAGAAGTTAAGCTTTTAGCTTCCTTTAAATTTGGTGATTCTTAAAGTATAATGCTAATCAATTTATTTAAACCAAATGCTTATTTGATTTATGACTTTGATTAAGAAGGATGTCATAGAGCTTTCTTGATATCCATACAAACTAAGAAGAATCTAGATAACTCTAGCTTTAGAGTTGTTATAACCATTTTGATTTGAGCAAGGATATTGCACCTAGAACCATAATGATAAACTAGATAATTGATTCAAGAGATGGAACCCAATGCTAACTCTTTTTCTCCCAATTTATCAAATTACCATTTTCACAAATAGCAACCTACTTTACTATTTCTCTCTTTTTAGTCAACTTAGTTCAAAACAATCAAAACCCCCTATTTATTTTATTTTGTTTAAAAATATACATTGTCTTGAATTGATCACATTGATTTACAAATTGAACCAGTCTCCGTGGATCCGATCCCTTTACCGCTATACGCAAATTTGTGTATTAGAAATAGGGTTTATTTTTGTTGGCCTCGACAACCACCACATGTGCTGAGGCTGATTTGTCAGCATGAGAAGGAGTTGATTCATCAGCACGAGCTGAAGCTGATTGGACAGTGTATGCTTGGGATGACTTTGTTTGGGTTGTATGAGTTTTACGGGTTTGTTTGGTGTGGGTAGAGAGATGTGAAGGAGTCTTTGATGTGGTTTTGGTTTGGGTGTGCCTGGGGTGTGTGTATGTTTGTGTCTGAGTCTTTGTTTTTCGTTTTAGGATGGTAATGGGTTTTGATGGAAAGTTTGGGACTGATGTATGGTTTGGGGCTGATCTATGTAGAGGGTTTTGTGTTTTACCAACTTGAGGTTTATCAATACAAGTTTCATCAGAGTGAGGTTTATCAGCGTAAGAACTCTCAGCATGTAGATTATCAGCATGAGATCCATCAGTGTGAGAATTAGAGGCTGAAGCTGATGAACACTTGCAGGGCTTATGATACGAGTCTTCCATTTCCTTAAGTTTAGTTTCAAGGCCAGATGTCTTATTCTCCTGTTCAGTCAGCTTCTTCTTCAAAGCACAAAATTCTTCTTCTTTACCCTCAAGATCTGATATATTTTTCTCCATATTCATTAACTGGTGTTTCAGATCGTCTATCTCCTTTTGTTTCTGATTAATGGCTTTGTCTCTTAATTGCACTTCAGCCTTGAAGCCAAAAGGTAAAGGTTCTTGTTCTTTCATCAGTCCCAGAAAACAAGATAGTTCTCTCAATCTAATCGGTTTACCAGGTTCTTCAGTTCCCACTAAAGTCATTCTAGAGATTTTACGATTTGAAAAATGTTCCCTCATCTCAAAAACAGTATACGATCCATGAAACTGGTCTCCAATATAAAAACACCATAAATATCTATATAATCCAAAATCAAATTTCTCCATTTGTCAAGAAATAAGATAAACACACTTACAGACTTTTTCTTATTTTCAGATACTTTGATGATGCTACTTTTGATGACAAAATAAAGAAGGATGAGGGAGGGCTGATCTGGATCTGGACTTCGAATTTCTCTGAACTTCTACTCGTTCTTTAGATGAAAACTTAGGGTTTTGATGATTGTATGGCCTGAGATATTTCTTTGCTTCTTCTGTGGATCTTGTAATTCTGAACGGACTTTTAATCTTCTGAACTTGAATAGATCTTAGAACAATCGTTCTAAACTGCTCTGATACCAGTTGTTGGTCCCTCGATTTAAACACTCGTGTATGAATCTTAACGAAACGCGGAATAAACACAAGTATTTAACAAATAAATCACACAGTTTATTTATTGAGGGTTTTATGTTTAAGCACATAGATTACACAGAAGAACTAAAACACTAATCTTTAAAACTCTCTAAATCGTCACTCACGAAAATCATCAATCACCAACCTTTTTGCACAAAGGATGTTGATTAATATATACATAAAAAGCTCCAGGATAATCTCCTAAAAATCAGGAAAATCTTCAGCCAAGATAATCTCTGCAGATCTTAAAATCAAACCAATATTATCTACAAATCTTCAAATCAAATCATATCCCAAGATTGTAGGAATACAAATCTTTAGGGATAATAACAAATCTGATATCAGGATAAGATCAGATCTGACCTTCAGTCGGATCAGCATCAGAGTCAGCTTCAGCTTCAGCCTGACGAATATCAGCATCAGCTGATCCAATCAGCACCAGCTGATCCTTTCAGCACCAGCATCAGCAGTAGCTGATGCCTGATCAGCATATCTTCTGTTTCAGCATCTGCTGATTATCTTCAGCAACAGCAGCAACTGTCCGTCTTCAGTATCTGCATCAGCTGATCAGCTTCGGTATCAGTATCAGCATCAGCTGATCAGCTTCAGGCACTTTACTCTATTCAGCTCTAAGGACAGCAGCTAGGACATCTCTGATCGATAGTGCTTCAATCTTTAACAGCTCCAACATTTATAGTATAAATGAAATACTGCCTGACAGCTCAGCTTGTCTAAGTATAATATTTACAATTATTAGACAAGACTGGCTGTCAACAATGAGCAGTCTAAACAAACTATCTAATACAAATTGACATCATCAAATCTATATAATATTTTCCCAACAAATAAACCTCAAATGTCAAACTTAAGCAACATTTCTTTGGTCCAGTCACTTAAACATAACATAAAAGTTATCACTCATCACTTAAATTATAAATTAAAATTTATCAATTTATAAATAGCTAATTTGATAAACAATTTATACAAACTGAAATATAATATCATAGGCACATAGGCCAATGAATTTACCTAGTTATCACAATAGAGATAGAATTATAGAATTGTCATCTTAGTATAGTACATATTCACAAAAATTAATAAAATAATGAGATAACTTGCAACATATCGAGTCTTATTAGCATCATTCTCTTTCACAAGAAAACCAACAATGGTAGCAAATTGTTGATCATTAATGGATACACAAGACCTGACAACAATTGAATACATTTAACACGACTTATTAAAAATGTATTTAGTAACGAGAATTAACATGAACTATCAAAGTGGATAATTATCGGGATGCATCCTCTAAAATCAGAATTAGGAACTGTCACTTTTGTCCACCATTGGCATTAAGCGAAAAGTTTCAGTCAAACAAGTTTTATACTTAGCATATTTTCAAATATTATAATTATTATTTTTAACATGTTGTTTGGTTGGAACCTCTGAATTACCATTTTGTATTAATTAAATGTGAATGGGGCGGGGGTGAGTGGATGGGTGGGGGTGGGATAGGGTGAGGATGGGTAAGGGTGGGTGGATGGGGTGAGGTGAGGTGAGGTGGGGTGGGGTGGGGTGGGGTGGGGGTAGGGTTAGGGGTGAGTGGGTGAGTGGGGTTTGTGAAGTGGGTAGGGTAAAGTAGGATGGGGTGGTATGGGGGTGGAATAGGGTAGGTTTGGGGTGGGTGGGGTGGTGTAGGGTTAGGATTGGGGTTGGGGTTGGGGTAGGGGTAAGATAGGGTGTGGGTGGCTTTTAATTTTTTTAGACATGGTTCAATCTCATAATGTTTAAAAGTTAGTGATAAATTAATTAAGATGTTATTATTCAGATGCCACAAAATACAGTGAATTTGAAAAATTAAGAGGCGACCAAACAGGACCTTAGTATATATAACTTTGAAGATGATGACACATTGGTTCTTTTCATTTCCCATAAAGGGTGCTTCATTGGGTTCTAGATGGAGAGATCATTAGACACTTTTTATGGTGTTTATAAGGGCATGTTGAAATGTAAGAGGGAAGACATCATTCCATGTCTTCCAAGTGAATGTAACTCCCATTTATTTGAATGTTAATTACTCATAATTGCATCTTATGGGTAAGTTGTAGAACCACACGTTTTTAGTCCCTTAAGTTATAGAAAAATGACATATCCATCATCATATATTTATTTTAACCGTAGGGACTTATCGTGTCATTATGGTAAATGTTATGGTACATAATGTAATTGCAGTCAACATTTAATAAACATTACAAGAATATTCTGAAGGCCACATTAACATGTTATTTTTTTCCAACAGTGTATAATTCGAAGAATAAAATTGTGGTGATCTTTGAAGAAGAAATAATGAGGTGTGCAATATTTATCTAACACCACTTTCTCTATTTTGGGCCTTTATTTCATAATCATGACACTGTTGGTCTAAAATTTTATATTATAAAGCTTGATTATGAGAAATTCTTGGCCTTTGGGTGAGTTTAGTGCATAGCCTAACTTGAGTAACCATTTATATATAAATGGGATATCTTTAAATTCTTAAACCCATAGGATTTATTCACCCCATTCTTCGCCAAACAAATTTGAGAGATAAAGGAAAGCAAGAGCTTGAAATCAATATGAGAAACATGAATTTGAAGCATTAGGATTTATTCTTGAAGAGTTTATTTATTAATTCCACTCAGTGAAGCAAGCATGATATATCTCTTTGATTATTAAAACTTTGTTTGAATGTTTAAGCTCCATTAGTGGAGCATCACCCTTATGATATCTCCAAATGGAAATAATATATAAGTGGATGATGCTTGATATAAATTCTAATCAATTATATCCAATTCAGATAAAGGAAACCACTGCAAATAGTCATTTCAATTGATTTTTGTATTGATATAAATTCTAATCAATTATATCCAATTCAGATAAAGAAACCTAGTGCAAATAGTCATTTCAATTGATTTTTGAACTTGTATTGATGGAATTAGAGTTTATCTATTTAATCCGTGGATTAATTCCAAAATTAAGTTTAATAGGTATGTATTCACATGTTTGATCAACAAAATTTTAAACTCATTAGATCCATTTTAGGTCATTGAACACCATTATGTAAGAAAACCATTGGTAATTGACTAAGTGTTTTGCTAAAGAAAATATTATGCAACGTGTAGTACGAGTGTACACGACAAGATGGGATAAGGCCACCGCGACGCGAGGATTAGTAGATCACAACGCAAATAATTGGGAAGATCGTGACACATCCATTGGTCTGATGCAATGCTTAGTTCGCACAGGCCAGTCATGATTTAAAGCCCTAAACCGGCCATTTGGGACATTTTTACCCAAATGTGGAGTAGAACAGAGGAGGGGAATGATCCCCTTGGTTCATGTGAGCTAGAATAAAAGGGAAACAAGGGATATTTCAAAGAATTTACCTCTATTGTTTGGATTAAAGGTAAACTCCTAATTCTCCTTGGTAGATTCGTATTGAAATGTGTTAAAGGTAAATAGAACCGAATTCTATGGCCTAATGGTTGAAACCCTTGCCATTGTGACCAGAAACAACTTAAAAGTCATCTTAATAAGGTGTGGATCGGTCTGAAATGGTCCAGATTAGAGTCTAGTTCAATAGTCACGATGCTAAGCTCATAGGTAGCAACGTTATAGTTGAATGTTCATAGGTAGAGCTGCGATAGATAAAGGTTACGTCGCGATGCTGCAATTATTCATCGGACGCGAGGCATCAGTCACTTGGACGTGATACAGAGCATGAATATGTATGATGATAGAGCATGAATATGTATGATGATAGGTCGAAACATGTATAAAGAGAGTATGCTGAAGGGTAGCCTTTAGTCTATGGTATTCAAATTCTGGTACTAAAAAACGATATGTGATGTTGACAGCTTCTATCACAAGAGGAGAAGTAGACTTGAATAATTAAACTCGACACAACCATGTCATCAATAAGGTGAGTACATGCTACCACACTATATTATTAGAATACATGTCATGATTAATATATTTGTGTTAATATATTGTGCATATAAATGTCTGTTGCGTGGTATTAATAAAACATATGTTGTGTTTCCATGCCAACTAGCATATGTGTCGGTAGCATATGTGTCGATGTTGGGACCTAGATCTTCTAGGCTAATAAGTGACATGCCTAGGTCGTCGTGCGGTCAAAAATAAAGAAAACCTAACACACACTAGTACAGTGGTAGTCAGGGTCGATCCGCAGGAGCTTCGTGGTTAGACTAAATGACAGATTACCAACTAGTAGTGTCACGCTACAGTCGGAGGACCTAGTTTCTAAATTATCAACTACCAAAAAGCAATCACCAAACAAGTCAATCCAAGCATAAGCTAACTCAACTCAAACTAACCTAGTCACTTTCTGAAATCAGAAGTGCATCTCTGAATCAGAAGCAAGCAAAGGCATCCAAACCAAACAAGGCATAACCTCACTAATAACTAGGGTTCTGACTGAACAGCTACTAGCTAAAGTTCAATGCCCAAAACTAACCTAATTGGCTACTGATTTCAGCAAAGGAAAGCAGTTCCAAACAAGGCCAAAACAAGATCCAAACACAATTCAAACAATCAAAACACAAACAAACATCCAAAATACCGAAATACCAATAATACTCATAACCAAATGATTCTTATTCATAGAACTCAGATCCAAACATCAAAACAGTAACTAAATAATACTAAAACAGAAACCTAAGCTTGATATCAATGGTTGTCACTCCCAAAGACACAAACTAAAGCTTACAAATATCTAACTAAATGAAAATAAAATCCAAAACATGAAAATACCAATTGAGAAGTTGCTGGAACGAAATATTGGAGTCAAAGAGCTTCAAGGTCGATTTTACACCCGGTCTTTGCTAGGGTTTTCGGCTGGAATTGCCTCTATTTATAGTTGCAAATTTCCCGCAGCCGCGCCGCGCAAATGAAGAATCCGCGGCGCGCATCAGATCCCGTTTTTTCGTCATTTGAATGTGTTACACCGCCTTAAGCCCGCGTCGTGCGTTTCATAGATCCGCGGCGCACGTACGTATTTCCTTGATTTTTCATTCTTTTCCAAACTTCTTCCTTTTGCACGGTTTTAGTCCCCGTTTCCATTCTTTTTCTCCAAACAAGTCCTGGCACGAAAAGTGAGAATACCCAGACATATCTGATATAATTTCATCAAGAATAGGGCTCAACAACGCCTAAAATACTTGATATCACTAGGCATTGTCAAACACCCCACACTTGTGCCCTGCTTGTCCCCAAGCAAGAGAGTTTTTAACAAATTATAATAAAGACTCAAACAAATTTTTTGACTGTGTTCAGTTTCAAAGTTTATTGCTCTATGAGTTAGAGTGGAATAGTTCGCGAAAACATAATTGAATTGTTCTTTGGAATTCGTGGCTTTCTAGAGAACCCTTGATTACAAACTTTCTGTCCACAATGAAGTGTACTTACTCATTCAGATTCTAAAGGCCATTAAGGAATTGTCCATGACTTTCGATATTGTCCGTGTAACGAGCTTTCAGAAATAGGATCCCAGACCAGACGATCTTAGGTGGTAAGGTGCATGAATCCCACCAATTTTAGACTTACCGGCTCGAACAACAAAGGCCATAGATTGACATTTCCTTCCTAAATTCCAATCCTAAAACAGCTCAATCTTCTAAACTCGTAAAACTCAACTTATTTGACTAACTAATAGCATGATCACAACTAAATAGTATTTCTTGAAAATACCAGTGCTATCACAATCACAAACCATTCATTTCAAAATTGCAATTTATTAAAAATTTTGAAAAATATTGCTAAAAAATTTGAAAAATTGATCATTTCTGCAAAAATTTCAAAAAAAATTCTCTTTCGACCGTCCACACCCCACACTTAAAACCGTACAATGTCACTAGGGAGAAAGAGTTACCCCTTAGGAACGGCGAATTGCTTGGTTGTCGGGATCGTACTGTAACAGGGTTGATCATGTCCGTCGTCTCGATCAGATTCAGGAGTCGGGGCGCAGCAGTGAACACGCCGGCATAACACAAGTGCAGGGGTACAGTGACCCCACACTTGCGTTATGCAACTCCCTCAGTTGGTGCAACAATCACAGTTTGGCAGGTAATAGCAATCTACTAACAAAAATATCAACTCATGCAACGATGTTAAGTTTAATTACAGACATAAAAATTAAAACTAAAAAGAAGAAAATAAAAAGGTACAAGAAAATATCACTCAGAATCATGATGAGTCCCAGATGGTCCTGCCTCGTCATATCCACCAGTCTCTGCCCCAAAATGTCTCAAGATGATGCGCTCCAAACGCTGTATGTCGGCTCGGATCTCTGCCTGTCCAGCCATCAAGCACCTGAGTGTGGCCTGGACATCCAGGGACTCTGAATCCTGGTCCCTCTGAGCCTGTGACGGCTCTCGCCTCCGTCTCTGTCGTCCTGGGGCGCGATCCTCCGGCTGTATCACTGGTGCCTCGACTCCCTCCATCTCAGCCTCCATCTGCTCGGGTACATCCGCTGCTCTATCTGCTGTTATGTAGTAAAGATCTCCGACAAGTGTAACTATATCCATCGTCACCAGAAAGGCGGCCCCCATCGACCTTGGCCGATATGAGGTCAATAATCCCCTCACATCAGCCGTCAAAATCTCGTACGACTCAGCTAATCTGGTAATATAATGACCCCCGGCCAGTGGGCTGGCTCCTCGCGTCCCCTTCCCTTTGTTGACCATGAAGTCGGCCAACAAGCGTGGAAGATGTACAAACTGGGTGGGGTTGATGATACCCCACAGAGGAAACATGTCGGTCGTTGGTATCTTTTCACCGCCCCTGCGGTGAGCAACAGTGAGGGCCACGATCCGTTGAAGCAGGCGGTGCACTGGGGAACGGATCCTACTCTCGCGGTTCTCCGCAGGATCGTAATCACAAGTGCTAACGGCAGCCCAGACAGATGCATGAGAGACTCCATCAGGTAAGTGGGTGTGGCATGCAACTAGGAATAGAACGAAATGAGGGTTGGCCATCTCCTCTCGTGTGTATACGTTCGTACGCTGCGCCAACTCCCCGACCGAGCACTCTCGGTGAACTCCGCCAAGTCTGAAGTATAACCTCTGATGTAGCAGATCCTGGTGCGTAGGACCGAAGGTACACGTTGAATAGAACTCTAGAGTGAGCTCTCTATTGATCGTCTCTCCAGCAGGTATCAGTCGATCCCATCCTCCGCACGTGAAGCTGTGCGTGTGGTCATCACTGGTCCATGTACGAACCAAATGCGGCGCCAATCGGGCCTGTAGTCCGCAGGCCATCAAAAAATCCCGGTCCAGAGTGGGTGCTACCTCTATCTCTCTGGCAGACACGATCGCCAATCGTTCCCGATAACCTGGACTAGCGGGGTCGTCCTCTGGAAACTGCAGGAATGCATGCCGTGACAAATCAGTCAGTGGGACGGGAGCGCGGTTCCTTTGTGGTCGTCGTCGAGCCATCTGCAAAAATTAATCAAGAACCCAAGTGCACAAGTATGAGAAATAGTTGCAAAATTGGTCCCTGGTATCGGTAGCGTCATTGATCAAAAGATCAGTTTCGTTGCTGACGAACGCTGCCCCAAATTTTTCGATTTTTTCCATTTTAGTCTGTTTTTCAAATTGATCATACCAATATGTTCCTAAACTAGAGACTAACAAAAGCCCTAAGTTTAATTTCAGAAAAACAAGCTAAAATTGCCCTAATTTCTCATTTGGGTCAAAAACCCCTAATTATGAACCCTAGATTTCTTGATTTTCGAATCCGACCTGTTTTTATCAAATTGAACACACCAATAGCATCCTATACTAACCATTAACAAAAGCCCTCTATCAATTTTCAGAAAAACACGCAACAAATCCTCGAAATCGGACAAAAACCCGAAGAACCCTAAACCGAGCCCTAATTTACAAATTTCTGAATTTTTGTATGTTTTCAACAAATTGAACACACCACTGGGTAGCTAAGGCAGCGACTAAGAAATCCCAAGTGCTAGATTAACGAAAAACAAACCAGAAATTGACGAATCGGGGATTAAGGGGTTCGGTTTCGCGAACCACCCCAATTCGGCCAAAAACTCGAGATTTCAAGCTGATTTGCGCGTTTTAATCATAATACCAAGTTGAGATACGTACCTGAGGTGTTGAATTGCGATTTGGTTGGAGGAATTTCACGAAAAAAATCGAAAATTAGCGGGTTTTGGTGGCGTTCGGCTCGACAGACGCGACAAGGGGTGGGAGTGGTGTTTTGAAAATAGCGGCGATATTGAGGGATAAAAGCCAGCTCGCGATTTACCCAAAGATAGCGCCTCTATCTCGAAAGATAGCGGCTCTATCTTTAATTTTTCCATTTTTCTCATTTTTCAATTATTTTAAAATCCCGTTCGATCACCCCACACTCGGGCCATGCCATGTTATTTTGAAAAAAAATTTCCAAGTGATATTTTGACAAAATAAAAACTAAAAACTAAAAAGCAAAAATTAAAAATACTTATCGAAATGTCGGGTTGCCTCCCGAAAGCGCTTCTTTGTTCGGTCTTTTAGCTGGACCATCTTTCTGCGGCTACGGTGGGTCGTACACCATTTGACTCTGCTGAATTCCAGTCACCACCGTCCATTCGTTGATTCCATACTCCAATTTCCCCGGGTCAAATGGTTTGCCGGTTCCTCTGCTGCTGCCCGGTTGTCGTTTTCTGATTATTTCGCGCCAATGCTTAGAAATAGATTTAAACCTCCAAGCTCGATCCTTCCTTCGGTATCTCTTCAAGATTACAGGCTTGACATGAAGCGTGCCCAGTGCCTCTCCTAGTAATTGTTTTACAGATTTCATTTTGCTTGCGTCTCGCGTGCTAACTTCAATTTGCAATTTTGGCTTGCAGTACCAATAAAGGTTTTCCAATCGAATGGGATCGGAAGGCAATATATCAGGATGCTTCCATATATCCTCATCGATGGTATTGATCACATCTAATTTTCCATTCATGAATGGATCATGAGTGCCAAAGAAATCATGTTTATTATTTTCAAAGACCAACTCGTCGGCATCATCTTCTTGATCATCGTCCAATAGGTGGATCGGGACCAAGAGTGAGCGACTAGTTTGATCTAGTGGTGGTACAAAGCCACCCATCACCAGATCCTTACTTTCAAAATGCTCAAAATTTTTAGGAATTGTTGGGCTGGGGTCTGTACTGTCACTTACAGCCTCCTCCACAACCTCCTCATCAATCAAATCGTCTGGTGATGGTATGGATTCACTCATCACCAGCTCGACATTATCAACATTTTCAAAAATATCAAAAACATCAAAAACTGTTGAGTCAGAGGTAGCATTGTCACCTACAACCTCTTCCTCAACAACATTTTCGACCCTCTCAGTGGTCTCTTGACTTTCCCACGGTTCATGCCCTTCCATCACATATTCGGGTGATGCAAGTTCACACACATTATCATTGGTATAAAAATCACTCGCGTCCGGTTCTGGCGAAGGTGGTGAACATTTCCAACTTTCCTCTAACTGATCTAAAGAAGCTTGCAATCTTACAAGAGCATCAGCCTGGTCCTTCTGCTCTTGGTGAGTGTTATACACGAGTACCCAAAGTTGGGCCCAGGTTGCAGAATTTTCAGGTTGAGATGACTCCTCGGTCCGCCATCCATTGTCATTGGATGATCCATTGTAGCAATCATCCTCGTAATAGGCGTCGGCCGGATTTTCATAATATTCATAATACTGATCCGGGTACATGTAATCGCCCATTATGAAGACGTATACATACCAAAAATCAACAAACTAAAATCAAACATCAAAAGAAACAACCCTACTGATCGTCTATCCTAAGCGCACAACTCCCCGGCAACGGCGCCAAATTTTGACACGCCTAGGTCGTCGTGCGGTCAAAAATAAAGAAAACCTAACACACACTAGTACAGTGGTAGTCAGGGTCGATCCGCAGGAGCTTCGTGGTTAGACTAAATGACAGATTACCAACTAGTAGTGTCACGCTACAGTCGGAGGACCTAGTTTCTAAATTATCAACTAACAAAAAGCAATCACCAAACAAGTCAAGCCAAGCATAAGCTAACTCAACTCAAACTAACCTAGTCACTTTCTGAAATCAGAAGTGCATCTCTGAATCAGAAGCAAGCAAAGGCATCCAAACCAAACAAGGCATAACCTCACTAATAACTAGGGTTCTGACTGAACAGCTACTAGCTAAAGTTCAATGCCCAAAACTAACCTAATTGGCTACTGATTTCAGCAAAGGAAAGCAGTTCCAAACAAGGCTAAAACAAGATCCAAACATAATTCAAACAATCAAAACACAAACAAACATCCAAAATACCGAAATACCAATAATACTCATAACCAAATGATTCTTATTCATAGAACTCAGATCCAAACATCAAAACAGTAACTAAATAATACTAAAACAGAAACCTAAGCTTGATATCAATGGTTGTCACTCCCAAAGACACAAACCAAAGCTTACAAATATCTAACTAAATGAAAATAAAATCCAAAACATGAAAATACCAATTGAGAAGTTGCTGGAACGAAATCTTGGAGTCAAAGAGCTTCAAGGTCGATTTTACACCCGGTCTTTGCTAGGGTTTTCGGCTGGAATTGCCTCTATTTATAGTTGCAAATTTCCCGCAGCCGCGCCGTGCAAATGAAGAATCCGTGGCGCGCGTACTTATCAGATCCCGTTTTTTCGTCATTTGAATGTGTTACACCGCCTTAAGCCGGCGTCGCGCGTTTCATAGATCCGCGGCGCGCGTACGTATTTCCTTGATTTTTCATTCTTTTCCAAACTTCTTCCTTTTGCACGCTTTTAGTCCCTGTTTCCATTCTTTTTCTCCAAACAAGTCCTGGCACGAAAAGTGAGAATACTCAGACATATCTGATATAATTTCATCAAGAATAGGGCTCAACAATGTCTAAAATACTTAATATCACTAGGCGTTGTCAATAAGTAATTAAAGCAGTGCATAGACTGGTTGAGTTGAGAGTAGGTATAGACTTACATTCCTTGTAGGGTTAATACACTTCATAAATTCATGACAAGGATTGGCCTTAGTGGCTAGTATGTGATCACGATAGAATGTGAAAAAGTAGAGAAAATTCTAGGTGACACTGACCTGAATTTAGAACCTAGCTTTTAGTGTTGATAACTAGTAAGATCTGTGTATAGGCGGGTCAAGCACAGAGTTTCAGTAGGTAAATCTCCCTTGCAGGGATGAGGCGACGTGCATGTACATCATGATGAGGAACTGCCTCGATAACAGAGATAAGGAGGTGTAATATGGAACTGCCTCGATAGATAGAGATAGCGATTTTCAATGAGGAACTGGCTTGATAGACGGTTATACGGAATGGTAATGGGGAACTCTCTCGATAGATGGCATACTGAATGGTAACGAGGAACTATCTCGATAGATGGTGATATTAAACGGTAAGCTTCTGGGTAATACCCTAGAGACAGCAGTCTATATCTTACACATCATACCAACTAAGAAGGCTGCAAAAACACCCTCTGAAATGTGGAATAGGGTTCATCCCTACAAGCACATATGAAAGTCTGGGATTGTGAATTCTCTGTTTTTTGCGAATCTCACAAAAAACTAGAACCCATATCAAAGAAGTGTCACTTCATTGGTTATCCCCGAAATTCTTTTGGATACTTGTTTTACAAGCCTTCTGAGAACAAGGTGTTTGTGCCTCGAAGGGGGGTCTCTCTTGAAAGGGTTATCATACACAAAGAAGCCAGTGGGAGCAAGATTGATCTTGAAGAGATTCAAGAATCAACCGATGAAGAACCTATAGTTCACATAGCACTCAACCAGAGGATGATACACCTGTTCAGGAAACTAACATATCTCCACCTCTTCTTCGCATATCTAATAGAGTTAGTCACCCTCCTAGGTTTTATGGTTTTCATATTACTGAAGGTGACACAATAATTAGTGATAAGACACTGGTTGGTGCAAATGAGCCATCCAGCTGCAACAAAATGATGGCGGGCCCAAAGGCTGCCATATGGAAAGAGGTCATGGAGAGCGAGTATTTATATGATAACCAAGTTAGGAATTTGGTTGATTCTACACACCTGGCCTTAAAACTGTTGGGTGTAAATGGATCTTCAAGAAGAATACTAACATGGATGGGAACATACACACATTCAGAACCATACTACTCGTGAAGGGTTATACTCGAACTCAAGAGATTGATTATGAGGAAACCTTCTCAGCGGTAGCTAATATTAAGTCTATTAGGATAGTGCTTGCTATAGCTACATTTTATGAATATGAGATACGGAAAATGCATGTTAAAACCGCTTTCATTAACTAAAAACTTACAAAGGATGTGCATATGGCACAACTGGAGGGATTTGTACATGCTAAATATCCAAATAGAGTGTGTAAGCTTGACAGATCCATCTATGGACTCAAACAAGCATCTCGCAGCTTGAATCTTTGCTTTCATGGAAAGGTCAAAGAGTTTGGATTTTCAAGAAACCAATATTAGGAAATGTTTTGACATAAATGACTTAGGAGATGTAGCATATATATACTTGGTATAAGAATCTATAGATATATATCAAAACGTCTAAATGGACTTAGCCAAAGTACATACTTGGATAAGATTTTGAAGAAATTCAAGATGCATGACTGTAGGAAAGGGTTTCTACCCATGCAACATGGCATAAAACTGAGTAATGATCAATGACCCAGTACTAGTGTAGAACTGAACAAAATGAGTTGAGTCCCATATGCTTCTGTTATGGGATCGATCATGCATGCCATGACATGTACTCAACCTGATGTTTCGTATGCCTTGAGCATGGTGAGTTGGTTTCAGGATAACCCTGGTGAAAGTCATTAGACATTGGTAAAGAACATTATTAAGTATCTAAGAAGAACAAGGGACATGTTCTTAGTATATGGAGGCAGATAAGATTTAAGAGTAACAAGTTATAGTGATGAAAGTTTCCAAACGATCAGGGATGACTCTTGCTCACAATCAGGATGGGTGTTCCTGCTAAATGGAGGGGCAGTTACTTGGAAACGTTCCAAGCAGAAATCAGTGGCAGAATCCACGTGCGAGTCCGAGTATATAGCAACTAGTGAAGCTGCAAAAGAGGCTACATGGTTAAATAATTTCATAGGAGATCTTGGTGTTGTCCCCAACATCAATGAACCCCTTGAAATCTTCTATGACAACGAGGGTATAACCGCTTTGACTAAAGAACCTAAGGACCATCGGAAGCCGAGACATATACTCAATAAATACCCATACGTTCGGAACCGAGTTAAAGAGGAAGACATCATAATGAGTAGAGTATCATCGGAGGAGAATCTGGATGATCCTTTCACAAAGGTGTTGACGCGGACCAAGCATGATGATCATATTAGGTCTATAGGCATTAGATTTGCGAGTGAGATGACATAAATGTTTTAGTTGTTAGTTTGATATTTTGAAACTTATACCGTACAAATTTTACATGATTTGATGATTAATTTGTGGTGACTTAATAATATGCTTTATTGCCACCATTTGCATTAGTTTATTATTGTGTTTCTTTTTGCATGTTTGGAACCCACTTCCTAAGTATTAATTTACTCAAACCTCTACCGTCGGTCATACTCTTGGAAGTAAATAGTGATTTAAGATTGTCATGGAGTATTAGTAGACTGTCCATGGTGATTAGACATAGCATAGAAAATGCAACTAACACTCATGAGTACTTGCTGGAGATTTAAGTATTTGAGCAAACTGCACTTAGAGATTACTTAATGGATAAAGTCACGAGTAATTATAAGATAGATATATCTCGTATTCTTTAAACGGAGACACATGAGGGTTTTTCTCTACAATTCTGTTATACATTGGTCTACTCTAACATTGTCTGTAACCGGCAGTTATATTGGGAATATCCATGTGTGACAAGATGAGTAAACAGAAACTATGTAGTCACAGTTTATTTGTTCCTATAGGATAAGCGATACCTATTATGGGGCCTCTCGATGATTTGATGTTGACATTAAGCGCTTGGCCGAGCCCTAACAAAATTGATGTGTTCAATTAAGTAGTCTAGTGTGGTCATCATAAATCTTTATCGGAAAATATAATTTTGAACTTTTAGATTGAACTTATCCATGTCTAGGGTTTATAAAGATATCTTGTAGAACAAAGGAATATTTGATCGCTTATCTAAGGGTCGTCTGTTGATTTTAATCAAAGTTTGGCAGTTACATTGGATTTCATACTCTTTACTAATTATTTGAAAGTATTAGACCATATACAATTGATAGTTGTCCAAGTAGGGGACTATTCGAAATAGCATCCAAGGTCATAACTATTGGTAATATTTCTAATAATAGCATGGTCTTTTGGGTTGCCCTTAAAATCCAGTTGAGCAATTTAATGACAAAAAGAAATTAGGAGAAATTAGTTTGTTAATTTTTCATCATATGATAAATTAATTAGAAGCTAATTGGAATTAATTATAATTAAATAGTTATTGGACCAGATATTCATTAATTAAAAGGGTTTAATTAATTGTAACAGTCCAAGGGCAGAAATAGCAAAAAGGCTTGTAGCATTGGGAACAAGCTAGGTTTCCCATAAATAAAGGGCTATGGATCAAAACCTAGCACTCTTTTTCCCCACATAAGTTTCGCCACCTTGCTCCCCTCCCCCTTCCCTCGGCGAATTCCATATCCATAATTAGGGTTTGTGGTTTTTAGCCTCCACCCTTGCGAAGGTGCTGTCAACTTTGCTCTATGGTGTTCTTAAGTGTGATTCCATCAAAGGGATTCTAGTTTGGATCCTTTCCATCCATCAAAGTGGCAAGAACAAGATCTCAAGCAAGAAGATATTTGATCAATAAATATGTACTTTCTCATATTTCTTGTAGTTGCAATAATTGTATGAACTAGTGATTCTTGTGGATTGTTCTTGCATATATGACTACTATATGATTTTCTATATAATTTTCTTCTGTTTCCATATGATCATGGTTAGTATGTTCAAATACCAACAATTGGATCAACAAGTCATTTCAATTGAAGCCATGACTAGAACCTCTAACGGAGCTAGGTGAAAACTTGAAGTTCATATAATGGTTTTGAAGAAACCATGTCATAATGGACTTATTTGTTTAAAATTGGTTTAGAATCATTAAAAGGAGTTCAATAGCATCATCAATCTTCATTTATGAAATTTAGATTCGAATCCACCATTAATGGAGCTTTACCAATTACAAAAATACTTTTAACTCCAAAATAACTATAAGATTACAGAAATGAACAATGGATAACCCTTTGATGATTGAGATAACATAAAACATCATAAAACTTTAGTTTTAAACTCAAATTTCAAATTTAGGGATTTTACACACCCTAGATCGAATTATAGGAGGAAGAGGAAATGAATGTTACCTCTTAGAAGCTAGAAATTAGATGCTAAGGCTAGAAGTTGATTAAAGTTACTCAAATAATCACTCAAACCTTGAATTTACCTCTCATATTTTATATCCAATTTATGTTTATCATATTCTAGTAATTTTTATCCTTATACTAAATCAAATGTAGTCAAATATTACTTTGGAAAAGTTTCAATTTTAGTTAATATTTCACCAATTCGCCTTAAATATTAATTTAAACATATTTCATAAACTTTTTAGGTTTCAACACTAATCCAACCCTGTTTTACAAATTCGCAAAAATTTAAATATTTTTAGTTAATTTCTCATGAATTTATCTTTTTAACCATTTCATATAATCTTTTAACATCTAATAACTTTATACATTCATTGTAAACTTCTTTTATTTATTCCCATGTTTTTCTAATAATTTTAATTCAATTTAATTTATTGTATTTATTTTCAAAAAATTTATTTCTTAAACCAAAAAGATCCAAAACTACTAGACCAAAATGTGGATGTTACAGGCGGAAAAGAAAAAAATGAAAAACTGCAAGGAGTAGTAATTTACGAATTGAAGAGGCGAAATTCACAATAAGTTTAGAGAAACAAAGTCGTGGTGAGGGGGAAGTAGCCGAGTGTGATTATAGGTTATGAGATACTAACGAAAAAATGAAAACTAAAAATAAGTCTTGAGTTGGGATGTTAATATGTGGCTTCCATATTAAAGGGGGTTTTGGGATTGCTTATTTAACTCAATAAGCACTTTTGATATAAGTGCTTATTTGCTTATCTGATGTTAAAACGGAATTCTATAAAAAAATGTTGAGATTAGCTTATCCGGCACCAAAACAAAATAAGCTGGTAAGTTGTTTTTTAGTGTTTGACAAATTTTGCTTATATGTGTAAAATAACTGAAAATGACATCATACATATTATTGATTATTTTTGTTATTTTAATATAATTTATCTTTTTTGATCTATAAAATATTTTTTATGATAGGAAACTAATATGAATAACACTAAAAATATTATATGATAAAAAACAATGTCAACTATAATAATATTTCCAGATTTATCATTTAAAAATTGATATCGTTGACATCAAAAAGAATATTTTTAAGAAAACATTTACATCAATAACATTAAAAGTATCTTTATTTAGATCGACTCAGATCTCATGCAATTGTATATCTTATTTCGTTCATATATAGATCATCAACCTTACGACGTGAATTTGTGTCTTTATTTTCTTCGTTATTGCTACTACATCTTTGAGTATCAACATCCACTGCAGGATTAGGATTATATGATTCTTGTTGTGCCTTGTCAAAACTGTCGTGCTTCCTGATATAATTGTGAATCGCCATGATGCTAGCACAATATTTACTTGTGTCTCATAGGAGTAATTTACATGCATATCTTTTAATATTGCCCATCTAGCCTTTCATACTCCAAAACTTCGTTCAATAACATTTCTCAATGACGAGTGTTAATAGTTGAATGTCTCTTTCACTCCACTGGGAGCACGCATAGCAGCAATTTTTCCACAACTAAACGCAGGTATGTGATAACGAATGTCTGTTTCTTTGTATGGAGAAAGATAACCTCTAGTATTCGGATATCCCACATGAACGACATAATATTTATCTTTCATAAAAATAAAGCAAACTATTTTATTCGTGTAAAAAATAATAAAAATTTAAAAGTATCCATTAGTGAAATACTAACCGCCGCTTGGATGTGGAAAATTAAGTTCAGGCCTATGTAAGGCTTCATTGAATATTCGTGTATTATGTGCTATTGTTATCAATACAATCCCAATAGACTCCTCAATACAAATATTACGTGTTGCCTTTAAACCGTAGCGTGTAGCAAGATCTGAACATAACATCTTGAAAACCGGGACATGTAGTCTGAAAACTTCAGAACAATGTCTGGGATAACCATTAAGTACTTCATTAATAAATATGTTTCCAGTACAAGAAGATATATGCAAAGGTGTTTTTTGTTTTTCAATTATTATTATCCCTTTAATAGCTAGTCCACATAATATTAGCCATTTTTCCTCCTCTAACCAATTGTCTTCATCATCATCATAAGAATCAGATCGTAACTATCCATTCTATTGCAAAATCAAACATAAAACATGGTTAAATAATATAAATTACAATATCTAACGTCAAATAAAGATAAATAATAAGATAAATGTGAAGGGTTTTCTAGCAAACAATGAACAAATAATCTCTTATGGTTCACACGCAACCCTAGAAAGATCTATGTTTTCTTCTATGAAGATAATAAGCTAAAAACCTAAGGCCAACAATTATTTCTAAAGATCAAATGAAGAATAACCAACCTTTTGATATTGTTCTTGAAGCTAGCAGCACAAGTGTCCTGCCTCAAATGCAAGTCACACCCAAGCAATGGAGAAGACAGTCCAGCATAGTTTTCTTGGTGAAAGTGGCGCAGGTTTTAGGGTGGCCAGGTGCCTCCTTTTATAGCCTCCAAGGGTTACCGCTGAAACCCTAAGGAGCCTCCAAATGGGCAAGCCTGCTGACTAAGTGGACCAAGCCTTTTCTAAACCCTAATAGGGTTTCGCCACCTATGGATAAACCTCCATAGTTGGTGCCACTTTTGGCCCCTGTCCACTGGCCAGTTATTTATTCAACTATTAAATAAATAAAACCAGCCCCTGCACTTTTAATTAATTAATTTAATCACTGAATTAAATCCAATTAATTCTAGATTAAATCTCAATTAATTATTATAGTTTCTAATTAATATATTAGCACTTAAATATATTAATAAACTATTTAATTAATTCTATTGATTTATTAAACAATTAATAAATCAACCTTTTACTCTACTGAACTCTATCCTAACCTCCAGCTATGAGGGCAACCCAAATGGACTTTGCTTCAATTAACAAGATAAATATAAATGTAAAGCCATGGCTTAGACACCTAATCCAACAGTCTCCCACTTGGATAAGTCTATGACTTTAATTTATCTTCTGATTAATAAACAACCTACAGCTTCCTAGAAACTGCTGCTGAACTCTGACCCAGTCAGTTCTATCCATAGATAAGTGATCATATGATCCTTCGTCCAACAAGATATTTTCAGACATGAGACATGGATTGAGATCAATCTCTGTCCCATACTCTGTTTCCCGATTTCCGATTCTGCTTATGACTTTCAGACTTCTAATTGAACACATCAATTTAGTCCAGGATGGCCAGCACTTTAGTCAACTTCAAAATCATCGAGCGGCCTACAGATATCTGTTTCCGATCAGGGTCAAGGAACGAATAAGCTTCGACTCATATGATTGTGTCTTTTACTTATCAAATCGTACACAACAATGCGTTTTGTAACATCGAGTTACCGATGCGTTTACGTATTATCAATGCACAACCGACTCGTAAATTTCAACTCATATGTCTCCGCTTTAAGATCATACGATATTATCGTCTCAACATTGCTCGTGATGTAATCCATGAAGCAATCTATTGAGCGCGGGTTTATCCAATACTCAAATCTCTGTTTCTAAGTACTCATGAACGCTGCAGCAGTCTTACTGCAATGTCTAACTCGTTAGACAATCTATAAACCAATTCACGACAATCTTCGTTCATACTTACTCCCGAAAAGTATGAGCGACTGTGGACTTTTGAATAATCAAATTATTCGGGAAGTGAAAATGCAAAGACGAAACTTAAAATCTGACTGGTGGCTGCTATTTCCTAATTACCAAGTCTATACGAGGTAATCACCAAGTCGGATTTTACATAAAACTATTATCGGTTTCTAGATTCCTTTTAAACTATTTAATTCGTGTTATGTATCTATGTCTACTTGAACTTTCACTATTTCTATGTATTCAAATGTTATACATTTATACACTTTATCCGATCGGATATTCTTCCGATGATATTTCAATTTTGGTCATACCGTCATTCTCACTAACAACTCCATTCTATGTACTGTGACTTTCCATGGTTCTCGGGATCTTTAGTCCACATGACTGCACCCTAAGACTATTTCGAGGTGTTACGATGTGCCGGTGAGCCACATGCGCTCCATCGGAATGCCAACGAAATTCTTTAACCATTAAGTCCTTATTTGAAAACTCTTTTCAAATTGTTATCAACATTCACCCCAATCATTTCCCAATGATTTCTCACGTATGTACAAAATCCATTAAGTATTCCCAGCCAGGTCATATCCTGAATCTGACTCAGTATGCTCTAAGCATTAAGTCATCAAGACATGTTCATGACACTTCTGATCGATCCAAGAAACTTGTTGGATTCGATCTAGTCCTATTCCAAACCCTTTTGGAATCTTAGGATTACTTATAATCCCTGTGTCATGATTTTCAATAACTATTTCCTTTCGGAGACTCTTTTCTATGCATCTTGAATCTTATCAAGGTCATGCTTACTATGGCCAGGTCTATACTGATGACATCATCTATCTGATATATGTTAATGGATTATGTGAGTATGTTGCACCTTTTATATCTCTCATGCCAAATCATTACACTTTGCAATGACAGAAAACTATTTCCTAGGGCAATGCATCTTGAGTCTCATCAATATCATTTTGGCAGAGTTTCGATCTATCTCATAGACGTTTATAACCACCCGAGTATGCCATATCTTTATTAATTCTTTCATAGCGATCCGTCTCTTAACACCAAGTCATTACACTTTGTAATGAAAAAAAAAGACGTTTCCTAGAAGCATTATGTAGCACACATATGGAGATAGATAACGGCAACACTCCCACTGGCTTCGACACGGTTATGGACTATTCACAAAATCCAGAGCTTATGGCACATTTTGAGAATCCAAACCTTTCTGACATCTTAATAGATATCTTTCAGCCCTTTCTCAAAATCCAATCCTTTGGCATATTTTGAAAATCTGAATATCCTTTCTTGCGAGATGCCTATGGTGTAATCCCAGGCCCACGTACCTTTTATACTGGCATACTCTTTATGAGTCCCTATTAATGTGCCGGTGATCCACACGCGCTCCACTAACGACTTACATTATGCAGTATCCTTTCGGATTTCATCTTCTATTGAGAGTGCTTCTCTCGGAGTCAATTACATGACTCTGAGTATCGTCTCACTCAACCAGATGTTCTGAAGGTACGTTTCTGTCCATGCTGCTTTCTTTTGATGATTCAATTACTCCCACTGGTTTTTAGACCAGGTGTAAAATCAATCAAAATGCCACATAGACTGTATCTCGTCCTAAGGTTCTCTTAATTGGCAGCAACCGGGCTCACCAATGCTTCCAAGTAGTCGGATTGTAAATCCGTACCAACTATAGTGTTTTACCTCTATTCGGTATGTCACCCCGATCATAACTACTTATGACGGTGATCAATACTACTGGTCAAGAGAAGATTATGTCAGTATTAAAACAAAAATCTGATTTCTGCTCTAAGCCTAGTGATGACTAAAGGTTATTTCACTTGGCTAATCCTGAACTCATTCAGGACTGTCCCAACTCCCACTGTTTCCTTAGAAAATGAGTTCTTTTAAAAGAGCTCTTTCTTTTCCAGGTACAGCGGGACAGCCAGTGAAACGACATTTCTGATTAGGTTCAGGCTAGTCATGAGGTTCAGACGAACACTACAAGACCCTGGACTTTTAATGTACAAGTGGGACAATCCCAGCTTTACATTTCAGACAGTGTCTGCAAAACCTACTTAGTCTTAGATGTGGTCGGAGTATGGTTTATATGGTCTGACTGGTATGGTATTTAATTTACGGGAAACTAATTTGATAATGTATCTCATACATTGAGGATCGAACTGTTTCGACCAACGCTCCATCATCTTCCCTAAGACACATTATAACTATTAATGTTCTTGGAAGAGAATAACTGTGAAACATTTTCCCATTTTATGTTGTCACTCAGGTTCTGTGGATCTCGTACTTCCTTTGAAGTCCTTGAACTGTTCAAGGTTTCAATTCAATCGCTTATTCTGATAAGAGAAGTCATACTCGTCATACCAACTGACAAATATTATGAAGTACAAACAATTGTGTTCTATTTGGAGATTCGAGCAATACACAGCAACTGATGTGTCCGTTGCTCCTAATCTCAATGTATTTTACATCTCTATGTAAACTTATGACTTTGTTAATTTTTTTCAAGACTTGCAATCTTCAGTTGACTCTAAGTCAATTGATTCCAAAATCCTATCCTCTGGATGTTTGGGTAATTCATTTCTTGCCACATGTGCTTTATAAAGAACTTAATCATCATTTGACTCTAAGTCAAATGATTCCAAAGTCCTGTCCAACTGGATCTTTGGTTGATTCATTTCTTAACACATTAAGAACTCAATTCATCATGTGACTCTAAGTCAAATGATTCCAAAGTCCTGTCCAACTGGACCTTTGGTTGAATTGATTCTTATAATATTCACTTTAACAATCATAAGGAGCACAATTCCTAAAATCCAAACACTTTGGATGTATCACTATTCAAGTTATTACTAATCATGCATTCAACACAATCATACAACATTTCAAGGATATTTCAAACAACATGTGTTAAAAGAAAATTGACAATTTTATTAAAACAAAATCCTTGAACAATGTATTATATGATAGACAATGTAATACACATCTGATAAGCTAATAACATGATTTCAATATCTAACTAAACACCAAAACTGCATGAGCTTCAGATCCAATCTGAATATGCTCCTATGCAATAACATCCCACATCCTACAGAGTCCATGCATACATAGCAAATGTGAGAAACACATCCTGTATCAAGGAATTAAGGATCAGGGGTTCTGAGTTTTAAGATATTCCTGAGTAGCCAAACTGTTCGGCTTCGGATCATTTTCCAATCTTTCTGTGACTGTGTCCCACCCTGTGTATTCCCAGTTTGAAACATCGAGGAATCGGTCCAGACGATCTGGATCATTTCTTGATGTGTTCTATTACTGGACTCAATCCTGAAGCAGCTGAATCAATGGAACTATGCTTCTCTATGAACGACTCATACAGAGTCAACATTGAATGCACATCCACGATCGTCTTATCTGGTTTCCCTTCATGTACATCAAGATGAACGGATCAGCGAGTCGAGCTAATGCTTTAACTCCCGATCAAAAGGGGACCAAATTTATACAGTTCACCTATGTGTCTCTCAGTCTTGAGAACTGGTGCTACTTCCTGCACACTTCAAACTCTTTGAAGATCTTAGCTCGTCCTTTCTCAACCAGTTCATAGAACTTTTCCACAACTAGCTGTGTTAACTTATCTGACCCCAGGAATTCTAAATTCCTGCAGAACTCGGGATCAATGATCAATAGTATTAGGTAACGAACTTTCCTTGACTTAACAATCAAGGAGTCATGCTCATCACAGGCTACTGTGTGATGTCATGCTCTGGGGAGCGGAAACTCAGTCAGATATGGCTTGCTAGCAAAACAGAGAACTATTCTCTATTTATGAAGCCATACCATATAATTCAGGCCAGTCAGCCTTACCATATTAGGCAGGTGCTTTCTGATGCTCTCAGAAGTGGGTGAAAGAGGAGAGGGAGGAGAATAGACACTTGATTTAGACATCTACAATAAACAGAATTTTATTAGTTTAATTTATCCTTTTAAATAATTACCCAATTTATTATTTATTAAGGCTAGGACCCAAAATACCCCAACTATAATGAGAAGAGGGATGATGTAATCACAACATAATGGTCATTAAGGTAGATAATACACTTATCAATTTCATCTCATGAAATTCCTAGATCTGTTGAGACACATTGAACTGTTCAATGGCATGTTTAGTCTCGGATGTGCCCCACTGTTTGTGACTGGGATGCCGAGGATCACAAACCGGGTGTGAATAACCATGCAAATTAGCTTGGTACTCTCAAAGTCGATTTCCATCTCTAATTAACATGCCGGTTAACCACACACGCTCCGTTAATAATGACAAAATCGAGAAATCCATTGCAAGTCTTTACGGATCCCAGTTGGCGTGCCGGTAAACCACACACGCTCCACCAACGTTCCACAAAGTGCAATGTGCAATCCATGGATTAGCACCAATTCACATTTTTATCCTAAAGTAACTAGATTGGGTTTTTGTTCAAGGTTCTAGTACTTTCAATTATAGCATTATACTTTTAAGAGGCTTAGCGGTTCTATCAAACCCGTTCGGCTAACGACACTCGACTGACTAGGAGAGCGGTGGGTAAGAGTGGATACCCATTAGACTGCCATTTTATAGGCAGTCGCCTTATACCCTCTTTATAGGACAGTTTTGTGAATGAGGCCTACTAGCGGTAAGACTAGCCAATTTTCTTATATATAAATATTAACTTTTAATCATAAATATATAAGATATATTTTAATCTTATTAAAATATTTTAGATTTAATTTTAATATAATTTTCGCAAATTTTTTAAGGAATTTTTGAAAATTTATATTAAATCTTTAAGCTGATTTAATTGATCTTTTAATCAACAATTAATTAAACTAATTAAATCAAATATAGGCATCACAAAATTAATCAAATTAATTACCTATATTTATCCCTATATTTCGAGATTTACAAGATATGGATAAAGGATTTTAGTTATTTAATTAATCAGCAATTACCAAAAATTACAATCCTAATTTGGGCAGCAAATCAAGCAAATCAAGAGGGGAATAAAGGGGTGGCGGCTAGGGTTAGGAAACCCTAGCCTAGGCCACGAAATTTAGGCCATCCAAGAGAGTTTTTCGCAAAAACACTCAAGGCAATAATCATTCAAGCAGTTTATATCAATTCATAAAAAAACAAGCCTTGCTCTGATACCACTGAAGGGTTTTCTAGCAAACAATGAACAAATAATCTCTTATGGTTCACACGCAACCCTAGAAAGATCTATGTTTTCTTTTATGAAGATAATAAACTAAAAACCTAAGGCCAACAATTATTTCTAAAGATCAAATGAAGAATAACCAACCTTTTGATCTTGTTCTTGAAGCTAGCAGCACAAGTGTCCTGCCTCAAATGCAAGTCACACCCAAGCAATGGAGAAGACAGTCCAGCAGAGTTTTCTTGGTGAAAGTGGCATAGGTTTTAGGGTGGCCAGGTGCCTCCTTTTATAGCCTCCAAGGGTTACAACTGAAACCCTAAGGAGCCTCCAAATGGGCAAGCCTGCTGACTAAGTGGACCAAGCCTTTTCTAAACCCTAATAGGGTTTCGCCACCTATGGATAAACCTCCATAGTTGACGCCACTTTTGGCCCCTGTCCACTGGCCAGTTATTTATTCAACTATTAAATAAATACAAACCAGTCCCTGCACTTTTAATTAATTAATTTAATCACTGAATTAAATCCAATTAATTCTAGATTAAATCTCAATTAATTATTATAGTTTCTAATTAATATATTAGCACTTAAATATATTAATAAACTATTTAATTAATTCTATTGATTTATTAAACAATTAATAAATCAACATTTTATTCTACCGAACTCTATCCTAACCTCCAGCTATGAGGGCAACCCAAATGGACTTTGCTTCAATTAACAAGATAAATATAAATGTAAAGTCATGGCTTAGACACCTAATCCAACAAAATGGTATAAAGTCTGACACATAACATCATAAATAATGTCAAATGAGGAAACATAATATGAAAGAATAATGTGTAATACGAAAATGAGTAACACAATATGAATCATTCATTCATTTGTAACTGAAGGAACATCATCTTTGCTATGTCACACGTTGGAACGATATAATTTTCCAAAACTTGTTTTTTTAGGAAGATACACTTGTCTTGCAAAGTTGCAATACATTAGTGAACCTTCTTGAAAATCTGGAAAGTGTGTCAGAATATCATGCATTCTTGTGTCGTTGGTGAGGAATTACTATGTTGAAAAATCTTTTTGCTTCTTGACGCTAGTGCCTCCAAGATAGTATCAACTTTATCCTCAAATGAGGAAGTTACTAAAGTTTTCCTTTACTTGAACTAGTAGTGGAAGTATGCTTAGACTACTTCTAATTAAAACTAATTAGAGGGAAAATAGGTTCATTATCACCCAATAAAGTAATGTCGTCATCATATTCCTTCCCTTCGATATCTTTTACATATTGAGCGTCGGTTGGACTATTATCAATTTGAAATAAAGGTGCCCTAGTCTTATCTCCAACAGCATCGAAATCTCAAAATAGAGGGTCATAGTACTTTCGATAGATATACAGATTTGTGTCCCTAAATTTGGCAAGTTCTTTATCTCCCTATGTGTTAATTACCAACTTTAGCACACATCATTTGGAAATCATAAAATTTAATGGAACAAATGAATAGATAAAAAATAACAACTAATACCTTTATTTTATCATCCCATCACTCATCTAGCATATCAATTGTATTTCTCACGGAATCCCATCTGATGCCTGATTCAGACCTCATCAAACGGTCATATAACTTCCTATCTTTGTTCATGGTGTCCCATTTGTTTTTAAGTTTCTTTTGTCAAAAGATTTTCCTATTTTCCTTAATTTTCTTCTCTATGTTGGACCATCCAACCTTATTGTAGTGGCTACGAGGTCTATTCCCATTTCTAGCTCAGTCATATACTATTTAAGGAACTCCATAAAAGTGTTGTGATCCCAAATTGTTTTTGGTTTATTCGTTTTAGAGGTATCAGTAGCAACAAGATTACCATTGGCAATATCCATATTACCTAGAAAATATTAAACAAAGTTTATGTGATTTGCACTCTATACTCATTTATTCTTAGTTAATTACCTAAAGGCAAACACAACTTTTATACAAATTGTCCAATACTATATCCTAAAACTTGTTATCTTTTTCTAGAATGTGATGAAGGTAACATTACAAATTGAAAGTATAACTTTTTATAGTTTATATTTAATCTAAAGTGTGTCATGTTTCAGTAAGAAGACAAAATTAGAAAGTCAATGGATAAGCATGCATCCCACCATGTTGACCATATAAAATTCTTTTTATTGCCTTTAGACCAATATAGTTTTCCATTCTAAAAGAATTATATTACTATTTAAAAGCATTAAAATCTTAGACAACTCTCAAATAGCCATATTCCTTGTATCATGTGCAAAAAAAAATTATACTAAATTAGCCACATTCATTGTTTACTTTGTAAATGTTACCATATAAGCTTTTATATCATATGTTGTTATTGAAACCTACAAATCACACCATTAATTTTCTAACACAATATATACAAATACAAATATTTTTCAAATTCCAACAACCTGAAATTTTGCGTTTTATATTTAGATAGTAATTTTGTTTTGGATATAATTTGGATTGGGTTCAATTGGACCACAAAATTTATACTACATCCATAACAAAATAATTGAAATAATATGAAAAAGCAATAAATGGATACATGTACTAAGAGACAATTTATATATATATATATATATATATATATATATATATATATATATATATATATATATATATATATATATATATATATATATATACAATTACCGTGATTTTTGGTACTCATTGTAACGTTTCTTTTGTGGCTTGGTTTTTTGGATGTAACGCGGATCTTTGTGGATCCGTTATGTGGATCCAATCTGGATCCGGTTTTTTCACCGCCATATAATATTCTAGACCTTCTCCCACCGCTTCACTTCGTCTTGAAGAAGACAACAACATACTCTCTTTCTCTTCTTTGTTCTTCTTTGAAATTCCTTCTCACTTCCCTATGTGCGTTTCAGTAAAACCACCAGTGAATGTGGGTAGAAATCTTAATCTCGCCAAACCCTTCTTTAACGAGTGCCGCCTGGAGCACCTTCGTCGCCGAAATGAGGCTGTCGATGAGGGGTTCTGGACCCCAGTAGAGAACCTCGGTACCCATACAGATGTAGTGGATCTTGGTGGCCGGATAGAACGGCTTGATGTTCGCATCGATCCATGCGGCGGGCGTTGCGAGCATCTGTAAGGGAAGGGATATCGCCATTGGGGACGGTGACGGAGACGAGGATGCCGGTGTTGGCAAAAGCTTTGATGATGGTGGTGTTGATGTCGAAGATCCTGATCCGGTCGATGATAGTGCGGGTTTTAAGGAAGCGAGCGACTTCAGAGGGTGGTGGAAGGTTGTCGCCGAGGGTTCAGTAGTTGACGCCGATGGAGAAAAGTATCTCTGTTCTGTTTCTTTGCTACCTGGACTATTCAGAGTCAATTGAATTGAAGGAGAAAAGTAAATGTTTGTCATACAACCAAAGGAGCCAAACATGTAAGTTATAATATATTACACACGTACCTTTGATGTTCAAATGCATATTTGTTGATCAAGTCCACCATATATTGTAATTAATTTATAATAAAACTACCTATATAACTCAATTCCCCTTCATAATAAAACTACCTATATAACTCAATTCCCCTTCATAATAAAACTACCTATATAACTCAATTCCCCTTCAAATCCCCAACTGTGGGATCTTGAACACATTTCTACCTTTTAGCAGGCCCACGGATCTCTAAGCTTCACGATTTGAAATTAGTCTATTTTGGGGAACAAATGGTTCAAATCCTTGCATTGGTACTTATTTGTTACATAGCTTTACATGTTCCTGATAGTGAAGATTTAGCACAAGCAGAAGTTCTTACTGTTCTTGAATGGGCATCCAAACAATCTCAATTGATTCAGAATGAACAGATGGGGAGTCTATTACAAGACTCTAAAGGTAAGTTGGAGCTTTATCAATCTAGAGGATCAAGAGGTTTCCATTAGTTTTTAGTAACATATTTCACGAAAGTTTCTTGCTTTCTGGGGTTTTTTTTAAAGTTTTAATATAGGGTAAAATGCACGAAATAGCAATGTACTTCTATTGATTTCTTTATTATAGCATCCAACTTTCCCTTTTTTTAAAGTTTTAATATACGATGTTTAATTAAGAAAAAAGGTGAAAGTACAATGGTGTAATAAAGAAATAAATAAGAGTATATTGCTATTTATTGCATTTAGCCCTTTTACATAAGTGTTTATTCTTCTCATGTAGGCTACATAATATTCTATTGAAATTGGAAATTGGGGATTATATTCAAGATTTCATATTTGCATTTTTTTTTTGCATACTTGGGGTTAGATGGTAGAACTAGCTAACATATTTTTGTTGATTTTTATATAGTAACATCCTATTTTCATATCAATTATTATCACATTAAACTTTGAAAAGTATACCTAATTATAGCTATAGCATTGAACTTTGAAAAATAAAATTAAGTTTATTTTTCAAAGTATATTGAACTAACAAGAAAATAATTTCGACATAGAAATGTAGAATTCCAAAATTTGATAGATTTTCGAAGTACGGTGTCATAACAACAAAAAAAATTGCAATGTTGTAAAAAGAAAAAAAAATAAAAAATTGAAAGTAGGATGTTATAATACACAAAAAAATGAAATTGTGTCGTATTCAGCTTATTCTAATGATATTTTGATTTAAGTAAAATACAAAGCGGTCATCTTCAATCTCATAAACCATGTTAAAAAATTTTGGATTTCATTCTAGATTTAGGAAAAATTCCATTTTTGAATTTGTGGAATCTATTGCATTTGTGAAAAACATAAGGCCAAATGGTTCTTGTGGCCATATTTGCATATATGCAACATAACAAAATTTTGTTATTTGTATTTATTTTAAGGGACGAAAAAAGGGCCCATGGGGATTTGATATGGAACCTATTGCCTCAAAGAAATTATCTGTCAAAATGCTCATATATATTTGGCCTAATTTGTATACATGACACCATTTCTAATCACCCTAATCTTTTTCGTGTAACACCCCTTTCTCAAACCGTATTCAAATACAGTTTACATTACAAAACGTGACTGAGAAATAGTTACTTAAATTTGTTTTATAAACTTTATTCTGAAAGGGTATTACAGACTCAATACAGATAACCATAATTTAAACTTACAGTACATAAACCGGTCCCAACTGAAATCTCCGCTCCTTTCACCTAAGTACATAGCATTTCAAAAATAGTATACGTGAGACATAAAGCCTCGTGAGTAATATGGGTTTTAGACCCAAAATATTTCTGCTCAAAACTTGAATTAATAACAAGTAAACTGATAAACTGCTAAAAACTTATTTTCAATACAAATTTTAAATCTCTTTGCTTTTCTCTTTCAAACTCAAAATACTTTCTTTCTCAAAACTGCTTCTTACTTTAAAACTGTTTTATTCTTTAAAACTGCTTTCTTTCTCGTTTACTCATGACCAACTGAAACTTATGAATTAGTTTAATTAATTCATTCAACTAGCTCCCCTCGCGGGACAGAACAGATCCGTCCGCTTGGTTATGCTCATTCTGTCTCCCCTTTGTGACTTGGAACGGATTCAAGCACAAGGGTATACTAAGCTAGACAACTACTTCGCGACGGGAGGTACCATCCCAGTAGTGTCTTCCGATCTCCCGATTATGTGGGTGATCCTAGTCCGGACAACTAACTCTTACTACTTTCTTTGCTTTGATTCTTATCTTTTTTACTTTCTTCATTTTATCTCAAATTGGTCAAATATGGACACAATTTCAAAACAAACTCAAACTTTAACTCTTTGACTCATACTCTTGAAAATCCTTTTAAAACTAACTTCAAAATCTTTAGCTCTCATATAGAGCTTCTTTCAAAACATTACAAACTATACTTCTTTTAATAAAAAAAACTGAACTTCTTTAAAACTTCTTTAAAATCTCTTTTAAACACTTAGCTCTTGGAGCTACGTTCAAAACTGTTTCCAAACTTTAGTATCTAAAAACATTTGGAAATCTCATACTTTTCTGAAAATATCATTTTGCTATGTACTAGAAAAATCCTCATAAAACTCACCTTGGTATAACTACGGATTACTAAGCTTCTCGTACACCCTTCCCTTTCCCATGCTCAACAACGTTTGAAGCACCACCTATACAAGTATCACATATATAAATATACAATATAATTAACTCTATAGTTCTAAGTCTCATATGACACAACTCCAGGTTATAACAAATGTATAACCTTTAATAAACTCGTTTTATAATTTTCTCCGAAATACGCGTATTTTGCTACAGTACCCCCCGAGGGGTCGTATTTCAGTTCCGACACTTTTCCATGAAGTCTTCTACTATATTAGACTTGTATTTCAAATTTGAAGTTAATTGGACAAGTCTAGCTCAAATTCTAAAAATCAAGTTTTGACATAAACTTGAAGTTTAGCCACTGCCGCTACAGTGACTTTTCCGCAAGGTCGGATTACGGATTTGACCATTCCCAATATGTTTTTATACCATTCTAAGGCTATGGTAAAAATTTCAGACCAAACGGACATTCCTAGCTATGGTTTCTGATTTTATGGTTTTTAACATTTTTGGTCCCTGTCTGGAGGCGCACTGCGCCAGGCACAGGGCGCACTGCGCCTGGGCGCACCCCGCCTAGGTCCTGAGCGCACTGCGCCTAACGCCTGGGCAGGCCCCTGATCAGTCGCGATTTGGCACTATAGCACGCAGTTTTGACACTTTAAGTCCTTAATCTAGTTCTTAATCATATGGGGTTTATTCCCTGACTAAAACCCTCCATTAAAACAAGGTTTTAACCCATTAAAATCACTTCAATAAATCAATTGCAGGAATTAAAGTTCTTGACCAAAATTGCAAATTCTCAAGAATAGCAATCTACTTCCATGTTTTTGGGTTAAGTTCTTAACTAATGACTTATTGGAAGCATAAGCCACTTAAACCACATGATTCTTAACTGAAATTTCAGTTTCAATTCAACCCAAGAACCAATTCAAGACTACACCCAAAAACTTAGGTTAGAACTTGATAATCTTACCTCTTGAAGCTTGGAATTACCAATTCCTCTTGTGTTCCTTTGATTCCTTTGCAACTATCCTTGGCCTTCTTCTTCTCCCGTACTCTCTCTCTCGTTTTCTCTGGAGAGTTCCACTGGGTTCTACAAAATGAGAGTCAAATAACCCTCATGTGTTTATATATTTAATGTTTATAAAACATTTACACTTTGGTCCCTAAATTCTTTCTTTTGTTCAAAAAAATGGTCCAAAAGCTCACATGTTTACAAACCAAGTTCCATTAACTACTAACTTAACATTTTCTTGACATTTTGGTCATTTTCAGGTCAAATGACCATTTTGCCCTTTTTGGTCAAATTTCACTAATCATGCGGTAAAACTTCAAATTTTACATAGACTTTTATTTCTTGTAATATTATTCCACAAATTACATATTATTTTACATAATGGTCTTATAATATGCCAAAAGACCATTTTACCCTTTTACAACTTTTGCGGGTTCTTACATTTTGAATGTTAACAATCTATTGGTAGATAATAGTATTTCTGTCAATGTCGTAATAATAATATAGTTGTCTTAAAAACACCACAAGACCACAACCCTTTTCTCCAAAAGTTTGTATAATGCCTTTAACTGAAATTATTGTGGTCACATTTATGTATTTTTCATTTTGGTATTATATGGATTTCAACTTTATTTCTTGAATCTATTCTACTGGCCTGCTGAAGGCTATACAGTCAGCTGACGTGGCACATGATGATTGGAAACCTCTAATTATGAAGTTGTCAAATAAAGAACCCAAGATGCTTCTGAGCCTTCTTAAAGCATATCTTCAAATGATTGAGACTCGAGATGCACTAGAATATGAGTCAGGTAAAGACATCTACTCTCATTTTAACGGATAATATTGAGGAATAAATGCAGAAAATAGCAACATGTTTTTTTTGTTTGGTTATTATAGCATCCTATTTTCATTTTCTTTTGTTATAGCATTGTGTTTTCTGTTCAATGTCGTCAAGGTACAAATCATCTAATATCCCACTTTCCTTCTTCTTTTCTTTCCACAATAAACACATTTCTGTAACATCTTCCACTATTTCATACAGTGCTTCATGTACCAGCTTTGTAAGGGTGTGGCTTTTTGCCATGCCCATGGTGTAGTACACAGATACATATTCTTTCTTTCCTGAAAAATCAAAAAGAATCTTCGTAATTTTTGTTCTCATTTCACTGGATCATTTGTTTTGGGAATCTTAAACCCCACAATTTTTTGATGGACAAAAAGATATTGATGTTTAAAATAGTAGATCTTGGACTTTCCTGTGCTTTTACTCTCCCAATCAAGAAGTATACTTATGAGGTATTATATTTCTCTGTAGTAAAGTCGTTAAAAATTTTAAGCAATTAATAAACTTATATTTTTTTGCAGATTTTGACCCTTTGGTATAGGGCTCCTGAAGTCCTTTTGGGTGCAACCCATTATTCAACAGCTGTTGACATGTGTTCTGTTGACTGCATATTTGGTATGACTTTTTGTATTAAGTCATGTCTATATTAACTAAAAAAAATACTAAGTTGTTCTTAAAATTTGCAGCTGAATTGGTCACAAAAATGGCTCTGTTTGCTGCTGATTCAGACCTTCAAAAGTTGCTGCATATTTTCAGGTCCATAATTTATAATCCACATTACAATTTCTCTTTTCTTTAAATTTCATGTTCCAAAAATTTAATGTTATTATTTTTTATTATATTTTCAAATTGTTCTTACTCCAAATGAAGAAATCTGGCCAGGTGTTAGCAAGCTTAAAGACTGGCATGAGTTTCCCCAATAGAAACCGATTCTATGTGTTTCTTATCGCTGACCATCGACCCGTGCAAAGCACGGATCACCCGCTAGTTTGCATTTATTTCACGTGGGGGTAGTCTCACTTAAAAATTTACCTTCCAATATTAAATGGTTTTGCATCTCCTTTTTTTCTTGAATAACAAATACCCACCGTTTAAACAATTTTCAATTATTATTGTAGTTTTCACGTGGGATGGTCCCACTTCAAAGGATACTTTATAAGTTTGTTAGTTTTCACATAAGTTGCAAATTGCAATAGGAAGAAAATGTTATTACTTTACAAGTAAGTTGCACTAGGAAGAAAAGTATTACGTACGCATAAGGTTTAAAGATCATCTGACCACAAAATAAAACTTATAATGTGATGACCAAGCTCTAGAAGATGATCACAAAAGATGAAGATATGTGTTAATGGTGAAGTAGTTGCATGACACATGGCATGATAGAAGAATGGAGATAGAAGGCGAAGGTGATGGTGCACCGTGGAGAAGCTAGTCGTTGTTAGTGAGGAGGTGTGAAACTGTGAATATATGAATCATATTAGGTTTAAGGGTATGAACATAATCTTCAATTCTAGCTTTATACGAGATTTTTGATAAGTTACAATCAACAAACTTCTTGAAAATCGTTTATCTACGATTGCAGACTGATATAAGTTCTTTTTAGAAATATTCATCCAAACACTATTTTTTTTTCAGTTGCATAACGTGATAAGCAAATAAGGAGTTAAAAACGCACTCCTAAACACCCCCTAAAAACAACTCATTCTAAAGTTTTGTTTTATATTATGATTTTGCTTTGAGTATGCCCAATATACCTAAAGAATAAATAAAAAAACTTGCATATTAATAAATGGGTGATAAAACCAAAATAAAAAATCCAATGTACAATGAGTTTTATGGGATTTAACATTTTTAATGTAAATAATAAAATGACTTTTAAACCAAATATGCAATATCATACGCTCAACATATTGAACCAGTTAAAACACGATTGCATCATTCGTATCGGAAATAACTTTATTGTTTAAATCTATACAAAGGCACGCTGTTGTTACATATAAATAATTCAACCATTAATTTGCTATCTAACTTTTTAAATTTTTATTTACTCAGCCATCTAAAGTAGGATGATATAAAGAAGTCAACTTAAATATAGCTAAATAACTCAAAAAAAATATTAAGTAAATTACTTTTACTTTGAAATACTGTACAAGGCACGGTAATTGTTATACATAATATCTAATTGAAATCAACTTACCTTATTTATTTACTTATTTATTTTAACGTATGTGCTCATTTAGAACAATATAAATTCAAAAGGAGCTTATTCATACGTAAATCGGTAAATGAGTTAAAATTACTACTTTAAAGTCACAATAAGATATAATTTATTGTTTTATATAAAACACCAATATAAGAAAGCTAAAATGCTGGGTTATGAAATAAAATATATGGTAAACGGCACCGTTTAAACAGGTAATGCCGATCCCACACCAAGGTCATCCCATGGGGGCAATTATGAAATGTATATGCATAATCTTTATACAAGATTGAACTTGGACCTACTTTATAGAATTATGAACCTCAATCATTAGACTTCCATTGTGAAGATAATTATGAAATGTAAATGCAACCAATTTGATTTATAAATTGGTAAAAAGATAAAATATTATTTTATAAATAAACATTTAACAAACACCGCATCATGAGAAAACTGGTTATGGTTGCAGGACCTGATAGTAGAATGTCAAGACCCATAATGTATAAACACAAATAATCAAACTATCTCTTTGATTAACAATAGGGAAATCTCACTCAAAAACCCGATTCACAGCTTATACATATCTCTGTGCCTTACTCTATTTCTATGAATTGCTAGACTATTTATACACAATAAAGAACATACACGCTCCTAGCTATAATTAGGTATATTGGCAACCACTAATTCTTGTTTCCCATTATTTTTGTATGGACCCTGTGACTTAGGATTCCAACAATCACCCTCGAATCTCTAAGTCCTTCTAGAGACGTCTTCGTGATTTTTGACGGATCTTTTTTCGGGTTTCGGTTTGGGCTTGAATTTTAATTAGGCTTATTTCTGGGCTAGTTTCTAGTTGAATTGGGGTTAAATATAGAGGAATTGGACCAAGGCCCACTGGCCGACCCGGATCCGCCCGACCCGCCCGACCCAGACCAACCGACCCGGTTCCCATTTGTTTTAACCCGCCTTCTGCCCTTTTTCTTCCCCATTTCTCGCCTCTGCTTCTGTCGCAATCGGAAGACCTCCCCCCGCCTCTTCCTTGCGATCCATAACCTCCACCGGAGTTCGAGCTTCCACCGCCGCCAGCCACCGATCCTCCTTCGGTGCCACTCGATCGGACAAGCATGGCCCTCGCTTGACCTCCATCTCCGCCGTCAACCTCCTTCACCCTCTCGGTACTTCTTCTTTCTTGATCGGTATTCCATCCGGCCCCTTCTCTTCTCGAACCGCCGGCTCCGATCGAACCACCACCGCCACCACTGGATCGGGCTAGCACCACCATTGGATCGGGTAAACAAAACCCGATGATGTTCTTCTTGCTTCTCTTTCTTTTGGTTTCGGAGATCCTCCCGCCTCCTCCGTCTTCTCGATTCAATCCGCAGCCGCCACCAACCGATCTTCCGCCGCTGCCTCCACTCGAGTAACCGGCGTTCCCGACCGAATCACCGCTGCCAACAACCGATCCACTACTGGCAACAACCGATCCACCACATGCGACACTCGATCGGACAAGTATGGCATCGCTCCACCCCCCTTCGGTTTTCGATCCGCCACCGCCACCGGTAGATTGAGTGAGCAACACTCGCTGTTGCTCGTTTCTTCCAACTCCTCCATCCGACATGATGAAAGGTATGGATTTGATTTCACAGCCTTCTGATCTTAGCTCTGTTACCGATTCAAGACCCACAATGTATAAACACAAATAACCAAACTATCTCTTTGATTAACAATCGGGAAATCTCACTCAAAAACCCGATTCACAGCTTATACATATCTCTGTGCCTTACTCTATTTCTATGAATTGCTAGACTATTTATACACAATAAAGAACATACACACTCCTAGCTATAATTAGGTATAATGGCAACCACTAATTCTTGTTTCCCATTATCTTTGTGTGGACCCTGTGACTTAGGATTCCAACAGAATGAACGTCGTTGCATCATTTAAATCCATTTTGTTGTATAAATTGGAAAAAAAAATATGAAACATGATTACATAAATAAGCATTTAACCACTTTTTAATAAAAGGAAACCTATACTATTTCAGATTATCATACTTTGGTACTATATATTTTACCATCTTTTAGTTCTTTTCTTCATATTTAGGGATTTCATATATCAAACTATCATACAGGTATTGACTTTGTTCCCTGCCATATCCTAGTTCTCATATGATCGAAGATTTTTGTTATTTCATGTTTTAGTTTTGATATTTTAATTTCTATGTCAAACCAAGCTTATAGTTGTAATGAAGTTTCTCTTTACACCTTTAAGCAAGTTTCTCAGTAGATAATATATGTATCTATGACTGAGAATTAGTTCATTTTAACCATCGAAAAGGGCATACCTCAAGCTGATGCACTACTTTCTAAGTTAGGAATTTTGACGAGCACCTTATGTGCGTGATCGAATAGCTATCCCGAATCAATGTAGAATATTCCGGATAAGCATTGAGTGCAGCAAAAACCACACTTGCTCGACATACTTTCATTTATTTCTGTTACAGCATTGTACTTTCAAATATTTCTTATTAAGGCATTGTACTTTGAAATTTCTATCCAATTATAGCAGTGTAGTTTCATTTTTTTTCTTATTAGGAGATTATACTTTGAATAATCTACCCAGCCATAGTAGTGAAAATTGCAAGACACTTTCATGTTTCTGAATATTATAGCATTTCTACTTTTATTTATTTCTAGTACAACATTGTACTTCAATTTTTTCTTTTTAAGGCAATGCAATTATAACATTGAAAATTGTAACATATTTTCATTTATTTAAATAATGCAGAATTCTGTTTTTATTTATTTCTATCACAGCATTGAACTTTCATTTTTTTCTTATTAAGGCATTGTACTTTGGAAAATCTACCCAGTTATGGCATTGAAAATTGCAACATACTTTCATTTTTTTCTTATTAAGACATTGTACTTTGAATTTTACCCAATTATATCAGTGAAAATTGCAACGTACTTTCATTTATTTGAATATTATAACATTGTACTTTTAGTTATTTCTTATTAAGACATTGTATTTTCTTGGAAAATTTACCCAAATATAGAAAAGAGCTGCTGCTAATGTGTTGCCAGCAGTTAGGAGTCTCCAGAAGGTCAGATAGTAAAGTCCATTCATCCCTCTGTACCAACGGTCATTTGGGGGAGAAATTAATTACCATCATCAATTAATTGTTTTATTTTATTCAGAATACACACATGATTAACAAATTGGTACAATATCACATGAAATATAAGTTATCACTCGTAAATTTGGCAGCTTACAGTGCAGAGAAGAGCATGAGTTTTTTTTTTCAAGATTTCAGGTCCTGACATTTACCAGGCTAACAAGGTCATACCACTGAAGCAACAATCCATGAGCAGGAAAAAATGAAAATCCATGATTAAAAAAAAAAAGTACAGAACTTAGGTAAACACGGTTTGAGTCCTAAAAAATTGAGCAGAAAAAAGTATATATATATATATATATATATATATATATATATATATATATATATATATATATATATATATATATATATATATATATATATATATATAAACTTAGAGGATAAGATCAGTTTATTAGCACAAAAATATGTGTAATATGATCATTTCTCTTGTGCAAGGTTGTGTTTATTTGTGAAGAAAATAAATATGTATAAATAAAATAGATCCTACCGGTACTAGATAAATTTTGAACATGCAAGTTTGGAGGACATGATACATCTGTCAAATACAACCAACTTAATAAATCACCATACATTATATACACATAAATATTTACAAAAGGACAAATAATTAACTAGAGCAAACTTGGATGTCAGATTCCTCTGATCCTCTACAGTGAAAAGAAGTCCAGATGCACCTTTCGTGAAGGAAGTATAGCTTAGTCCAGCCCAAACTACCTACATAATGATTTTTCTTCAACACAGCTGCCATTGGTGGGATTTTCACCATGCCTTCAATTTCAATATAAAAGGCTGCCAACATGTCCGACACTATTAAGAGCTTGAGTGGGATCATTTCTGGATCAATTACAACTTTTTGTAGCAAAGGCGTATGATTATAATATCAATCACGTATCAACTCTCTTAGTCACACAATTGAGCAGGAAAACAACAAGATTGCCATCTAAACATTAAACTTTTAACAAGGATACCCAATTGAAGTCCATAGAAAAGGATATTGTTAAACAAATTATTATTCTCAAATGACAGTATGTATGCCAGGAGAACAGGCTTTGGTGGTTTGGTGTTTATGCCAAGGTTGTCAGCCTTTGAGCATTTATGATGTATCCTCAATCTTGGTTCGATATTCACCAAGATTACAACCCTCTAACAGTAGTGTTTTAACCTTCTTTAACATGCCTATGATTCTTGGAAGTTTTTCAAGCTTGATGCAATAGCTTAGATCAACGAGGACAAGTTCAATACATTGCTCAATTGATTCAGAAACCTCACGCAAACCATTGCAATTTCTAGCTATTAACCTCTCAAGTGTCGGGAGTTCGTCAAAGCCACCCAGACTATCAAGTTGTTCACAGAAACTTAAATTAAGAATCTTCAATGATCCAAGCAACATTTTGTGTTTTATGTAGGATCCATCCAACTGCTAAATGAAAATGGGTTAGAATAGTAGTGATCTTCATCAACTCAACATAAAAAAAGTAATAAATGAAGATAAGTTACCTTTTGCCTCTTTTTATAACAAATGTCAAACGATTCAATATTGCTATATGACAAGTCAAGAGCAACCAAATTCTCCATAGGCAAGTCTAAAGGTATAGACTTCCAAGGGAACCCATGCATACACAACCATCTCAATTCTTTTGGAAAGTTATCGTAGGAGCCACTAATCTGCACATAATTGAGTTGCAGTAGCATTAGATGATACATCTTACTCAATGCATCTGTTTTCAGCTCATATGATCCACGTAACTTTTCTTTCTCAAGCATTCTCATGTCAAAAGTGAGGCCTCGAACATTTCCCGAACCCTAAGAAGAAAAGGGTGCAAAAAAAACTTAAAATGTTATAAACATGTACATAGACAAAATACTTTGAACAAATATGCATGGTCGATTGGCCTCTTACCTTTTTGTGTTTCAACACTTTGAATGACTCTTCATGACACCATAATCGGCTTCGCTTCCATGGCTTGTCAGGTGATTCTTCACATACTATGTATCTTCCCATCTCTTGAACCAAATGACGCATCATCAACTTGTTATTCTGGTCGATACTAAGAAGGCCTCTGTCGATGAGATTTGTGATCCCAATTCTTGTTTCTATACCACAAGCCTTTAATATTGTTACGGTAACATCTTTATCCATTCCAACAAAAAAACAAGAAATATGCTTAAATAACTCCTTATTTTCTGTGGATGGCAAAGAGTCAAAGCTCGCTCTTAAAACATTATTTATACGGGCACCATTTTCGTTCTTTAGCTCTTCCATGCACCCCTCCCAATAAGCTACATCTCGGTTATGTAAAGACTTTCCCATAACTTTAAGAGCCATTGGATGTCCTTCACAATATTTCACAAGCTTTTCTAACAGCTCTTCATAACCTGTCTTGAGATCGTAAGACATGAATGCATGAAAACACAAAAGATTTCGTGATTCGATCTCATTTAAGCCTTGAAGCAAGTGCTTTACATAGTTGGGTCCAACATTTATTTTGAATAGCGCACAACTCTCTGTCAACCGTGCGTCTTTTGTTGTTATTATGATTTTGCTTCCTGGATGAAAACCTTTGATTCCAAGTAACGCATCTAACTGGTCAACACCATTAATATCATCAAGAACTAGAAACACCTTTTTACAAACCAACGCATTCTCTATTTTTGAGGTATATACGGATACATCATGAACTTGAGAACTTGCTTTCGAAATGTCATCATAGAGTTGTTGTTGTAAATCAAGTAACCCACTAGATTTTTCATCACATCTCCTACTAATATCTTCAATAAAACTGCTTGTGTGGAATTCACAACAATATAACCCATAGACATATTTGGCTAAAGATGTCTTCCCGATCCCACCAATACCATATATAGTGAGTATGTCTGTTGTATATGAAGATGCATCTTTCAACCATGAAGTGACGAATTTAACTGAACAATCCATCCCAATAAGTTGGGGCAGTGGATTTCTTGAGGATATGCGTAATCTACTGTAGATGTTATTAACAATTTCTTCAATAACTTCCTTCTCTTTCCTAAAACTTGATTTGAATTCGAGAATCAGAAACACAATTGAAAAAACTAACATACCAGATTGCAAATACAATTTATCCAAAAAACGAAACCAAAATTATATCATATTAAGCTATTCTCTTTAGTTTAGTTTTTCACATCAAAATCATACCATGTTTGGCCTTCTAACCGTATGAGCATCTAATGTGCAGGGTCTTATTTTGTATGTATAATTAGAGGCTTGAGCCACCAACATAATACAAAATTGCAATAATGAGCCACCAAATTTAATTATGTTTCTAGAAGAGCGTCCAACTTAAAAATCAATGTGGTTTTGGATGAATCTGGACAAAATGTCACGGAATAGTTATAGGGTCAACCATTACTACTTACAAGGAAGAGCAATTTTTCATCAATATAAAAGATGATATGATTTGAAGGTAGAACGATATAACTAATAGTAAACTCATTACGCATCAGAACCGTTTAAAATTTGGTTCTAATAGAAAGCATACAAAAAAAGTATTGAAATGCTTTATCTAAATGGATTAACTTATGATAAAATAAAATTTGCACAGCCAATGTGTTCAAATTAGCAGGATGGTTAATCTACCTGTATGAATTAATTTTAAGAAAGTGGTTACCTGTCATTTAAGACATTCCCTTTCAGATCAGCAACTTTGGTAAGCGCCTTTTTCCATTGGTCTATCTTTTGAGCCCATTTACTTCTTTTATTTGCATTTGTCTCTGCCTCCATCCTCTGTCTGTGCTTAGACATTGCATCTCCAAAGCTACTTTGTTGCTTCTTGACATGAATGCGCTCAACATGATAAAATATAGGGAAAACAACATGGTTGTATGTCATATGTTGCTCAAGGATCAGCACCAATTCATCAAGACACCATGTGGAAGTAGCATAATTCTTGGACAAAACAAGAACAGAAGCCCTAGATGCCTTAATAGCACTCTCCAATTCCGGTTTCAGATCCTCACCGATTTCAATCTCTTCGTCATCTAAGAAGGTAGTGATTTTGGCATCCATGAGGGCTTTATAAAGGTTACTAGTGAAAGTATGACGAGTGTCAAGGCCTCTAAAACTTAAAAATACGTCATATACATGACCATGAGTTAACGAAGATGAAGATACTTGTGAATGTTCAGAGACAACAACCATTATGAGTTGTGGCTTGATAACCTTGCACCCTTTCCACAATTTTGTGTATTTATTTCTCGTTTCTTTATGTTGGTGTATCCCAATAAGCTTTGACACTCAGTTGCCTCAAGTCATCATCGGTTATGAATGTTGGTTTTACTGTTTACCTATTGTGTCTTTCACAAAGTAATCTGAAGCTTTTTAATCCCACGCTTTCCTGCTTGTGCCCCTCAGTCTCAAGAATATCTCTTTCTCTCTCGGTTTCTCTGTCTCTCATTTGATCTCCCTCTTTCCCCAGCTCTCTTGATCGCACAGAGATAAACACGCACCTACACACCACCTACTAGATCCTTCTTCCTTTCTTCCCTATTCTTTTCTCGATCGGTGCAAATAAGGATGTCAATTTTGACTTTGTTGACCATTAACCAAATTTAAAATTAATCCACCTAAATCTTTTTACAATACCAACCATTAAATAATTATATAAGCTTTTCTTTTATTAAATCATTTGAATCGATCGATTATTTTCTTTTTCTTTTTTATTTAAAAATAAAGGGAAAATGACTTATAAGTGTAATTATGTTTCAAAACTGTTCAAAAAAACACCATCCAAGTTTGGTCTGTTCAAAAAACATCATCCAAGTAAGACCTTTGTACAAAAAAACACCATCCAAGTAAGACTTTTGTACAAAAAACACCAACGAACTACATGTTTTGTTCAAATTTTACCCGATGGTAACCGGCTCTTGCAGGTTAAAGGATGACTTGGCCTAATATTTAGTGACATGGCATAATAACAGATGAACAGTTTAACCTGCAAGAGCCGGTTACCATCGGGTAAAATTTAAACAAAACATGTAGTTTGTTGGTTTTTTTGTACAAAGACCTTAGTTGGATGGTGTTTTTTGTACAAAGGCTTTACTTGGATGGTGTTTTTTGAACAAACCAAACTTGGATGGTGTTTTTTGAACATTTTTGAAACATAATTACCCTTATAAGTTATTTTCCCAAAAATAAATCCATAAAAATACAGTATTTTTAAATAAATAACCGTAAAGTTATTTAACTTAAGTAGAGGGCTTATCCTAAATCTTAGACTAAGGCCCTTATTTTTTTTTCATATTAAGTATTGAATTGATACATATTGAATTGATACATGTTGTTGGATGAGTAATGGTATCTGAATAGATATAGTGTTGCTGATATATATATATATATATATATATATATATATATATATATATATATATATATATATATATATATATATATATATATATATATATATATATATATATATATATATATATATATATACTGTTTCTTTTTTGTATTGAATTAATTGTTTTTCGAATAACAAATGACTAATATATAAGCATGAAATTACTCATAATTCATTATATAAAATATAATTTTTATTGGGGAAATAAGAGCAATTTGAGAAAATAAATATAAAATCATGACTTAATGCTAAGGACACGTATTTCATAACTTAACTCACTAAGACATTTTGTTAGCATTAAGTAAAAGAAGAAACAATCATATATAGTTGAATCATTAAGTTTTTTATGCATTAAGTTCATTATGTTAAAAAGAAACATCACCTAAACCTATTATAAGTTTGATGCTTTTAAAGCCTAATTAAATCTTTTGACTTTTAAGAGGCTAATTTTTTTATCTACTTTTTAGCATTAACACAAGTATAAGTCATTCATTTGTATTCGTTCATCTTTATATCTTATTATACTATCGTATTATGCATACTTTTAGAACGTTATAAATATATACCTTTTAACAGAATTTCGTCCTCAAAATCATTAAAATAAAAACGGTCTTGTTACCAAATGATCATTAACTAAAACATTCCATTTGTATACACAAGAACTTTCTTGAAAGCTTTCCATTCTCACATATACCTTGCATTCAAGGTGTATCAAGAATTTATAACTTAAAAATTCACATTCTCTTCCTTACGAAATAAATTAACTCATAGCAGGGCTGGACAATGCTTTGCTTAAATTTCCAACGTTTCACATTTCTCGTCCTGTTAATCAAAATCGGTAACTTTTTAAAGAAACATTCTTCCACTAGAGGGATTACAATTTATATGGCGTTTTAAGCCATGGTTCTTATCTTTAAGAACTCAATTCGAGTCATGCTTAAGTTAGATAACAACTTCCATGAAGATTTTCCATAATTACATCGTATTCAATACATGTACATTGTTATATAAATGATCATAAGTCCAACCTTCATAAGGTTTTATTTTCCAAGTCTTGCGACACTTGACTTCTTCCATTTCTATTCACATTATTAATTATTATAGATGATTAGAGATCCAACTATTCTTCTTTCATTACATATGTATAAGTATGTCGTAGTCATCCATGACTCTTGCAACAGTCTTTCATTTCGGGTTCATGCATTCGTTAGTCACAAACAAATGACTTACAATATCCATAATTAATCCTTATATTTCCAAGATGCATCTCGTATGAACAATATCATAAGTAAACGTTTTGGTCAACAAAAATAAATATGGGTCAACTCTTAGTCAATCGTTAACTCTGAATAAATGGTTGTGCTTCGATCGAATACCAAATATGAATGACCATACTTAGTCCATGCAAACCTGTTATCAATACCTTATAATTCTATCTTTTCCATCTTTGATCCGTTTACAATATACATGCTTTAAAATATGATATAAAGATTTTATACAAACTTCCAAAATGTAGTTAGTTGTAATCATCATGCCTTGAGATTTGTATCTTATGCATTCATACATGTATATTCCGTGCTTTAGGCATTTCCAGCCTTACAACTTATTCTACTTTTTTATCATTCCAAACATAATCATAAATTGTCTTATTTATTACATGAGGTTATTCCTTTGTTATTTCCACTTATCGTTAGACATAGAAGCTTACACGAAGGGTTTGCGTAAGTTCTTTTCCATTTAAGGATTTAGGTGTAGTAACGCCTGACTTTGATCGCGGGACGATCTTGAAGATATCCGTTTGTCACATCGAAGGCATCGAGTACTGTGTTTTAAAAATAAAACTATCTTTAATTTGTTGAAACCTTTTATATATATTTGATGCTGATTTATGGGGCGTTACAATATATATCCTAATATCCCTTAAAACATAAGTGATTAAATTTCAAAACAACAGAAAAAAGGCAAATTGATGTTGTTGGATGGATTGAATATTTTTTAGTCTTTTTTATAATATTTTGCCTCTCATAGCTCCAACCAAACTGATTCAAAATTTATCTGGAGAAAAGAAATAACTAGCTACAAACTTTTGTTTTGCGTTTCTGGAGATATGATACTTAAATGGGTAAATGATAAGCATAGATGTTGAAAGCAATGTGTTGATGAACAAAAATCCAAATTTAATAAGGCCTTTTTAGTAATTTCATGGTAACCATCATCTGATCGCTTAGTGGTTGTTGTGGAGGATAACATATAAGTATCTCACAGAAGTTACCCAAGTTTAAATCATGCCCAAAGTACATAAGGGTTGGTCAGGATTGGGTATAATGTGGTTAGAATGGGCCACTTAGCTTTGCCAAAGGCAACCCCTTCCCTTATAAACTTGATATATCGAGGAAACAGTTACGCTTGATGGGCAAATATTTTAGTAATTTCATATTAGAGGATTAATGTATTTATCTAAATAATTTAAGGTTTAAATTATATTGATATTCTTAGAATATATATATATATATATATATATATATATATATATATATATATATATATATATATATATATATATATATATATATATATATATATTAGTGTGGTGCCTTGGATGGAAAAAGGACCTAAAAGCAAGAAATTTTGTTAGAGGTGTCATTTTTGCCAAAATGGTGAAACTATTTACTAAGGCTGACTTGGTCAAGGACCAAAGTGACTTATAAGTTTATAAATGGGATAAAACTCAAAAATCTAAGAGTTCCCATTAAATGAGTAAGTTGTGGGTTTTGTGAAATAAAAAGGAACTAGAATGGGCCAATATTGACAAGTGCTTAAAGTTAACATTTTAAGTTGGATTCTTCTTAATTCCAGCTTCACTTCATGATTTTGAGAGATAGAGAGCAGCAATATGGCGATTCCATGGGGGAAGAAGGTTCTAGCTTGATGGTTGAAGAATTACTCTAGGAGTTGAAGATTTTGGTGAATTATGGTAAGAACACTTCATGTTCTGGCTTGCAAACCCATTTTTGGGTTGAGGGTGGAGTGTAATATGATTTTATGAGTTGGGGGAAGGTTTCTACCTATGATCCCAAGTGGGTTATTTGTGTTTCTATGCATCGTGGAGTCCAATTCCCTCTAAAAGGATGACATAGAAGCATGGTAATCGGAGTTTTGGTTCTATAAACCCTAAAAGTTAGGGGTTTTTGTTTTGACAGTGAATTCACATAATTACGGAGTTCTTAGTAGTGTTAGTTCTGAAAGAAACCATATTTGTTTGGTTCTTTATGACTTCCACCAAGTAAGTGAAGTTAGAACTGAATTAGTATGTGAGGGCGGAATGGAATCAAAGATTCCATAGATGAAACCCATTGGAACTTTTAAATGAAGTTTTGGGATAATTTCCCTGAGTTGTACCAAGTTATTAAGAGCTTAATGTGTAAAGATATCCATGTAGCAAGAAAAATCTGAAAAATCTCGATAGCTACAGTACAGACTCGAGTCGAGTCCTATAGGGCTTCATAGACTCGAGTCAATTATTTTCTAAAAGTATAATACCCTTCTAGAATTAAACTTTGAAAGTATGTAGCTGATGTTGAGGGACTCCAGTCGAGTCCTTTAGCCTATGGGACACTCGACTCAAGTGTTTCTCCTATTAAGCCTAATTTTTGGAAATCAATCTTTTGCTTGTTGGTTGGGTATCCAATTGTTCTCACAAGTGCCATGGAGTGTAAGAATGAGGAAAATATGTTCAAGTTGGGTTTTGATATCTCAAGGGAATTTTGGTCATTACATTCTCAGAATGACACTTGGTGTGATGAAAAGGTGTGGCTTAGGATAGGTAAATTAAGAGTAATACTTTCTTTTTTGGCTTGTAGGAAACGAATAAAGTAATAGCAACTCAATAGTGATCAAGGACTCGTGTGACATTAGACTAAGGTGAGTAACATTCTCTTTCCCTGATAGCATACTCGGGATATATATGTAAAGAAGCTGTGGCCTTTATGGCGTGGCTCAGGGGTGTGGCCCTTCGGTGTGTGGCTTTTGTGGCATGGCCTTTCGAGGTATGGCCTTAATGGTGTGGCCCTTCGCGGTGTGGCCTTCGTGGCGTAGCCTACATGGCGAGGGGTGATGTTTAAGCTGCCGGTTGTCAATGTGGACTAGGGTGGAATGTAACTACGGTTTGTCGGGTCATGGTCTCCGGGCACACCCCGAACAACCTGGTTCTCGGGCTCACCCTAATCTGCCCCGACTAGGACTCACAGGCTCACCCCATTTCGCTCGTCGCTGGCTCAATGTGTGGACTCTCGGGCTCACCCTGATCCATCCGGCTATTGGGCTCACCCCGATCCGCCTTCGCATGACAACCTCCTCCTAAATTAGTATATGTACTAAACATACGTACTAATAATAGAAACCTAAACATTTAGATCGACCCAGCGGGTACCTACTCGGTTACACAATCACATAGATGGAGCACGACCACCCTAAGCATACAACACTGTACATCGTGAAGTAAAGCTACAACGCATGTAACATCACCCATAGTATTGTGAGAAAACTCACCTGATCCGCAAAGCTGAACAACACTCCACTCGCATGCCCTCAGATCCCGACAACACGAACCTCCTAATAAGGATAAACTTCAGTTACAACTTCCTAAACCCTAAACAGGTTAACCCCCAAGACAGGTACCCATGTACCCTCAAGTTTGACCAAAAGTCAAACAGGTTAAACGTCAACGGTCCAAGGTTAAAGTCAAAGTCAATGGACAACAGTCAGTTAGCATCGCTATCTTCCCAAGATAGCGTCGCTAACTATCACCAGTCCTAAAAATTCATTAAGCTCTGAATGCCAAAATCCCGTAATAAAATTTTCGTTTTCAAAACGATTCAAATACATTAAACAGATTGTAAAATAGAAGTCATCCGATTAAAACTTAGTATTTAAAAACATATAAAATCATGTTTATCAAAATCGTTTACAAACATTATCCAGCGGAAGACTTGAATTCCAAAACCTCAGATGTGATACACTCTCGTCGTGCTTCAAGCCCATGCTAGCAAATACCTGAAAAGCAATTAGGTTGAAAGAGTAAGCACAAAGCTTAGTGAGTTCCCCAATATATTGTTGGATTAGGTGTCTAAGCCATGACTAATGATTTGTATTTACCTAATTAATAGTAGCAAAGTCCATTTGGGTTGCCCTCATAGCTGGAGGTTTGGTAGAAAGTTCGGTAGAGAGAAAGGTTGATTTATTATGGGATTAATAAATCAACAGGAATTAAATATATAGTTTATTAATATATTAAAGTCATAATATATTAATTAGAAACTATATTAATTAGTTAGGAATTAATCCAGAATTAATTGGATTTAATTTGGGGATTAATTTAATTAATTAAAGGTGCAGGGACTGAAATTGTAGTTTGTAACACCCCAACTTTTACACAAATTTTTTTTCCAAACTTATATTACAAATATTTAATAATACAAACCATTTAAGTTTTTACAAACAGGGTATCACAAATTCGCATCATAACCACAGTTCAAACCTGTTTATTTTACATTTTTAACAACAGAAGCTACGGTCCCACACCCGACTCTTCTAACGTCCTTCCTGCTTACCTGAGTACATAGCATTTTAAAAACAATACGTGAGACATAATGTCTCGTGAGCATTATGGGTTTAGACCCAAAACAGTTTTCCAATAATAATTTTTACTCTTTAAATTCTTTTCCAAAATTTTATTTCCTATGAGCGCACCCATAGGTATTCCTTATTTTGTGATGGTACATTCCTACGAGCGCACCCGTAGGTTTTATACGAGACGCACCCGTATAACTACTTCCCCAATAGCATGAAACAGATTCATCTATCAAGGTAAGACAACTACTTCGCGACGGGAGGTACAATCCCAGTAGTGTCTTATTGCCACCCCTACCGCAGCAGGTAGTGGTCTTTATCCGGATACTAAGCAACTCATTTTCATGGGCAAATCACATTATTAATTCACTGTGTTTCTGATTCTCTTTCTTTATACATTATAAGCATATTTTTTTTTCATAAAAATACGTTTAAAGTCATAGAACCACTTTGACTCCAAAACATTTTTAAATAAAATTCATTTTGCTATGTACCCGAAAATCCACATAACACTCACCTCGAGTCACCTACGAGTTATTTAGCTTCTTGAACTCCCTTTCCTTTCACTTGGTTATCCGTATTTGAACCACCATCTATTATATACAAGATATACATTTATATTTAATCCATATATATATATATATATATATATATATATATATATATATATATATATATATATATATATATATATATATATATATATATATATATATATAATAATAATCAATTTTACAGCACCAGAGTGCTATACTATGCAATTACAGGTTATATTAGACTACAACCCTCATTATAATAGCTTCCTTTAATTTGTAGATTTTCCCGAAATACGCGTGTTTTACTACAGTACCCTCGGGAAGTCGTATTTCGGTTCCGAAAATTTTCTACAAAGTTTTGAGCATAATAGACCTATGTTTAAAATTTGGGGTCAAACGGACAAGTTTTGGACCAAAACTCAAAAATTGAAAATCACTTGGCAGGAGACTCTACATGGTTCTACTGGTGCCGCCTCGCGACTCGACCAAGGGTCTGGTCACGACTCGAAGGCTGCTAGCTTTGCGACTCGACCAAGGGTCTGGTCACGACTCGAAGGCTGCTAGCTTCGTGTCGCGACCAACAGGGTCGTCGCGTCGCGTCGCGATCGCTGCTGGTACAGACCAGAATGTTCGATTTTTTTTGTGCTGCAGCCCCCTGTTTTGGTCCATTAAGTCCTTAATACTTAACCTAACCAATTTATATCATTCTATGACTAAAACCTTCAGTTTACATCAGGTTTTAACCCATAGAAACAACTAATTCCAACTTGAATTTCATAGAATCCCGTTTTTAGCATTTTACACCCAAAAACACAAATTTTCCAAATTAATCACTTGGGGATGTCTTAATACATCTCAAGTGATACCTAAGACTTAATGAAAACACTGAAATCAGTTTTGAATCTCATGAACCCGTGGGTAGGGTTCATAAGCTCAAAACTCCAATTTTTGACAATTCCACAACACCCTTAAGATTTGTGTGTTTGTTGAGTGATTTGAACTTGTTTAGATGGAAAGAATCATGGGAACAACTTGGATCATGGCTATAACTTCAGATTCCAACTTGTCCCGTGAAAAACACATAGGAAATTAGGTTAGAAAGCTTGATTACTAACCTTTTTATTGAAGAATTCTTTCTCAAGCTTCAAAAATTGGCTTCTAATCCCGTGAACCTTCAAAATTCTGCTCAACTCTCGCTCACTCTCGCTCTCTCCCGATGCTTCTACAACTTCTGGAGACTTGGGGAGACTTGTCTCCTATTTATAGCTCCAAATTTTCATTTCCAACCCTCTAGTTTCTTTTCTTCCAATTTGGCACCACATTTGAAATTTTATTACACCATACTTTAATTTCTTACATTAATACCCATAATTACAAAAATATTTTACATTAAAGTTCAAAACGTGGCAAAAGACCAAATTGCCCTTTTTCATAATTTTACTATTACACATAGTTATTTTACATTTTTATTACAAATTTCCTCGGGTTCTTACAACCTCTCCCCCTTAAGAGGATTCCGTCCTCGGAATCTTTTCATAGTTCATGAAATTCGGGTGTCTTTTCTTCATGTCTTCTAAAGTCTCCCAAGTCAAATCTGAACCCGATGTAACACCTGGTTTTCAGCCTGGAATTTACAAGATAATATCACCAGGGATCGTCCCATGATCCAAGCCAAGCGTTACCTATCCTGCAAAACCACATAAGATGAAGGGGTAAGCTATAAAGCTTAGTGAGTAATCTAATCACAGTATGACCTATATGGTCACACACGTTACAGGATCACCATTCCTGCCAGCTTCACAGTCCTATCCGACTCGTACTTCACACTGTGAAACTACCGTATTACCCGACGTCACTCGCTATACAGTATCATCCACTAATACTCACTATTAGACTGTCCCACACAGTCTTATCTTACATTGTCACGACTCACCTCTTTAGCTACTGTCACCCCTTTTTATTTATTATTTGGTATTAGTTTTCACGAATTCTTATACCGTCACACGGTATACCCACTCACTTAACGGCTTTCTCATACAGGTATGGTCATAGTACATCTATGATTACCCCGTGTTTTATTAGTATATGGTAAATCTTGCAGTCCCCTGACATGCATTATATACCATTACTTAATCACTCTGCTCAGCATCATCTTGTGATACTTTCGAATATATATTTTTCGACTTACCCTCACGACAACATACCTGTTTCCCACATAAGTATTATTATAATACTTTACAGCTTTATATTTCCTTCAATAATTCCAATACGGCACTCCATGATTTATCAAGTAAAGAACGGCCAGGTAGAAGATTAATTGGGGTGGTAGGATCCTTTCAGTATTTTAGCCTTTCGGAAAATCCAACAACCAGATCCCAAGTAATCGGCCTAGTCACCGTCCTCGTAAGTAAATCAATCGGCGTTACCCTTGGAATTATGAATTATTGGAAATAAGTCTATTACACCCCTCGTGTTTTATAGTTTAACACATATAAACTATTAGGGAGATACGGTAGCGATTACTCACCTGAGATTGGCGTTTTCCCCGGAGTCCTGGCTCATCTCCCGTTCCGAACTTCTGACAGTTCCCGATCACTCCGTTACCAGCTGCACTTGCTTCTTGCTTCCTAACATCCTCCCTCAACGTATTATCCTCACTAGAACACTCCTCTACATAGTATATGTGTTTGGTGTGTGTTGTGTGTTGAAATGAAGAAGTTGGGCCTCTATTTATAGGGCTTGAAAACACTATTCACGGCGTCATCACGACGTCATCACGACATCATCGTCGACATCATCACGAGTTACTATTCACGCCGGAGTTACTATTCACAATTTTTTTTTTTGAAAAACGTTCGTTACACCCGGCGAGTGCTTCCATTTGACCAAAACTAAGTCAATTTCCTTGTTTCTCAACTTCTTGGTTCTCACTTCCAACATCGCTTCTAGTTCTTCTATAAGCTTATTCGGGGCCTCTACTTTTAAGTCTTCCAACGGAATAACAAGCTCACTCTTTCCAAAGTACCTCTTCAGGTAACATACATGGAACGTATCATGTATACCACTTAGTTTACGTGGTAACTCTAGCTTGAAAGCTTGTTCACCAATTCTTTTTAAGATCTTGAAAGGTCCAATATATCTTGGACTCAGTTTACCCCTCTTTCCGAATCTTACCACACCTTTCCACGGTGATACTTTGAGCATTACCAGATCACCTTCTTTTAAATCGTAAGGTCTCTTCTTCAAATCTGCATAACTCTTCTGCCTATCTTGAGCAGCTTTCATATTAGCTTGAATTAGTTTGATCTTTTCGTTTGTTATCCTTACAATTTCTGGCCCAGTTATTTTAGTCTCCCCCGCTTCCAACCAACACAAAGGGGTTCTACACTTTCTGCCATATAGAGCTTCGAATGGTGGCATTCCAATACTGGAGTGATAACTGTTGTTATAAGAAAACTCTACCAATGGCAAGTGCTCGTCCTAATTTCCACCAAAATCTAAAACACACGATCGTAGCATATCTTCTACGGTCTGAATAGTTCGTTCACTTTGCCTGTCTGTCTGGGGATGATAAGCTGTACTCATCTTAATTTTTGTCCCCATTCGTTCTTGTAATGCCTCCCACAATTTTGAGGTAAATCGTGGGTCTCTATCAGACACGATTGACAAGGGAGCTCCATGAAGCCTTATCACTTCATCTCTGTATATCTGCACCAATGTTTCCAATTCTGTATTTTCTTTAATTGCCAAAAACATGGCACTCTTGGTCAAGCGGTCAACAATGACCCATATACAATTATGACCTCTTCTAGTTCTTGGCAACCCAACTATAAAATCCATGGTTATGTCTTCCCATTTTCCCGCTGGAATTTGCAGTGGTTGAGTATTTCCATACGGGGCTTGGTGTTCCGCCTTCACCTGTGCACAAGTTGTACATTTGGAGATATACTTGACTATCCTTTTCTTCATTCCCGGCCACCAGTATTGTTCTTTGAGATCCCGATAAGTTTTCGTACTTCCAGGATGAATGGAATACTTTGACTTATGGGATTCTTCTAAAATCAGCTTTCTGATTCCACCAGCTTTTGGTACCCATACGCGGTTTCTGACTGTCTTCAATCCTTGCGTATTTTCTCCAAATACCAAATCCTTTCCCAGCTTTTCCTTCTTCAAGTCACCTCTTTCCAATACTTGCTTTTGCGCGTCTTTAATTCTTTCTATTAGACTTGATTTTAGTTCTATCTGCATCACCCTTTCTTGACTTTTCTTCTCGTGAAACTTTCTGCTTAACGCGTCTGCTACCACATTTGCTTTGCCAGGGTGGTAGGCGATTTCACAGTCATAGTCATTTATTAGCTCCAACCACCTACTTTGCCTCATGTTGAGTTCCTTCTGTGAGAATACATACTGCAAGCTTTTGTGATCCGTGTACAAAGTACATTTCGTTCCGTACAAATAATGCCTCCATATTTTTAGTGCAAACATAATCGCTGCCAGTTCTAAATCATGCGTTGTATATCTTGTTTCTGGTTCTTTTAATTGACGAGAGGCGTACGCTATCACTTTTCCCCGTTGCATTAGTACGCAACCCAATCCTCTGTTCGAGGCATCACTATACACCACGAAGTCTTCAGTCCCCTCCGGCAAGGTAAGAACTGGTGCATTACATAACTTCTCTTTCAATGTTCCAAACGCTTTCTCCTATTCCGCCCCCCATTCAAATTTTACCCCTTTTCCTGTTAGCTTCGTAAGAGGTACTGCAATTCGTGAAAAATCTTGGATGAACCGTCGATAATATCCGGCGAGTCCAAGAAAACTTCTCACTTCTGTCGGGGTCTTGGGTATTTCCCATTTCATCACTGCTTCCACCTTTGCTGGATCTACTTTAATCCCTTGGATTGAGACCACGTGTCCAAGAAATTGCACCTCCCTCAACCAAAATTCGCACTTCGAAAATTTCGCGTATAGTTTCTCTTTCTTTAAAACTTCCAGCACCGTCCTCAAATGATTTCTGTGTTCTTCTGCATTCTTCGAGTAAATAAGAATGTCATCAATAAAGACGATAACAAACTTATCGAGGAATGGTTTACACACCCTATTCATCAAATCCATGAAAATTGCCGGGGAATTTGTCAAGCCAAAAGGCATGACTAAGAATTCATAATGCCCGTATCGAGTGCGGAAAGCAGTCTTCTCAATATCTTCGTTCCTTACGCGCACCTGATGATATCCAGATCGGAGGTCAATCTTTGAGAAATAGTCAGCACCTTGCAATTGGTCAAACAGATCGTCTATACGTGGTAACGGATAACGATTTTTAATGGTAATTTTGTTAAGCTGGTGATAGTCAATGCACATTCGCATCGTACCATCTTTCTTTTTAACAAACAGTACCAGTGCACCCCAAGGCGACACACTGGGGCGTATGAAGCCTTTATCAAGCAATTCCTGTAATTGTGACATCAACTCCCGCATTTCGGTCGGGGCCAAACGGTATGGAGCACGGGCGATAGGAGAAGCTCCGGGTACAAGATCAATTCGAAATTCTACTTGTCTCTCAGGTGGCAAACCGGGTAGATCGTCTGGAAATACTTCGGGGTATTCTCTCACCACGTCAATGTCATTTACTGTTTTCTTTGATTTATCTTCCATCATTACATACGCCACATAGGATAAACATCCTTTCACTAAACATCTTCTAACTTTCGCTGCACTAATCAAACTTGACATCCTCTTGGGTTTTTCACCATAAACATATACTTTGCTACCATCCGGAATTTTCACCGACACTATCTTCTTTCCACATGCAATTTTCGCATCGTTGGCCCAAGCCAATCCATACCAATGACAACATCAAAAGTCTTCACCCCAATTGGAAGGAGGTTCAACGAGAATTTCTGGTCGTCTATACTCAGTTCGCAGCCACGGTACATATGTTTTATCTCCACCTTCTTGCCACTCGCCAGTTCAACCTCACATACATGATCCAATGGTTCTAACGGTACATTGAATTTTAGGCCGAACTCATGGGACACAAATGAACACGTAGCGCCAGAATCAAATAATACGTAAGCAGGCATCTGGTTAATTAATAGGGTACCTGAGACCACGTCTTGTGTCTCCTTTGCTTCCTCCCGTGTGAGTTGGAAGGCGCGAGTCTTCACCTTTTGAGGCTCCGTCTTTTTCTGCGCAGTTGACACCATTGTCTCGCCACCCTTCTTCGGACAGTTGAAACTATAGTGCCCCTTTTCATGACATGAGAAACACTCGACTTCGCTGAGCTTCGGATAGGTACATTCCCTAGCCTTGTGACCCGTTCTTCCACAGTTAAAGCAGGCTGTGCTTCCCGTCTTGCATTCACCCATATGTTCTTTCCCATACTTATCACACGTCTTCCGACTGCCCTGTTTGTTAGACATCACCACAGATTTCCCCTTTTTATTCCAACTACTACTCCCGCCACTGAATTTACGTTTATCCCCGAAAACTTGCCTCTCTATTGTTCTTCTCTTCCCCACATCCTCAACATTTATTGCTGCCGCAAATGCCTCATCCATTGTTACCGCCCGTTTCACTTCCAATTCATACTCCCAAGGTAGACCTTTCGCGTAACGGTTGATTCGTGCCCGCTCCGTATTATAAATATTGCCCACAAATGGAAGCATATCGCTAAACTTCTTAGTGTACTCAGCAATGGTCATACTGCCCTTCTTTAAGGTAAGAAATTCGTCTTCAAGTTTTTCTATGTCCCGAAGGGGACAATATTTATTCTTCAGGCGAGTAGTGAATTCGGTCCACGACCATTTATAAATTACATCCTTCCCAACCAGCTCGTATAAGGTATTCCACCAGACTAATGCATCATCTTTCAACATTCGAGAGGCATAATAAACCTTGTCTTTCTCGTGACATTTGATGACCTCCAGTACTTGCTCCGTCTCCCGTATCCATCGCATCGTAACCTTGGGCTCAAAGCTTCCATAATTGGGCCCACACTATCTTCCTCTGTAACAGAATCTCCATTAGTGGATCTCCAAGAGGCATCATGCGCTGAAGGATTAGGGTGCGGTTCTCCCAGCCGAGTATTCAGCATTTGGCGCATATCTTCCCGCATTTCTGTTTTTAAATTGCTGATGAGATTTTGTATAGCCTCCAAAGTCACAGGTGGAGGTTGCGGTATTAGATTTGGGTTAGGACCCATGTTAACCTCATCATCAACAGGGTTACCCCATGGGACGGGGTATGACTTGCTGCCCGTCCTTCACTCGAAAGGTTCTGATCACCGCTCTCTATTTACTATATAAAATGAATAAGATTTACGTTTATTATTCCACATAAATATATTTATCTATATATATCCAAAAGCTGTAGCATGTGATCTTCCTATGGAACTTGCGTTCCCAAGTATCTCTCTACTAATTTCCACAGCCAAATTCCTCAGGCTCCCTCGTGACTTCACCATTTCCAAGGCATATCTTGTGGTTACGATAATACGGGCCCAATATTATTTTAACCACCTATATACTTTGGCTCTGATGTTATCACAAGATCCCCTGATTCCTTGGTTTCTGTGGGTTCCAACGTTAAAATTTACCGACTCTACCCCGTTAATTAGTACCTAGTACTACTACTTTACTTATTATTAGTCCACTAGTTTAAGCCTAGGATGGTTACCCAACCTAATTCGCTTAAACCATGGCTCTGATACCAAATTGTAACACCCCAACTTTTACACAAATTTTTTTTTCCCAAACTTATATTACAAATATTTAATCATACAAACCATTTAAGTTTTTACAAACAGGGTATCACAAATTCGCATCATAACCACAGTTCAAACCTGTTTATTTTACATTTTTAACAACAGAAGCTACGGTCCCACACCCGACTCTTCTAACGTCCTTCCTGCTTACCTGAGTACATAGCATTTTAAAAACAATACGTGAGACATAATGTCTCGTGAGCATTATGGGTTTAGACCCAAAACAGTTTTCCAATAATAATTTTAACTCTTTAAATTCTTTTCCAAAATTTTATTTCCTACGAGCGCACCCATAGGTATTCCTTATTTTGTGATGGTACATTCCTACGAGCGCACGCGTAGGTTTTATACGAGACGCACCCGTATAACTACTTCCCCAATAGCATGAAACGGATTCATCTATCAAGGTAAGACAACTACTTCGCGACGGGAGGTACCATCCCAGTAGTGTCTTATTGCCACCCCTACCGCAGCAGGTAGTGGTCTTTATCCGGATACTAAGCAACTCATTTTCATGGGCAAATCACATTATTAATTCACTGTGTTTCTGATTCTCTTTCTTTATACATTATAAGCATATTTTTTTTCCATAAAAATACGTTTAAAGTCATAGAACCACTTTGACTCCAAAACATTTTTAAATAAAATTCATTTTGCTATGTACCCGAAAATCCACATAACACTCACCTCGAGTCACCTAGGAGTTATTTAGCTTCTTGAACTCCCTTTCCTTTCACTTGGTTATCAGTATTTGAACCACCACTTATTATTTACAAGATATACATTTATATTCAATCCATATATATATATATATATATAATAATCAATTTTACAGCACCAGAGTGCTATACTATGCAATTACAGGTTATATTAGACTACAACTCTCATTATAATAGCTTCCTTTAATTTGTAGCTTTTCCCGAAATACGCGTATTTTACTACAGTACCCTCGGGAAGTCGTATTTCGGTTCCGACAATTTTCTACAAAGTTTTGAGCCATAATAGACCTATGTTTAAAATTTGGGGTCAAACGGACAAGTTTTGGACCAAAACTCAAAAATTGAAAATCACTTGGCAGGAGACTCTACATGGTTCTGCTGGCGCCGCCTCGCAACTCGACCAAGGGTCTGGTCACGACTCGAAGGCTGCTAGCTTCGCGACTCGACCAAGGGTCTGGTCACGACTCGAAGGCTGCTAGCTTCGCGTCGCGACCAACAGGGTCGTCCCATCGCGATCGCTGCTGGTACAGACCAGAATGTTCGATTTTTTTTTGTGTTGCAGCCCCCTGTTTTAGTCCATTAAGTCCTTAATACTTAACCTAACCAATTTATATCATTCTATGACTAAAACCTTCAGTTTACATCAGGTTTTAATCCATAGAAACAACTAATTCCAACTTCAATTTCATAGAATCCCGTTTTTAGCATTTTACACCCAAAAACACTAATTTTCGAAATTAATCACTTGGGGATGTCTTAATACATCTCAAGTGATACCTAAGACTTAATGAAAACACTGAAATCAGTTTTGAATCTCATGAACCCGTGGGTAGGGTTCATAAGCTCAAAACTCCAATTTTTGACAATTCCACAACACCCTTAAGATTTGTGTGTTTGTTGAGTGATTTGAACTTGTTTAGATGGAAAGAATCATGGGAACAACTTGGATCATGGCTATAACTTCAGATTCCAACTTGTCCCGTGAAAAACACATAGGAAATTAGGTTAGAAAGCTTGATTACTAACCTTTTTATTGAAGAATTCTTTCTCAAGCTTCAAAACTTGGCTTCTAATCCCGTGAACCTTCAAAATTCTGCTCAACTCTCGCTCACTCTCGCTCTCTCCCGATGCTTCTACAACTTCTGGAGACTTGGGGAGACTTGTCTCCTATTTATAGCTCCAAATTTTCATTTCCAACCCTCTAGTTTCTTTTCTTCCAATTTGGCACCACATTTGAAATTTTATTACACCATACTTTAATTTCTTACATTAATACCCATAATTACAAAAATATTTTACATTAAAGTTCAAAACGTGGCAAATGACCAAATTGCCCTTTTTCATAATTTTACTATTACACATAGTTATTTTACATTTTTATTACAAATTTCCTCGGGTTCTTACATAATTACTCATTAGTTGAGTAGTGAGTGTCCAAGACTAACCAGTAGTTGGCGAAATTAAGGACATGATTATCCTTAATTTCGAAAATAAGATTTAAGATAAATAGGTTTGAATTGTAAGATAAAAGGTTTATCTTATTTGAATTCAAAAGGGTTTATCTCTAAAGGCTTATCTGGTAGTCAGTTGGAAACTATAAATAGGGGTTCCCAGGCATCCTTGAAATCGCCAATTTCTCTCCTCCCTCTCTAGAATTTTCGTCCACTCCCTGGCTCCCTAGGTGTGATCTCATTTGAGGCAGGACACTTGTGCTGCTTAGCTTGCAAGAAACAACTAAAGGTTAGTTTTTCTATTTTATTCTTTTAGTTAATTTTTGTTTTTCCTTTAGGTTTTAATTACATGTTCAAAGTAAGAAAACATAGATCCAATCTAGGTTGCATGTGAACTTAGGGTTTTAGTTCATAGATTTGTAGAAAACCTTTCAGTGGTATCAGAGCATTTGGTTGTTTTCTTGTTGAATTGCTGTAATAGTTTTCCTAAAATTAGGGTTTAAAGCTTATAAACCCTAATTATTGCTTGGATCGATTTCTAGGATTAGGGTTTTGGAAACCCTAATCCCCCCTTAGTATTTTCGAAAATCCTATTAGGGTTTAGGAGGTTTTCTATTTTTGGTAACTTTAATTGTTTAATTAAATGGATAACCTTAAACCCATTATTTGTTTTTCGAAAATTAGGGGTTTAAGATAGGTTTAAATTAATTTGATTAATTTGTGAAACCTATCTACATTTGAATTAATTTAATTAATTGTTTAATTAAAAGATAATTCAAGGATTTAATTTAATTTTAATTTAAATGGTTAAATTTCGAAAAAATTAAAGGATAAATCCTAAAATATTTTAAAAGGTTTAAAATATCTAGATTTAATTAATTTAATTAATTGTTAATTAAAGGATAATTAAAATCGATTTTTAAGGTTTAATATAATTTTAAATTTAATAGTTAAATTTGGAAAAATTAAAAGATAAACCTGAAATATTTTAAAAAGTTTAAAATACCAAGATTTAATTAATTTAATTAATTGTTAATTAAAAGATAATTAAATCGATTTCTTATAGGTTTAATTTAATTTTAAATTTAATAGTTAAATTGGTAAAATTAAAAGATAAACCTGGAATATTTTAAAGGGTTTTAAAATACATCTTATATATGTTATTAAAAGGTTAATACTATATGTATAAGATAAAATTGGTCAGTCAATTCAATAGTAGGCCTCATTCACGAAGCTGATCTATAAAGTGGGTATAAGGAGGCTGCCTATAAAATGGCAGTCTAATGGGTGAACACTCTCGCCCACTGCTCTCCTGATCAGTGGAGGGTCGTTAGCCGAACAGTTTTAATAGGACCGCTTAATCATTAAAAGTATAATGATCAAAGTACTAGAACCATTTACAAAATCCCAATCTAGTTACTTTAGGAAAAATGTGAATTTGATGCTAATCCATGAAGTTGCACATTGCACTTTATGAAACGTTGGTGGAGCGTGTGTGGGTTACCGGCACACCAATGGGGGTTCATAAAGAGTGGCAATGGGTTTCTGAGTGTCCGCTCCCAAACATGACATCACACAGCAACTTGTGATGAGCATGACTCCTTGACCATTGAGTCCAAGGAAGTTCGTTGCCTTATGCTATTGATCATTAACCCCGAGTTCCGCAGGGATTTAGAATTCCTGGGGTCAGATAAGTTAGCACAGCTGGTTGAGGAAAGGTTCCGAGAACTGGTTGAAAAGGAACGAACTAGAAGCTTGAAGTTGCAAGCTAGAAGGAAGTAGCACCACTTTGCATAGGCGAACAGTATAAAACTGGTCTCCCTTTGTGATCAAGAGTTAAGCTGATGAACAGAAAGGGTAACTGTAACACCCCAAATTTTCACACAAATTTTTTTTTTTTTTATAAACTTTATTACAACATTTGAAAACAAACCATGTATTTAAATTACAAACGGGGTATCACGAATTTGTTTCACAACCACGGTTCAAACCTGTTTATTATACATTATTATACATCAGAAGCTACGGTCACACCCGACTCTTTCAACGTCCTTCCTGTTTACCTGAGTACATAGCATTTTAAAAGAAAATACGTGAGACATAATGTCTCGTGAGTGATATGGGTTTAAACCCAAAAATATCTTTGTCAATAATTTAATTATTCATTAAACGTTCAAAATTCTTTTCCTGTGAGCGCACCCACAGGTATTCCTTATTTCCTTATCAATGGTACATTCCTACGAGCGCACCCGTAGGTTTTATACGAGACGCACCCGTATAGCTACTTTCCCAATAGAATGAAACGAATTCATCTATCAAGATAAGACAACTACTTCGCGACGGGAGGTACCATCCCAGTAGTGTCTTAGTGCCACCCCTACCGCAGCAGGCTGTGGTCTTGATCCGGATACTAAACAACTTATCATTATAATTCAATCACATTACTAGTCACTTTATTTCTGATTCCATTTCTTTCACATTATAGTCATGTTTTCCATAAAATACTTTGACTCTAAAACATTTTTAAATAAAATGCAACTTGCTATGTACTCAAAAATCCACATAACACTCACCTCGATGTAGCTATAGATTTCTAAGCTTCACGTACTCCTTTCCCCTTTCCGTGCTCAACCGTATTCGAAGCACCACCTATATAAGTAGTATATATATAAATACATGCTACAACTAACTCTATGACTTAAAAGTCTCATATAGCATAACTACAGGTCATACAAATGTATAACCATCAATAAACTCATTTTATAATTTTCCCCGAAAGATACGTATTTTGCGACAGTACCCCCGAGGGGTCGTATTTCAGTTCCGACATTTTTGCATGAAATTTTAAGCCATATTAGACTTGTGTTTCAAATTTGAGGTCAAACGAACAAGTCTAACCCCAATTTCCAAAAATCAAAACTCAAAAATCCCCTCAGTATGTTACACGGTCGTGTAACTTGCCTTGCAAAATTACACGGCCGTGTAACTTTGCAGGCTTTAATTGGGTTACACGGTCGTGTAATGTTTACTCTGAAAATTACACGGCCGTGTAATGTGTCTGGGTGGGTTTCGGGTCCGATTTTCGAGCTGCAGACCTCTATTTTGCCCTATTAAGTGCTTAATACTTAACTTAATCGTTTACTATCATTCCATGACTAAAACCCTTGCTTTACATCAAGTTTTAAGCCATGGAATCATTGATTCTAGCTTCAATTTCTTGAAAACCCGTTTTTGAAATTTTGCACCAAAAATTCATCTTTTTAAAACTAACCACTTAGGGGTGTCTTAATACATCCTAAGTGATCATTTGGACCCAACAACACCATAAAAACCAGCTTTGATCTTGCAAACCCGTTTTTTAGGGTTCTTAAGCTCAAATCTACATTTCTTGATTTCTAGCGTATTTCTTAGTTAGAACATGCTTATTTGATGATTTTGAGCAAGTTAGTTTCATTACGAACATGAATTCCGAAAAATCAGAAGTTCAAGTTGGTTTCCCGTTCAAGAAATTGAGCTTAGAACATGAACCCTTACCTCACTTGCTTGGAAACTTCAATCTAAGGCTTGGTTTTGGAATTCTTCTTTGATCTTCACGTATTCCTTTCTCTGGCTCTCTCTTTCGTTCTCTCTAGCTCTCTCTCGATCCTTCCACTGGGTTCTCAGATAATGAGAGAATAACTCTCATATTTTATATATATATATTTAGTTTTATTAATTAATTTCACTTTAGCCCCCTAACTTCACTCTTTTATTCAGAAATAGTCCAAGAGTTCACATCTTTGCAAATCATGTTCCATTAAGTAACAATGTAGCTCTTTAATGAAATTTCTAACAAAATGGTCATTTTCATGTCAAATGACCAATTTACCCTTTTTGGTCAAAATTCACTATTCACACGATAAAATTCCAAATTTCACATAACTAGTATTTCTCATTATATTATGTTACAAATACATATTATTACACCTAATAGTCGTACAATACGATAAAAGACGATTTTACCCCTTTTAACCCTTTTACAACTTTTCGCCCTTTTCGCCCGATTATTTTACATATTTTATTACACATTTTCACGGGTTCTTACAACCTCTCCCCCTTAAGAGGATTCCGTCCTCGGAATCTTCTCATAATTCGTGAAATTAGGGTATCTTTTCTTCATCTCTTCTAGTGTCTCCCATGTTAAATCTGAGCCCAACGCGTGCTTCCATTTGACCAAGACCAAGTCAATTTCCCTGTTTCTCAACTTCTTAGTTTTTATTTCCAACATTGCTTCTGGTTCTTCTATCAACTTATTCGGGGCTTCCACTGTTAGGTCTTTCAACGGGATAACAAGTTCATTTTTCCCAAAATACTTTTTCAAATAACACACATGGAATGTATCGTGAATACCACTCAGTTCACGTGGTAATTCTAGTTTAAAAGCTTGTTCACCAATTCTTTTCAAAATCTTGAATGGTCCAATGTATCTTGGACTCAGTTTACCCTTCTTTCCAAATCTTACTACACCTTTCCACGGTGACACTTTGAGCATTACAAGATCACCTACCTTTAAATCGTAGGGTCTCTTCTTCAAGTCTGCATAGCTCTTCTGTCTATCTTGAGCGGCTTTCATATTAGCTTGAATTACTTTAATCTTTTCGTTTGTTACTCTCACAATTTCTGGCCCAGTCATTTTGGTCTCCCCCGCTTCCAACCAACATAAAGGGGTTCTACATTTTCTACCATATAAAGCTTCGAATGGTGGCATTCCAATACTGGAATGATAGCTATTGTTATAAGAAAATTCCACCAACGGCAAGTGCTCGTCCCAATTTCCACCAAAATCCAAAGCACAAGATCGTAGCATATCTTCTACGGTCTGAATAGTTCGTTCACTTTGCCCGTCAGTCTGGGGATGATAAGCTGTACTCATTTTAATTTTTGTCCCCATACGTTCTTGTAGTGCCTCCCATAATTTTGAGGTAAACCGTGGGTCTCTGTCAGACACAATTGACAAGGGAGCTCCATGAAGTCGTATAACTTCATCCTTGTATATCTGCGCCAACGTTTCCAATTGTGTATTTTCATTAATCGCCAAAAACATAGCACTTTTGGTCAAACGATCAACAATGACCCAAATACCATTATGACCTCTTCTGGTTCTTGGCAATCCAAATATGAAATCCATGGTTATGTCTTCCCATTTTCCCGCTGGAATTTGCAATGGTTGAGTATTTCCATAGGGGGCTTGGTGTTCCGCTTTCACTTGTGCACAGGTTGCACATTTAGAAATATATTTGACAATTCTTTTCTTCATTCCCGGCCACCAATACTGTTCTTTGAGATCCCAATAAGTTTTCGTACTTCCAGGATGAATGGAATACTTTGACTTATGGGATTCTTCTAGTATCAACTTTCGGATTCCACCTGCTTTTGGTACCCATATGCGATTTTTGACTGTCTTCAGTCCCTGGGTATTTTCTCCAAACACCACATCTTTTCCTAGCTTTTCCTTCTTTAAGTCACCTCTTTCCAATACTTGCTTTTGGGCGTCTTTGATGCTTTCTATTAGGCTTGATTGCAATTCGATCTTCATCAACTTCTCTTGACTTTTCTTTTCATGAAACTTTCTGCTTAAGGCATCTGCTACCACATTCGCTTTCCCAGGGTGGTAAGCAATTTCACAGTCATAATCATTTATTAGCTCTAGCCACCTACTTTGCCTCATATTGAGATCTTTCTGAGAAAATACGTACTGCAAGCTTTTATGATCTGTGTACAAGGTGCACTTTGTTCCGTACAAGTAATGCCTCCAGATTTTTAATGCAAACACAATTGCTGCCAATTCCAAATCATGCGTTGCATATCGAGTTTCGGGTTCTTTTAGTTGTCGAGAAGCGTACGCTATTACCTTTCCCCGCTGCATTAGTACACAACCCAATCCTTTATTAGAGGCATCACTATACACCACGAAATCTTCCGTTCCCTCTGGTAGGGTAAGAACCGGCGCATTGCATAACTTCTCTTTTAGTGTCTGAAAGGCCTTCTCTTGTTCCGCCCCCCATTCAAATTTTACCCCTTTTCTTGTTAGCTTCGTAAGAGGTACCGCAATTCGTGAAAACTCTTGGATGAACCGTCGGTAGTACCCGGCGAGTCCAAGAAAGCTTCTCACTTCCGTCGGAGTCTTGGGAATTTCCCATTTCATCACTGCCTCCACTTTTGTTGGATCTACTTTAATGCCTTGGATGGAGACGACGTGTCCAAGGAATTGCACCTCCCTCAGCCAGAATTCGCACTTCGAAAATTTTGCATATAACTTCTCTTTCTTTAGAACTTCCAACACCGTTCTCAGATGATTCTTGTGGTCTTCTGCATTCTTCGAATAGATAAGAATGTCATCAATAAAGACAATCACAAACTTATCAAGGAACGGCTTGCACACCCTATTCATCAAATCCATGAAGATTGCCGGGGCATTCGTCAGACCAAAAGGCATGACCAGAAATTCGTAGTGCCCGTAACGAGTGCGAAAAGCAGTCTTCTCAATATCTTCATCTCTTACCCGCACCTGGTGATAACCCGACCGGAGATCAATCTTCGAGAAATAGTCAGCGCCTTGCAACTGATCAAACAGGTCGTCTATCCGTGGTAGCGGGTAACGATTCTTGATGGTAATTTTATTGAGCTCGCGGTAGTCAATGCACATTCGCATCGTGCCATCCTTCTTTTTGACAAACAGTACCGGTGCACCCCAAGGCGACACACTAGGGCGTATGAAGCCTTTATCAAGCAATTCCTGTAATTGGGACATCAACTCCCGCATTTCGGTCGGGGCCAAGCGATATGGAGCACGGGTGATAGGAGAAGCTCCGGGTATAAGATCAATCCGAAATTCAACTTGTCTCTCTGGTGGTAACCCGGGTAAGTCATCTGGAAACACCTCAGGGTATTCTTTCACCACATCAATGTCATGTAAGGTTTTCTTCACTTTATCTTCCACCATTACATACGCCACATAGGATAAGCATCCCTTCACCAAACATCTCCTGACTTTCGCTGCGCTGATCAAATTAGACATCCTCTTGGGTTTTTCACCGTAAACGTACACTTTGCTGCCACCTGGAATTTTTACCGACACTATCTTTTTCCCACATGCGATTTTTGCATCATTGGCTCCAAGCCAATCCATACCAATGACAACATCAAAAGTCTTCACTCCAATTGGAAGAAGGTTCAACGAAAATTTCTGATCATCTATACTGAGTTCACAGCCACGGTACACATGTTGTATCTCCACCTTCTTTCCACTCGCCAATTCTACCTCACATACACAGTCTAATGGTTCTAGCAGTGTATTAAATTTTTGACCAAACCCGTAGGACACAAACGAACACGTAGCACCAGAATCAAATAATACATAGGCAGGCATCTGGTTAATTAGTAGAGTACCTGAGACCACATCATGTGCCTCCTTTGCTTCTTCTCGGGTGAGTTGAAAGGCGCGAGTCTTCACCTTTTGGGGCTCCGTCTTTTTCTGTGCAGTTGATACCATCGTCTCGCCACCCTTCTTTGGACAGTTAAAGCTATAGTGCCCCTTTTCATGACATGAAAAGCACTCGACTTCGCTGAGCTTAGGATAGGTACATTCCCTCGCCTTGTGACCCATTCTTCCGCAATTAAAACAAGCCGCACTTCCCATCTTACATTCGCCCGTATGCTCTTTCCCACACTTATCACACATCTTTCGGCTACCCTGTTTGGTTGACATCACTACCGACTTTCCCTTCTTATTCCAGCTACTACTCCCGCCACTGTACTTACGTTTATCCCCAGAAATTTGCCTTTCCACTGTTCTTCGTTTCCACACATCTTCGACATTTCTTGCTGCCTCAAATGCTGCATCCATGGTTACCGCCCGTTTTACTTCCAGTTCATACTCCCAAGGTAGGCCTTTCACATAACGGTTGATTCGTGCCCGCTCCGTACTGTAAATGTTTCCCACGAACGGTAGCATATCACTGAACTTTTTAGTATACTCGGCCACGGTCAAATTACCCTTCTTTAATGTAAGGAACTCATCTTCAAGTTTTTCTATGTCCCGAAGGGGACAATATTTATTCTTCAGGCGGGTGGTGAATTCGGTCCAAGACCACTTGTAAATTACATCCTTTCCAACCAGCTCGTATAAGGTGTTCCACCAGACCAACGCATCGTCTTTCAACATTCGTGAGGCATAGTAAACTTTATCCTTCTCATGACACTTGCTGACTTCCAGTACTTGCTCTGTCTCTCGTATCCACCGCATCGTAACCTTAGGCTCGTAACTACCGTAGTATTCCGTTGGCTTACATGTCAGAAAAGTCTTGAAAGAACATCTCTTCTTATCTTCTGTCCCCACACTATCCTCATCCGTAACCGAATCTCCATTAGTGGGTCTCCAAGAAGCATCATCTGCTGAGGGATTAGGTTGTGGGTCCCCCAGTCGTGTATTCAACATTTGTCGCATATCCTCCCTCATCTCTGTCTTTAGATTGCTAATAAGGTTTTGAATAGCCTCCAAAGTCACAGGTGGAGGTTGCGGTATTGGGATTGGCATATCACCCATGTTATCCGCATCATTGACGGGATTACTCCCACGAGATGGAGTATGACTTGCTGCCCGTCCCCCACTTGAAAGGCTATGATCACCGCTCGCCATTTACTATATAAAATAATAAAATTCACGTTTTGTTACTTCACATATATATATATATATATATATATATATATATATATATATATATATATATATATATATATATATATATATATATATATATATATATATATATATATATATATATATATATATATATATATATATATATATATATATATATATATATATATATATATATATATTGATATACTCAAAAGCGGTAGCATGTGATCTTCCTATGGGACTCGTGTTCCCAAGTTTCTCTATACTAATTTCCACAACCAAATTCTTCAGGTTCCCTAGTGACTTCACCATTTCCAAAGCATATCCTGTGGTTACAATAATACGGGCCCAATATTACTTTAACCACCTATATACTTTGGCTCTGATGTTATCACAAGACCCCCTGATTTCCTTGGTCGCTGTGAATTTCAACGTTATAAATTAACAATTCTACCCCGTTAGTTAGTACCTAATACTACTACTTTCCTTACTATTAATCCACTAGTTTAAGCCTAGGATGGTTACCCAACCTAATTCGCTTAAACCATGGCTCTGATACCAAATTGTAACACCCCAAATTTTCACACAAAATTTTTTTTTTTTTATAAACTTTATTACAACATTTGAAAACAAACCATGTATTTAAATTACAAACGGGGTATCACGAATTTGTTTCACAACCACGGTTCAAACCTGTTTATTATACATTATTATACATCAGAAGCTACGGTCACACCCGACTCTTTCAACGTCCTTCCTGTTTACCTGAGTACATAGCATTTTAAAAGAAAATACGTGAGACATAATGTCTCGTGAGTGATATGGGTTTAAACCCAAAAATATCTTTGTCAATAATTTAATTATTCATTAAACGTTCAAAATTCTTTTCCTGTGAGCGCACCCACAGGTATTCCTTATTTCCTTATCAATGGTACATTCCTACGAGCGCACCCGTAGGTTTTATACGAGACGCACCCGTATAGCTACTTTCCCAATAGAATGAAACGAATTCATCTATCAAGATAAGACAACTACTTCGCGACGGGAGGTACCATCCCAGTAGTGTCTTAGTGCCACCCCTACCGCAGCAGGCTGTGGTCTTGATCCGGATACTAAACAACTTATCATTATAATTCAATCACATTACTAGTCACTTTATTTCTGATTCCATTTCTTTCACATTATAGTCATGTTTTCCATAAAATACTTTGACTCTAAAACATTTTTAAATAAAATGCAACTTGCTATGTACTCAAAAATCCACATAACACTCACCTCGATGTAGCTATAGATTTCTAAGCTTCACGTACTCCTTTCCCCTTTCCGTGCTCAACCGTATTCGAAGCACCACCTATATAAGTAGTATATATATAAATACATGCTACAACTAACTCTATGACTTAAAAGTCTCATATAGCATAACTACAGGTCATACAAATGTATAACCATCAATAAACTCATTTTATAATTTTCCCCGAAAGATACGTATTTTGCGACAGTACCCCCGAGGGGTCGTATTTCAGTTCCGACATTTTTGCATGAAATTTTAAGCCATATTAGACTTGTGTTTCAAATTTGAGGTCAAACGAACAAGTCTAACCCCAATTTCCAAAAATCAAAACTCAAAAATCCCCTCAGTATGTTACACGGTCGTGTAACTTGCCTTGCAAAATTACACGGCCGTGTAACTTTGCAGGCTTTAATTGGGTTACACGGTCGTGTAATGTTTACTCTGAAAATTACACGGCCGTGTAATGTGTCTGGGTGGGTTTCGGGTCCGATTTTCGAGCTGCAGACCTCTATTTTGCCCTATTAAGTGCTTAATACTTAACTTAATCGTTTACTATCATTCCATGACTAAAACCCTTGCTTTACATCAAGTTTTAAGCCATGGAATCATTGATTCTAGCTTCAATTTCTTGAAAACCCGTTTTTGAAATTTTGCACCAAAAATTCATCTTTTTAAAACTAACCACTTAGGGGTGTCTTAATACATCCTAAGTGATCATTTGGACCCAACAACACCATAAAAACCAGCTTTGATCTTGCAAACCCGTTTTTTAGGGTTCTTAAGCTCAAATCTACATTTCTTGATTTCTAGCGTATTTCTTAGTTAGAACATGCTTATTTGATGATTTTGAGCAAGTTAGTTTCATTACGAACATGAATTCCGAAAAATCAGAAGTTCAAGTTGGTTTCCCGTTCAAGAAATTGAGCTTAGAACATGAACCCTTACCTCACTTGCTTGGAAACTTCAATCTAAGGCTTGGTTTTGGAATTCTTCTTTGATCTTCACGTATTCCTTTCTCTGGCTCTCTCTTTCGTTCTCTCTAGCTCTCTCTCGATCCTTCCACTGGGTTCTCAGATAATGAGAGAATAACTCTCATATTTTATATATATATATTTAGTTTTATTAATTAATTTCACTTTAGCCCCCTAACTTCACTCTTTTATTCAGAAATAGTCCAAGAGTTCACATCTTTGCAAATCATGTTCCATTAAGTAACAATGTAGCTCTTTAATGAAATTTCTAACAAAATGGTCATTTTCATGTCAAATGACCAATTTACCCTTTTTGGTCAAAATTCACTATTCACACGATAAAATTCCAAATTTCACATAACTAGTATTTCTCATTATATTATGTTACAAATACATATTATTACACCTAATAGTCGTACAATACGATAAAAGACGATTTTACCCCTTTTAACCCTTTTACAACTTTTCGCCCTTTTCGCCCGATTATTTTACATATTTTATTACACATTTTCACGGGTTCTTACAACCTCTCCCCCTTAAGAGGATTCCGTCCTCGGAATCTTCTCATAATTCGTGAAATTAGGGTATCTTTTCTTCATCTCTTCTAGTGTCTCCCATGTTAAATCTGAGCCCAACGCGTGCTTCCATTTGACCAAGACCAAGTCAATTTCCCTGTTTCTCAACTTCTTAGTTTTTATTTCCAACATTGCTTCTGGTTCTTCTATCAACTTATTCGGGGCTTCCACTGTTAGGTCTTTCAACGGGATAACAAGTTCATTTTTCCCAAAATACTTTTTCAAATAACACACATGGAATGTATCGTGAATACCACTCAGTTCACGTGGTAATTCTAGTTTAAAAGCTTGTTCACCAATTCTTTTCAAAATCTTGAATGGTCCAATGTATCTTGGACTCAGTTTACCCTTCTTTCCAAATCTTACTACACCTTTCCACGGTGACACTTTGAGCATTACAAGATCACCTACCTTTAAATCGTAGGGTCTCTTCTTCAAGTCTGCATAGCTCTTCTGTCTATCTTGAGCGGCTTTCATATTAGCTTGAATTACTTTAATCTTTTCGTTTGTTACTCTCACAATTTCTGGCCCAGTCATTTTGGTCTCCCCCGCTTCCAACCAACATAAAGGGGTTCTACATTTTCTACCATATAAAGCTTCGAATGGTGGCATTCCAATACTGGAATGATAGCTATTGTTATAAGAAAATTCCACCAACGGCAAGTGCTCGTCCCAATTTCCACCAAAATCCAAAGCACAAGATCGTAGCATATCTTCTACGGTCTGAATAGTTCGTTCACTTTGCCCGTCAGTCTGGGGATGATAAGCTGTACTCATTTTAATTTTTGTCCCCATACGTTCTTGTAGTGCCTCCCATAATTTTGAGGTAAACCGTGGGTCTCTGTCAGACACAATTGACAAGGGAGCTCCATGAAGTCGTATAACTTCATCCTTGTATATCTGCGCCAACGTTTCCAATTGTGTATTTTCATTAATCGCCAAAAACATAGCACTTTTGGTCAAACGATCAACAATGACCCAAATACCATTATGACCTCTTCTGGTTCTTGGCAATCCAAATATGAAATCCATGGTTATGTCTTCCCATTTTCCCGCTGGAATTTGCAATGGTTGAGTATTTCCATAGGGGGCTTGGTGTTCCGCTTTCACTTGTGCACAGGTTGCACATTTAGAAATATATTTGACAATTCTTTTCTTCATTCCCGGCCACCAATACTGTTCTTTGAGATCCCAATAAGTTTTCGTACTTCCAGGATGAATGGAATACTTTGACTTATGGGATTCTTCTAGTATCAACTTTCGGATTCCACCTGCTTTTGGTACCCATATGCGATTTTTGACTGTCTTCAGTCCCTGGGTATTTTCTCCAAACACCACATCTTTTCCTAGCTTTTCCTTCTTTAAGTCACCTCTTTCCAATACTTGCTTTTGGGCGTCTTTGATGCTTTCTATTAGGCTTGATTGCAATTCGATCTTCATCAACTTCTCTTGACTTTTCTTTTCATGAAACTTTCTGCTTAAGGCATCTGCTACCACATTCGCTTTCCCAGGGTGGTAAGAAATTTCACAGTCATAATCATTTATTAGCTCTAGCCACCTACTTTGCCTCATATTGAGATCTTTCTGAGAAAATACGTACTGCAAGCTTTTATGATCTGTGTACAAGGTGCACTTTGTTCCGTACAAGTAATGCCTCCAGATTTTTAATGCAAACACAATTGCTGCCAATTCCAAATCATGCGTTGCATATCGAGTTTCGGGTTCTTTTAGTTGTCGAGAAGCGTACGCTATTACCTTTCCCCGCTGCATTAGTACACAACCCAATCCTTTATTAGAGGCATCACTATACACCACGAAATCTTCCGTTCCCTCTGGTAGGGTAAGAACCGGCGCATTGCATAACTTCTCTTTTAGTGTCTGAAAGGCCTTCTCTTGTTCCGCCCCCCATTCAAATTTTACCCCTTTTCTTGTTAGCTTCGTAAGAGGTACCGCAATTCGTGAAAACTCTTGGATGAACCGTCGGTAGTACCCGGCGAGTCCAAGAAAGCTTCTCACTTCCGTCGGAGTCTTGGGAATTTCCCATTTCATCACTGCCTCCACTTTTGTTGGATCTACTTTAATGCCTTGGATGGAGACGACGTGTCCAAGGAATTGCACCTCCCTCAGCCAGAATTCGCACTTCGAAAATTTTGCATATAACTTCTCTTTCTTTAGAACTTCCAACACCGTTCTCAGATGATTCTTGTGGTCTTCTGCATTCTTCGAATAGATAAGAATGTCATCAATAAAGACAATCACAAACTTATCAAGGAACGGCTTGCACACCCTATTCATCAAATCCATGAAGATTGCCGGGGCATTCGTCAGACCAAAAGGCATGACCAGAAATTCGTAGTGCCCGTAACGAGTGCGAAAAGCAGTCTTCTCAATATCTTCATCTCTTACCCGCACCTGGTGATAACCCGACCGGAGATCAATCTTCGAGAAATAGTCAGCGCCTTGCAACTGATCAAACAGGTCGTCTATCCGTGGTAGCGGGTAACGATTCTTGATGGTAATTTTATTGAGCTCGCGGTAGTCAATGCACATTCGCATCGTGCCATCCTTCTTTTTGACAAACAGTACCGGTGCACCCCAAGGCGACACACTAGGGCGTATGAAGCCTTTATCAAGCAATTCCTGTAATTGGGACATCAACTCCCGCATTTCGGTCGGGGCCAAGCGATATGGAGCACGGGTGATAGGAGAAGCTCCGGGTATAAGATCAATCCGAAATTCAACTTGTCTCTCTGGTGGTAACCCGGGTAAGTCATCTGGAAACACCTCAGGGTATTCTTTCACCACATCAATGTCATGTAAGGTTTTCTTCACTTTATCTTCCACCATTACATACGCCACATAGGATAAGCATCCCTTCACCAAACATCTCCTGACTTTCGCTGCGCTGATCAAATTAGACATCCTCTTGGGTTTTTCACCGTAAACGTACACTTTGCTGCCACCTGGAATTTTTACCGACACTATCTTTTTCCCACATGCGATTTTTGCATCATTGGCTCCAAGCCAATCCATACCAATGACAACATCAAAAGTCTTCACTCCAATTGGAAGAAGGTTCAACGAAAATTTCTGATCATCTATACTGAGTTCACAGCCACGGTACACATGTTGTATCTCCACCTTCTTTCCACTCGCCAATTCTACCTCACATACACAGTCTAATGGTTCTAGCAGTGTATTAAATTTTTGACCAAACCCGTAGGACACAAACGAACACGTAGCACCAGAATCAAATAATACATAGGCAGGCATCTGGTTAATTAGTAGAGTACCTGAGACCACATCATGTGCCTCCTTTGCTTCTTCTCGGGTGAGTTGAAAGGCGCGAGTCTTCACCTTTTGGGGCTCCGTCTTTTTCTGTGCAGTTGATACCATCGTCTCGCCACCCTTCTTTGGACAGTTAAAGCTATAGTGCCCCTTTTCATGACATGAAAAGCACTCGACTTCGCTGAGCTTAGGATAGGTACATTCCCTCGCCTTGTGACCCATTCTTCCGCAATTAAAACAAGCCGCACTTCCCATCTTACATTCGCCCGTATGCTCTTTCCCACACTTATCACACATCTTTCGGCTACCCTGTTTGGTTGACATCACTACCGACTTTCCCTTCTTATTCCAGCTACTACTCCCGCCACTGTACTTACGTTTATCCCCAGAAATTTGCCTTTCCACTGTTCTTCGTTTCCACACATCTTCGACATTTCTTGCTGCCTCAAATGCTGCATCCATGGTTACCGCCCGTTTTACTTCCAGTTCATACTCCCAAGGTAGGCCTTTCACATAACGGTTGATTCGTGCCCGCTCCGTACTGTAAATGTTTCCCACGAACGGTAGCATATCACTGAACTTTTTAGTATACTCGGCCACGGTCAAATTACCCTTCTTTAATGTAAGGAACTCATCTTCAAGTTTTTCTATGTCCCGAAGGGGACAATATTTATTCTTCAGGCGGGTGGTGAATTCGGTCCAAGACCACTTGTAAATTACATCCTTTCCAACCAGCTCGTATAAGGTGTTCCACCAGACCAACGCATCGTCTTTCAACATTCGTGAGGCATAGTAAACTTTATCCTTCTCATGACACTTGCTGACTTCCAGTACTTGCTCTGTCTCTCGTATCCACCGCATCGTAACCTTAGGCTCGTAACTACCGTAGTATTCCGTTGGCTTACATGTCAGAAAAGTCTTGAAAGAACATCTCTTCTTATCTTCTGTCCCCACACTATCCTCATCCGTAATCGAATCTCCATTAGTGGGTCTCCAAGAAGCATCATCTGCTGAGGGATTAGGTTGTGGGTCCCCCAGTCGTGTATTCAACATTTGTCGCATATCCTCCCTCATCTCTGTCTTTAGATTGCTAATAAGGTTTTGAATAGCCTCCAAAGTCACAGGTGGAGGTTGCGGTATTGGGATTGGCATATCACCCATGTTATCCGCATCATTGACGGGATTACTCCCACGAGATGGAGTATGACTTGCTGCCCGTCCCCCACTTGAAAGGCTATGATCACCGCTCGCCATTTACTATATAAAATAATAAAATTCACGTTTTGTTACTTCACATATATATATATATATATATATATATATATATATATATATATATATATATATATATATATATATATATATATATATATATATATATATATATATATATATATATATATATATATTGATATACTCAAAAGCGGTAGCATGTGATCTTCCTATGGGACTCGTGTTCCCAAGTTTCTCTATACTAATTTCCACAACCAAATTCTTCAGGTTCCCTAGTGACTTCACCATTTCCAAAGCATATCCTGTGGTTACAATAATACGGGCCCAATATTACTTTAACCACCTATATACTTTGGCTCTGATGTTATCACAAGACCCCCTGATTTCCTTGGTCGCTGTGAATTTCAACGTTATAAATTAACAATTCTACCCCGTTAGTTAGTACCTAATACTACTACTTTCCTTACTATTAATCCACTAGTTTAAGCCTAGGATGGTTACCCAACCTAATTCGCTTAAACCATGGCTCTGATACCAAATTGTAACACCCCAAATTTTCACACAAAATTTTTTTTTTTTTATAAACTTTATTACAACATTTGAAAACAAACCATGTATTTAAATTACAAACGGGGTATCACGAATTTGTTTCACAACCACGGTTCAAACCTGTTTATTATACATTATTATACATCAGAAGCTACGGTCACACCCGACTCTTTCAACGTCCTTCCTGTTTACCTGAGTACATAGCATTTTAAAAGAAAATACGTGAGACATAATGTCTCGTGAGTGATATGGGTTTAAACCCAAAAATATCTTTGTCAATAATTTAATTATTCATTAAACGTTCAAAATTCTTTTCCTGTGAGCGCACCCACAGGTATTCCTTATTTCCTTATCAATGGTACATTCCTACGAGCGCACCCGTAGGTTTTATACGAGACGCACCCGTATAGCTACTTTCCCAATAGAATGAAACGAATTCATCTATCAAGATAAGACAACTACTTCGCGACGGGAGGTACCATCCCAGTAGTGTCTTAGTGCCACCCCTACCGCAGCAGGCTGTGGTCTTGATCCGGATACTAAACAACTTATCATTATAATTCAATCACATTACTAGTCACTTTATTTCTGATTCCATTTCTTTCACATTATAGTCATGTTTTCCATAAAATACTTTGACTCTAAAACATTTTTAAATAAAATGCAACTTGCTATGTACTCAAAAATCCACATAACACTCACCTCGATGTAGCTATAGATTTCTAAGCTTCACGTACTCCTTTCCCCTTTCCGTGCTCAACCGTATTCGAAGCACCACCTATATAAGTAGTATATATATAAATACATGCTACAACTAACTCTATGACTTAAAAGTCTCATATAGCATAACTACAGGTCATACAAATGTATAACCATCAATAAACTCATTTTATAATTTTCCCCGAAAGATACGTATTTTGCTACAGTACCCCCGAGGGGTCGTATTTCAGTTCCGACATTTTTGCATGAAATTTTAAGCCATATTAGACTTGTGTTTCAAATTTGAGGTCAAACGAACAAGTCTAACCCCAATTTCCAAAAATCAAAACTCAAAAATCCCCTCAGTATGTTACACGGTCGTGTAACTTGCCTTGCAAAATTACACGGCCGTGTAACTTTGCAGGCTTTAATTGGGTTACACGGTCGTGTAATGTTTACTCTGAAAATTACACGGCCGTGTAATGTGTCTGGGTGGGTTTCGGGTCCGATTTTCGAGCTGCAGACCTCTATTTTGCCCTATTAAGTGCTTAATACTTAACTTAATCGTTTACTATCATTCCATGACTAAAACCCTTGCTTTACATCAAGTTTTAAGCCATGGAATCATTGATTCTAGCTTCAATTTCTTGAAAACCCGTTTTTGAAATTTTGCACCAAAAATTCATCTTTTTAAAACTAACCACTTAGGGGTGTCTTAATACATCCTAAGTGATCATTTGGACCCAACAACACCATAAAAACCAGCTTTGATCTTGCAAACCCGTTTTTTAGGGTTCTTAAGCTCAAATCTACATTTCTTGATTTCTAGCGTATTTCTTAGTTAGAACATGCTTATTTGATGATTTTGAGCAAGTTAGTTTCATTACGAACATGAATTCTGAAAAATCAGAAGTTCAAGTTGGTTTCCCGTTCAAGAAATTGAGCTTAGAACATGAACCCTTACCTCACTTGCTTGGAAACTTCAATCTAAGGCTTGGTTTTGGAATTCTTCTTTGATCTTCACGTATTCCTTTCTCTGGCTCTCTCTTTCGTTCTCTCTAGCTCTCTCTCGATCCTTCCACTGGGTTCTCAGATAATGAGAGAATAACTCTCATATTTTATATATATATATATATTTAGTTTTATTAATTAATTTCACTTTAGCCCCCTAACTTCACTCTTTTATTCAGAAATAGTCCAAGAGTTCACATCTTTGCAAATCATGTTCCATTAAGTAACAATGTAGCTCTTTAATGAAATATCTAACAAAATGGTCATTTTCATGTCAAATGACCAATTTACCCTTTTTGGTCAAAATTCACTATTCACACGATAAAATTCCAAATTTCACATAACTAGTATTTCTCATTATATTATGTTACAAATACATATTATTACACCTAATAGTCGTACAATACGATAAAAGACGATTTTACCCCTTTTAACCCTTTTACAACTTTTCGCCCTTTTCGCCCGATTATTTTACATATTTTATTACACATTTTCACGGGTTCTTACAGTAACCGGATAAGAAAATCGTGAAAATGCATTCAATGTCGACTCTGTATGAGTCGTTCATGGAGAAGCATAGTTCCGATTGATTCAGCTGCTTCAGGATTGAGTCCAGTATTAAGGTGCATCAAGAAATGATCCGGATCGTCTATTGTTCGATGTTTCATACTGGGAATCCATAAGGTGGGACACAGTCACGGAAAGATTGGAAAAATGCTCCAAAGCCAAACCGTTTGGCAAACTCAGAAATATCTTAGAATTCAGAACACCTGATCCTCATTTCCTTGATACAGGATGTGTTTCTCACATTTGCTCTGTATGCACGGACTCTGTAGGATGCGGAATGTTGACACACAAGAGCACATTCGGATTGGATCTGGAGCTCTTGCAGTTTTTGGAGTTAGGCTAGATATTTAGTCTTGTTATTAGTTTATAGACACATATGACATGGATTCGCATAGTACATTGTTCTGAGGACAATTCTGGTTCGAAATTATTTTTGTTATCCTCGAAACGTTGTGTGAATGTGTTAATGGCATAAATGGTAATAACTTGAACGTTGATACATCTAATGAGATTGGACTTATAAATTGTGTTTCTTTATGATTGTTAAATGAATTTTATGAGAATCACTTCAACCAAAGGTCTAGTTGGACAGGACTTCGGAATCATTTGACTTAGAGTCACATGATGAATTGAGTGCTTAATAAAATTAATTGTGGAAAGAAAGGAATCACCCAAAGATCCAATAGATAGGATTTTGGAATCAGTTGACTTGGAGTCAGGTGATGATTGCATGTCTTGAACAATATTAACAAAGTCACAAATTTACATGGAGATGTAAAGGTATTAAAATTTTGAGCGACAGACACATAAGTTACTGTGTATTGCTCGAATCTTCGAACAGAACACGATTAGTTATGCTTCAAAATATTTGCCAAACAGTTTGACAAATATGGTTTCGCTTATCGGAATAAGCGATTGATAGGAACCTTGAAGTATTCAAGGATTTCAAAGGAAGTATAAAATCAACAGAACCTAAATGACTACATAGACTGAAAAAATGTTTCACAGTTTATCCTCTTCCAAGAACACTAATGGTTATAATGTGTCTTAGGGAAGATGATGGAGCATTGATCGAAATAGTTTTGATCCTCGATGTATAAGATACATTTCCGATTAATATTTCCATGAATTAAATATTCAACTAGTCAGACCGCAGAAACCATATTCCGACCACATCTTAGACTAGGTAGGTTATGTCGACACTATCTGAAATGTAAAGCTGGGATCATCCCACTAGTACATAGAAAGTCCAGGGTCATGTAGCATTCGTCCGAATCTCTTGACAAGCCTGAAACTGATCAGCGATGTCGTTTCATTGGCCATCCCGGTTATCCTTTGAAAGAATATCCCTTTTAGAAAGAGCTCATGTTCTAAGGAAACAGTGGGAGTAAGAATAATCCTGAAGGAGTTCAGGGATTAGCCAAGTGAAAGAACCTTTAGTTGTCACTGGGCCTTGACCAGGAATTAGATTCCTGTTAAACCTGACATACCCTCTCTTCGCTTGAGCAGTAATTATTGTCACCGTCATAAGGAGTTATGATCCGGGTGATATACCGAGTAGTGGTAAAACACTAAAGATGGTACGGATAAGTAATCCGACTGCTGGAAGCATTGGTGAGCCCGGTTGCTGCCAAATAAGAGAACCTTACCGCGAGACACAGTCTATGTGACAGTTTGATTGATCTTTACAACTGGTCTAGGAACCAGTGGGAGTAATTGAATCATCAATAATGGGAACATAGAAATGTACTTACAAAACATCTGATTGAATGAATCATCACTTGGAATCAAGCAATTGATTCCGAGAGAAGCAGTCTCAATAGAAGATGAAATCCGAAAGGATTCTACATGGCACAGTGTGAGTCGTTAGTGGAGCGTGTGTGGTTTACCGGCACACTAATAAGGACTCACAAAGAGCATGCCATTGCAAAAGGTACAAGGCCCCGGGATTCGTCCCATGGGCATCTCGCAAGAAAGGATATTCGAATTCTCAAAATAGGCCAAAAGGTTTGGATTTTGTGAATAGCCTGAAAGATTTCCTTTAATATGTCAGAAAGGTTTGGATTTCGGTTTCGCAAAATGTGTCATAAGTTCTGGATTTTGTGAATAGTCCGAAAGAGTCATATAACGGTGTCAAAGCCAGTGGGAGTATCTGCTATCATTGTATGTGGGTTACATACTGGTTCTAGGAAATGTCTCTTATCATTACAAAGTGTAATGACTTGGAAACGGTCGCTATGAAAGACTTTAAGAGATACAACATACTCAGGTGGTTGTGAGCATCTATTAGATAGATCAGAATTCTGCCAATGTGATCTTGATGAGAATCAAGATGCATAACCCAAGGAAAGGAGTTTCCTGTCATTGCAAAGTGTAATGAATTGGCATGAAAGAAACAAAGAAGGTGCAACATATTTACGTAGTTCATAGACATCTATCAGATAGATGAGACTGACAGTATTGACTTAGCCGTTGAGAATATGATCTTGATGGGATTCAAGATGCATAAGAAAGAGTCCCCGAAAGGAAATGGTTTCCGAAAATCATGATACAAGGATTATTGGTAATCTTAGGATTCCGAAAGGGCTTGGAATGAGATTACATCAGGTTCCTCGAGCCTCTTGGACAAATCAGAAGTGTTATGAACATATCCTGATGCTTAGAGCATTGTAAGTTAGATTCAGGATATTGCCTGGCTGAGAATACTGAATGAATTTTTGAACAGACGTGAAAAACATTGGGGAATGATTAGGGTGAACGATTTGAAAGGAGTTTCAAATCAGTAATTGGTTATACCAGGACGTGGTGTTGTAGGACTTCATGGTTGAAGAGTTTCGTTGTTTTCTGATGGAGCGCGTGTGGTTCACCGGCACATCATGATACCTCGAAATAGTATTAGGGTGTAGTCATGTAGACTATAGATCCCGATAACTATGGGTAGTCACAATACACATCACAGGAATGGGGTTGTGAGAGAGAAAGACGGAATGAGAAATTGAGATATCATCGGAAGAGTATCCGATTGGATTATCTGCAATTAAAGTGTATAAGTGTTAGACACTTGGATACATAGAAAGAGTGAAAATGTCATAATAGAAAAAATATAAAAGGGTTTGAATTAAAAGTTTAAAAGAAAATAAGAAGCTGATAATAGTTATGGTAAATCTGACTTGGTGATTACCTCGTGGAGACTTGGTAATAAGCAGGAGTAGCTGCCAATCAGATTTCATGTTTCGCTTTTGCATGTTAACTTCCTGAGTAATTGGATTACTCAAATATCCACAGTCGCTCATACTCTTAGGGAGTAAGTATGAAGGAAGACTGTCATGAATTGGTTTGTAGATTGTCTAAGGAGTTAAACATTGTAATAAGATTGCTGCAACGTTTATGAGTACTTGGAAATGGAGATTTGAGTATTGGATAAACCCACGCTCAATAGATTGCTTCACGGATTACATCACGAGCAATGTTGAGACAATAATATCTTATGATCTTCAAATGGAAAGATATGAGTTATAATTTGCAAGGCGGTTGCTCATTGATAGTAAGAAAACGCATCGGTAACTCGGTATTATAAAACGTGCTGTTGTGAGTGATTTGTCGGGTAAAAGATATAACATATGAGTTGAAGCTTATTCGTACCATTACCTTGAAGGGAAACAGATATATGTTGGCCACTCGATGATTTTGAAGTTGACTGAAGTGTTGGCCAGCCAGGACTGAATTGATTCGTTCAATTAGAAGTCTGAGAGTCATATGCAAAATCGGAAATCGGGAAACAGTGTGTTAGACAAAGATTGATCTCAATCCATGTCTCATGTCTGAAAATATCTTGTTGGACGGAGGATTATTTGATCACTTATCTATGGACAGAACTGACTAGGTCAGAGTTCGGCAGCAGTTTCTAGGAAGCTACAGTTTGCTGATTAATTAGAGGTTAAATTGGTAATCATAGTCATAGACTTATCCAAGTGGGAGACTGTTGGATTAGGTGTCTAAGCCATGACTAATGATTTGTATTTACCTAATTAATAGTAGCAAAGTCCATTTGGGTTGCCCTCATAGCTGAAGGTTTGGTAGAAAGTTCGGTAGAGAGAAAGGTTGATTTATTATGGGATTAATAAATCAACAGGAATTAAATATATAGTTTATTAATATATTAAAGTCATAATATATTAATTAGAAACTATATTAATTAGTTAGGAATTAATCCAGAATTAATTGGATTTAATTTAGGGATTAATTTAATTAATTAAAGGTACAGGGACTAAAATTGTAATTACTCATTAGTTGAGTAGTGAGTGTCCAAGACTAACCAGTAGTTGGCGAAATTAAGGACATGATTATCCTTAATTTCGAAAATAAGATTTAAGATAAATAGGTTTGAATTGTAAGATAAAAGGATTATCTTATTTGAATTCAAAAGGGTTTATCTCTAAAGGCTTATCTGGTAGTCAGTTGGAAACTATAAATAGGGGTTCCCAGGCATCCTTGAAATCGCTAATTTCTCTCCTCCCTCTCTAGAATTTTCGTCCACTCCCTGGCTCCCTGGGTGTGATCTCATTTGAGGCAGGACACTTGTGCTGCTTAGCTTGCAAGAAACAACTAAAGGTTAGTTTTTCTATTTTATTCTTTTAGTTAATTTTTGTTTTGCCTTTAGGTTTTAATTACATGTTCAAAGTAAGAAAACATAGATCCAATCTAGGTTGCATGTGAACTTAGGGTTTTAGTTCATAGATTTGCAGAAAACCTTTCATATATCACACGATCCGGCACCTAAGGCACAATCATTCATGGGCTCTCGGGCTCACCCTGACCCGCCTCAGCTAATCAACACATTATGGGTCATGGTCTCAATGCCCAAGCACTAGGACTGAACTTGAAAGGATGAAACATGTCTCATATGCTTCGGCAATTGGGTCCATCATGTATGCCATGTTATGCACTAGGCCCGACGTCTCATGTGCCTTAAGCATGACTAGTAGATATCAACAGAACCCAGGTGAAGCCCACTGGACTGCTGTAAAGAACATTCTTAAGTACTTGACAAGAACTAAAGATATGTTCTTAGTTTACGGTGGTTTGGAAGAATGCTTGAAGGTAAAGGGTTACACTGACGCAAGCTTCCAAACAAATAGGGACGATTCGAGATCTCAATCTGGGTATGTCTTTATTTTAAATGGAGGAGCCGTGTCTTGGAAGAGTTCCAAACAAGAAGTGATTGCACAATCCACTACAGAATCAGAATATGTTGCTGCTTCGGAAGCTGCTCAAGAAGCTGTCTGGATGAGGAAGTTCATTGAAGATCTAGGGGTTGTTCCTTCCATTCGGGACCCTATAGAAATCTTCTGTGATAATCTAGGTGCTATAGCTCAAGCTAAGGAACCTAGATCGCATCAAAAGACCAAACACATTCACCGAAGATATAACTACATACGACATGAAGTTAAGAATGGTGAAATAAGTATTCACAAGGTTCATACAGATCAGAATTTGGCAGACCCATTCACGAAGCCTTTACCCCAAGCTAAGCATGAAAGCCACGCTAAGGGTATATGACTTCGTTTTTCTAATGAATGGATTTGATTTGTGTTTAGTGTTTTATGAATATGAAATTATGTAAACAACAAGAATTATGTAATATATGTGACGTGATGTTTCATTCATAATTATGTGTTTTATATTAGCATGTTTAATCCTTGAATAATCTAATTATTCTAAATGTCCATAGTCGATCATAATTGTGGGAGCAATTATGAAGTAAGACTAATATGAATTGGATTGGTTGACTTTTATGGGTAAAAGTAGCAAAAGGTTGCAACCAAATTCATAGGTACTTGTCAGTGAACAAGTATTGGACTTGACCCGTTTCAAGATCACTTCATGGATCATTATCATAAGTGATTCTTGAACAAAGGTATTATCATTGTATCCTTAGACCTGAGATACATATTTGGGACTCAAGTGTAGAGAGTGTTGTGCTTTGATATGGTTCACCGTTGTTCTTAAAATATAGACAACCGTACAGACCATACTCAAGTATAGTACAAACTACATAAGGGGCGTATGTAGTCAAGACGGGATTTGTTCCTCTTATGTGTTAAGAGTTAGACATCTAAGGCGCCTGATTGAAAGTTGAACATAAAATGAGAATGATTAAGATCCATGTCTCACGTTCAACATGATGTCTGTGACAAAGGGATAATTGATAGATAACCTTGTACATCAATTAGAGCCTTGTGCTTTTGAAGAATTGGATGTTGTTGAATGGCATTATGTCATGTATTATTGGGGGCAGTGAAATGTTGCTAGATGTTTACCACTGTCGATATCATTCTATGATGCAACCTTGTGCAAGTGGGAGATTGTTAGTTCTGTATGCCCAAGGATGATCTTAAAATGATATTACTAATAATACATGATCCTATAGGGTCACACCAACAACAAGTTTGACACCAAATTGATCATTTGGAATGTTAAATTTGATTTAACATCAAATGATACTAAACTTGCAATTTAATCTTGTGAGTTATTATTATTTGTGATAAATAATAATAATAACTCCAAAATTAAAGGTTGATTAATAATTCATATGTGATGAATTAATCATATATATATATATATATATATATATATATATATATATATATATATATATATATATATATATATATATATATATATATATATATATAACAATTAAATTGTTTAAATTGTTAAATGATTTAATTGATTTATAAGTAAACATTTTGTTTAATTTAATTGCTAAATTAAATAAAATATGCATATTATAATATATATATATATATATATATATATATATATATATATATATATATATATATATATATATATATATATATATATAATTATACATATTAATAATGCATGTTTAGTTGGTTTATTTATGTTATTTATGATTTAAATGTTATTTCATTAAACAAGTATAAAGGCTTATTATTTATAAAGCTTTATGGTAAGAGTTTATAAATAATAAAATCAATATATATATTGATTATTCCTCTATATGGCCGGCCACACTCATGTGTGTGTCATAAGGCATGTTTCAAAAGGTTTAAAAGCAAGAAATATTCTCTATTGTCTCAAGGTTTGACCATGGGATGAATAAACTTGATTTCTTTAATGCACATGCAAACTTTCTCTTCCCTTTTAACCAAGGAAGGGGCCGGCCATTTTGATGGTTGTAGGAGCTTTATACTTTGAGAAATAATCAGCCAAAACACTCTCATATTCTCCCTTGAACTCTTGCAAAATCGTTTTCAAGCTTCAAGGTTTAAAGGTGTTCTTATTGCAAGTTGTGGAACTAACATTCAAGGGTGTTCAAGCTTGTGGTGGACTAAGCTATAGAGGGATTCTTACTTGATTCCTAGCCTCATCAAAATCGTCCAAACAAGGTCAAAAAGAAAGGTTATGTTCTTGAACTCTATCTATGCTTCTTCTTCATCTTATCTCTACGTGCATGTAGCATGATCCTCTTGGAAGTGAAATTCGTGTTCATGATTTTATGCTTCCGTTGTAACTTCAAGTTTTTGAAACTCATAACATGAACATGGATATCCAACAATTGGTATCAGAGCCATAGTTATATTGCATGTTTAGATAATAAGTTTATTTGGATAAACTTGGTTTTTGGAAGCCATGAATGTTCATCTTCTTGAATGCAACGTTCATGCATGGCTTCTTTGGCAACATGCAAGTGTTTAATCTATGATTTTATGTAACCAACTATATTTTATGTTTTCATGCATTTGGTTACATAATTGTTGCCTTAGAAAAACAAAGTGTTTATTTTCTTATGATTTTATGTGATAAAATTGTGCATAAACAAGCCAAGGACCATGTGTTGCATGTTTTGTGTTTAAATTCAATTTGGTTGTAATCTATTCTTGTATTCAAATGGTTTGTAATAATAATTAGTTATTTCCTTCTTATATTCATTTTGTAAATATTAGAATAGTTGTATTTTATATTTTTCACAAAATGTAACAAGAGAAGGAAGTAAAGGCCAAAAGAAGAATGCACCCAACAGCAACACTTTCTGCATAGCTGCTGTCCATTTTTTCGAACCTGTTAAGGAGTGATTTAAAAATTCATATCTTGGTATTTTGATGCTATACTTGTTAGTAACTTTAATATCTAGAATATACATTAAGTTTTGACAAGTATAAGCATCAACTTGACCAAGAATGAAGTGAAGAAAGCAACAAAATCACACAAAATACCTCCTGCTTGGCTGTTTCTGTCGCAAGTATTGGGGAGGGCAAAGAAAAATCTCAAGCTCTTCCATGGTGTCAAGAAATGGTGGTTCAAGTGTCATTTGATGTTATAAGAAGCTTGGCAAAATTGTGGCCAAATCGAAGATCATTTGGTTGAGTTTTTGTCACTTTTTTGTCCCTAGGTTTGGACTTGATATTTCATGTATGGCTCACATGAAATATCAAACTAGTTGGCTTGTGTTTATGCACCCATGCATGCATGTGATGATTGAATGTTTTATTATGTTATGTTGTGAATGAAAATAAGATTTTGCATGCTAGACAACCTAGATAATTAAACATAATCATCAAGGAGTTTGTAATTTTCAAATTGACATATAAAACATAAGATATAATACAATTGGTTTTATTAAAATGGGTTTTGTTATAAAACCTATAAAGTCAAGTTTTGAAAAATGAATGAAACAAGAAATAAAATGGAGATTTTATGAACTCTTACAAACTCCAACCCTAAATAATAATGGTAATTATTTAGGACTAAAATTGGCTCTCATGTATGTGATCAAACTCAAACTTAATATTGGATATTAATTGTAATTTTGACCACAAACAAAGAATCAATAAAATAGAGATTTTATGATTAAGGAACCAATTGACAAAATAAGATTTTAATGGTACCATGTTCATTGGATGCATGCAATCTACATGATACCATATGTTTTCAAAATTAGAATTGTAAAACATACAAATCCCTTTCGAAATACAAATCAATGTCGTCCCTCTTAAAGACACTCATGTATCACTTGAATATCCTTGTGGGATAAAGGTTACCTAACCACTTGGAGTCTTCTTGTGATACAAGAGGTAGTTTTGCAATATTAATGGTATAAAGGACACCTAACCATTAATAGTTGTCAAAACTACGCGTCCGTTTAAGTGGGATGATTTGTTTGGAAATCTTTTGTGATAAAGGTCACCTAAGCATTAGAAATCCAAGGCATAGATGGGATCAAACATGCCAAACTTATAAATGTTATAATGGGATCCCATAACTCTAGAAATTATATTTGGATATAATTGGTAAACCGTTACCTACCTTGTTGATTCGAATAGGCAGGATAAAGGATACCTAATCGCTTGTTTGTATTGCAACTTGGATTCTAGACCTTAATCAATTAAAGTTTATGAAACAAAAGGGATATTAATTATTAAGGACTTAATATCATAAATTACTAAATTGAACCTTGTTAAAATTTTGTAGATGGCACCAAACACAACAAACCCGGCTCCAAACAAAACATCACTACGGTCTCTCCTTGAGGGAGAAAAACTTAACCACACCAACTTCTTGGATTGGTACCGTAGTGTGAGAATAGTTCTCAAACAAGAAAAGAAAGAATATGTTCTCAATGAACCACTTCCTGAAGAGCCCCCTGCCATTCCTAAGCCTGCACACGATGCATGGCTTAGAAAGATGGATGATTCCATTGATGCATCATGCCTCATGTTAGCAACCATGATTCCTGACCTTCAGAAGGACTTAGAGAATCATTCAGCCTATGACATGATCAATCAATTGAAGGAAATGTTCCAACAACTTGCAAGATGGAGGATGGACAGACGGTTAGCTCTTATGTGCTCAAAATGAAGAGTCACATTGATCATTTGGCACGTCTTGGAGTTGTGATGCCCGAAGAGCTAGCAACGGATATGATCCTTAACTCCTTGACAAAGTCTTTTGATCCCTTCGTCATGAATTATAACATGAATGGTTTGAATAAGACTATCCCAGAATTGCATGTGATGCTAATTACCGCGGAAAAGAATCTGCCTAAGAAAACCACTCAAGTTCTCATGATCAAGGAAGGTGGCACAAAGAGAACTAGACCCGAACACCCCAACAACTCCAAGGGCAAGGGAAAGGCAAAGGTTGTCAAAGGAAAGGGCAAGAAAGTTGTCCAACCATCCCGTCCGCCCAAGAAGAAGGCAAAAGTTGCCAAAGAAGACGCATGCTTCGAATGTGGCAAAGTTGGGCATTGGAAGAGAAATTGCCCTACCTATCTTGCGGAGTTGAAGAAGAAGAATGCCGGTGAGGGCTCTTCAGGTATCTATGTGATAGACCTAGAACTTTATAATTTATCTCCTAACACATGGGTATTTGATACTGGTTGTGGAACTCACATTTGTAATATGTTGCAGGGCTTCAAAAGGAGTAGGTGACTGAAGGCAAACGAGGTAGTACTCCGGGTTGGAAACAGTGCAAGGGTTGCGGTGGATTCAATTGGAAGTTTTGATTTATTACTGCCTAGTGGCTTGTATTTGACATTGTTGAATGTTTATTATGTTCCTAGCTTGACTAGGAATATTATTTCGGTTGCTAAGTTGAGACAATGTGGTTTTAATCTTTGCTTTATAAATGATGACATTTGTGTTTCGAAAAACAATGTATTCTATTTCGAGGCTAGGCCTTTAAATGTAATTTATGAAGTAAACCTTGATGAAAATACTAACCATGGCTCTTTATACCACACTTTCACAAAGAGACCCAAATGTGATTTGAGTCAAATTTATCTATGGCATTGTCGCCTTGGACATATAAACAAGAAACGCATATCCCAACTTCAAAAGAGTGGACTTTTGAAGGCAAATGAGAATGACTCATTTGATATATGTGAATCTTGTTTACATGGCAAGATGACTAAAGCTCCTTTCTCCGGAACCAACGAGAGGGCAAAGGACTTGCTAGGAATCATACATACGGATGTATGTGGTCCTTTCAAGCCAATGACTAGATATGGTGAAAGATATTTCATCACCTTCACTGATGACTTTAGTCGTTTTGGTTATGTTTATTTAATTAAACATAAACATGAGGCGTTTGAAATGTTCAAAACGTTTCAAAGTGAAGTTGAAAATCAACTCAACAAAACAATTAAAGTTCTACGTTCTGATAGAGGAGGTGAGTACTTAACTACAAACTTTATGGATCATCTTAAAACTTGTGGAATTGTTTCACAACTTACTCTACCTGGAACACCACAACATAATGGTGTATCTGAAAGGCGGAACCGAACACTATTGGATATGGTTCGATCCATGATGAGTAGAAGTACTCTACCTTTATCATTTTGGGGTTATGCTTTACAAACAGCTACTCGTCTCCTAAACATGGCACCTACTAAGAAGGTAGATAAAACACCTTATGAGATATGGCATGGAAAGGTTTCATCCTTATCCTATCTCAAGGTATGGGGTTGTGAAGCTTATGTTAGAGAAGAAGCTTCAAACAAACTAGAACCCCGTTCAACTAAGTGTATCTTTGTAGGGTATCCGAAAGATTGTCTTGGATACTACTTCTACAATCCCATAGAGAATAAGATATTTATTTCTCGAAAAGCTGAATTCCTAGAAAACAAGTTTCTGACGGAAGAGGCTATTGGGAGATTTGTGGAACTTGAAGAACTTCAGGAACCACAGACTGATACACAAGAAATTAGATCTGGCATTCAACAAGAAATTGTTGAACCTGAACAAACAGTTGATCAGGAACAAATTGTAACACAAGATGTTCGCAGATCTGGTAGGGTTCGATTTGAACCTGAAATGTATGGTTACCTAATGATAGAAGAGGAATGTTATACGATAGATTCTGATGAACCTGTCAACTACCAGAGTGCAATGTCAGATCCTGAATCTGATAAATGGCTTGAAGCCATGAACACTGAGATGCAATCCATGCACGATAACCAAGTATGGGACTTGGTTAATCTTCCCACCAATTGTAAGACTGTTGGGAACAAATGGGTTTTCAAGAAGAAAACCGACGTGGATGGAAATGTTCACACTTTTAAGGCTAGACTTGTCGCTAAAGGATACTCACAAACTCATGGTATAGACTATGATGAGACCTTTTCACTAGTGGCAATGATCAAGTCAATTAGGATACTTTTTGCCATAGCCGCATACTATGATTATGAGATATGGCAAATGGATGTCAAGACTGCTTTCCTTAATGGACACTTATTGGAAGATGTCTATATGGATCAACCTGAAGGTTTTGTCGATCCTAAGCATCCAAACAAAGTGTGTAAGCTTAAAAGATCTATTTATGGATTGAAGCAGGCGTCTCGAACATGGAACATCTGCTTTGATGAAAAGATTACGAATTTTGGATTCATTAAAAATGAGGATGACTCCTGTGTTTACAAGAAAGCTAGTGGGAGCATAGTCATATTCCTAGTATTGTATGTAGATGACATACTTTTATTTGGAAATGACATCCCAACCTTGAAAGGTGTCAAAACATTCCTTGAGAACTGTTTCTCAATGAAGGACTTAGGAGAAGCTGCTTATGTATTAGGTATAAAGATCTATAGAGATAGATCTAAGAGACTTATTCGTCTAAGCCAAAGTGTATATATTCATAAAATCTTGAAAAGGTTCAAGATGCAAGACTCCAAAAGAGGATTCTTGCCAATACCACATGGCACCATCCTAAGTAAGTCTCAGTGCCCAAGCACTAGGACTGAACTTGAAAGGATGAAACATGTCCCATATGCTTCGGCAATTGGGTCCATCATGTATGCCATGTTATGCACTAGGCCCGACGTCTCATGTGCCATAAGCATGACTAGTAGATATCAACAGAACCCAGGTGAAGCCCACTGGACTACTGTAAAGAACATTCTTAAGTACTTGAGAAGAACTAAATATATGTTCTTAGTTTATGGTGGTTTGGAAGACTGCTTGAAGGTAAAGGGTTACACTGACGCAAGCTTCCAAACAGATAGGGACGATTCGAGATCTCAATCTGGGTATGTCTTTATTTTAAATGGAGGAGCCGTGTCTTGGAAGAGTTCCAAACAAGAAGTGATTGCACAATCCACTACAGAATCAGAATATGTTGCTGCTTCGGAAGCTGCTCAAGAAGCTGTCTGGATGAGGAAGTTCATTGAAGATCTAGGGGTTGTTCCTTCCATTCGGGACCCTATAGAAATCTTCTGTGATAATCTAGGTGCTATAGCTCAAGCTAAGGAACCTAGATCGCATCAAAAGATCAAACACATTCACCGAAGATATAACTACATACGACATGAAGTTAAGAATGGTGAAATAAGTATTCACAAGGTTCATACAGATCAGAATTTGGCAGACCCATTCACGAAGCCTTTACCCCAAGCTAAGCATGAAAGCCACGCTAAGGGTATAGGACTTCGTTTTTCTAATGAATGGATTTGATTTGTGTTTAGTGTTTTATGAATATGAAATTATGTAAACAACAAGAATTATGTAATATATGTGACGTGATGATTCATTCATAATTATGTGTTTTATATTAGCATGTTTAATCCTTGAATAATCTAATTATTCTAAATGTCCATAGTCGATCATAGTTGTGGGAGCAATTATGAAGTAAGACTAATATGAATTGGATTGGTTGATTTTTATGGGTAAAAGTAGCAAAAGGTTGCAACCAAATTCATAGGTACTTGTCAGTGAACAAGTATTGGACTTGACCCGTTTCAAGATCACTTCATGGATCATTATCATAAGTGATTCTTGAACAAAGTTATTATCATTGTATCCTTAGACCTGAGATACATATTTGGGACTCAAGTGTAGAGAGTGCTGTGCTTTGATATGGTTCACCGTTGTTCTTGAAATATAGACAACCATACAGACCATACTCAAGTATAGTACAAACTACATAAGGGGCGTATGTAGTCAAGACGGGATTTGTTCCTCTTATGTGTTAAGAGTTAGACATCTAAGGCGCCTGATTGAAAGTTGAACATAAAATGAGAATGATTAAGATCCATGTCTCACGTTCAACATGATGTCTGTGACAAAGGGATAATTGATAGATAACCTTGTACATCAATTAGAGCCTTGTGCTTTTGAAGAATTGGATGTTGTTGAATGGCATTATGTCATGTATTATTGGGGGCAGTGAAATGTTGCTAGACGTTTACCACTGTCGATATCATTCTATGATGCAACCTTGTGCAATGGAGATTGTTAGTTCTGTATGCCCAAGGATGATCATAAAATGATATTACTAATAATACATGATCCTATAGGGTCACACCAACAACAAGTTTGACACCAAATTGATCATTTGGAATGTTAAATTTGATTTAACATCAAATGATACTAAACTTGCAATTTAATCTTGTGAGTTATTATTATTTGTGATAAATAATAATAATAACTCCAAAATTAAAGGTTGATTAATAATTCATATGTGATGAATTAATCATATATATATAACAATTAAATTGTTTAAATTGTTAAATGATTTAATTGATTTATAAGTAAACCTTTTATTTAATTTAATTGGTAAATTAAATAAAATATGCATATTATAATATATATATATATATATATATATATATATATATATATATATATATATATATATATATATATATATATATATACATATTAATAATGCATGTTTAGTTGGTTTATTTATGTTATTTATGATTTAAATGTTATTCCATTAAACAAGTATAAAGGCTTATTATTTATAAAGCTTTATGGTAAGAGTTTATAAATAATAAAATCAATATATATATATATATTGATTATTCCTCTATATGGCCAGCCACACTCATGTGTGTGTCATAAGGCATGTTTCAAAAGGTTTAAAAGCAAGAAATAATCTCTATTGTCTCAAGGTTTGACCATGGGATGAATAAACTTGATTTCTTTAATCCACATGCAAACTTTCTCTTCCCTTTTAACCAAGGAAGGGGCCGGCCATTTTGATGATTGTAGGAGCTTTATACTTTGAGAAATAATCAGCCAAAACACTCTCATATTCTCCCTTGAACTCTTGCAAAATCGTTTTCAAGCTTCATGGTTTAAAGGTGTTCTTATTGCAAGTTGTGGAACTAGCATTCAAGGGTGTTCAAGCTTGTGGTGGACTAAGCTATAGAGGGATTCTAACTTGATTCCTAGCCTCATCAAAATCGTCCAAACAAGGTCAAGAAGAAAGGTTATGTTCTTGAACTCTATCTATGCTTCTTCTTCATCTTATCTCTACGTGCATGTAGCATGATCCTCTTGGAAATGAAATTCGTGTTCATGATTTTATGCTTCCGTTGTAACTTCAAGTTTTTGAAACTCATAACATGAACATGGATATCCAACACACTGCACATCATGAAGTAAAGCAGAATGTATGTAACATCACCCATAGTATAGTGAGAAAACTCACCTGATCCGCAAAGCTGAACACCACTCCACTCGCATGCCCTCAGATCCTGACAACGCGAACCTCCTAATAAGGATAAAGTTCACTTAGAACTTTCTAAACCCCAAACATGATAAACCCCCGAGACAGGTACCACGAACCCTCAAGTTTGACCAAAAGTCAAACTCGTCAAAAAGTCAAATGTCAAAGTCAAAGTCAACGGTCAACAGCCAGTTAGCGTCGCTATCTTCCTAAGACAGCGTCGCTAACTATGAATAGTCCTAAAACTTAATTAAGCTCATAATCCATTCAGCCAGGCCGTCAAACTCAAAAACCTATGTCCAAAAGCTCAAAAACTAGCCAAACAACCATACAAACAAACCAAGAGAGCTAGGCTCGCTCTCTAATCTGACTTAATGGCTCTAGAAATGCTGCAAGAAGCATAGAGGTCAAAACTTTTCTAACAAGTTCCAAAGGCCATGTCAAAAAGGCACCAAATATCCATTTCCACCATCACAAACACTAGATCAACCTTGCAAACATAAAAAGGAATAAACTTTATGCTCACAGTGGTCCAGAAATGCAGATCTTTATGACTCAATCTTGGAGAATACCTTCTAGCAACATCATGCACCTTCTTTTCTTCAAGAATCTTCCAAAATAATACCAAAACCACTCCAAGGAAGCTAGAGAGAGATGAGAGAGGTTTTTGGGAGCTGAAATGTAGCAAATGGCGGCTACCCTAGGGTTCGGCACCGTTATATATGGCCTATAAATCGAATTCTAGGGTTTTGGCCGAAACAGGGAGGTTAGCAAATATGTTAGCGTTGCTATGTGGAGATCGTGTCATCCCACAAACATGCCAAACTTAGCAACTCTAACCCTTCACTTAGCGACTCTAACCCACTTAGCGACGCTATGCCCAAACTTAGTGACGCTAACTGCATATTTTCCCAAAATCTCATTCCTTTAATATTGAACTTGGGCATTCCGGGATTAGGGTCTTACACTTAGATTCATCAAACGATATAAACTCTCCACATCACATTACATGATTTAGACCTTTTCTTGTGCGGTTTGTCGTTTCTAAAAATGAATCTCATATGGATTCAAATAGGTCAAGAAATAATCAAAATCATCTAAAATTACTTTATTTTTCGTTCCCGTAAACTTGATCGCTATATGGATCATAATAAGCATGAAAGTTGAAAGCAACTTATGACGACCAAAAATACAAATATAATCGGGATTTTTTTTTATAATTTCTTATTAGAGACTTAATTTATCCATCTAAATAAGTTAGGATTTCAATTTTATAAAATATATTGTTTCCTAAACCATAAGCACACATAAGTAATTTAAAATATGCATGAGTTAGGTGTTGTTTGTTTTTTTTAAAAGCTCTTCCTGACCAGTTTTGTCTGCAGGCGGACAAACCTTTTATTTATAGACTGTTTGTTTTTTAGAATACTGCAGACCCAAAAAGGTTTATGCATCCTCTTCTTCCAGGAGACATGACATAAGGTCTTCCAGAATCTGCAAACGTCTACAGACTACCATAAAAATCACCACCACTATCAAATCTAAATCAAATCAATTCAAAATCAAACTAAAATATAAAGAAAATATTTATTACTTACGGTTAATATTTTTAGCCGTGTATTTGAAAATTTATATCATTTTATATATGATCCATGATATAACAAAACTAAGAAAATTAAACATTTAAATTAAAGTTACATGTTTAATAAAGTAAATTAGTATTTCTGTAAAAGATAGTATGAACTTTTATAGTAAAAAATAAAGGTTTGAAACATTGTTTAATGAATTAAGGATAATTATGTTTAATGAATTTTGAATTGTATACTATTGTTTGAAACATTGTAGAACTACTATCACTTAATCAAGAAATTGAATGAGAATCCTAATATGTAGCAATTAAAAAATACATTTTATTGTATGTCTTAACTTGATGTTACTTGAGGTTTATTATAAAATTAGCTTTATATTAATAAATTTATATTATTACATAATTAGGATACACGATTAACTAATAATGAGTTTTTTTACTCCATATAATTAACTTAATGTGCCGCTACAAAATAACCATGTACTCTTTAATGATGATGAAGACGAAGTTCGCCCATATGGGTAGTGCAACAAATCGGGAATATATGACTCATTTACGACATGAAGTTGTTGAGCAGTTAATGCAGAACATGAATGAATGCTTTTATATAGACTTTGCTATGATGCTTGTATGAATTAAGTTTCCATATTGTAAAAATAGAATTATTCAAAATGGTTTTTAAGTTAATAAAATCAATTTATTTTAGCTGCATGCAGACTTTAAAAAACAAACAGTTTTTTTTTTATGTAGAATACAGACGTTTGGTCCACCTCTTCTTCTACAGATGTGGTTCGCAGATTGTAGACGTTTTACCTCTTCAAAGACAAACATCTTAGTCTAAATTTAATTATTAATATTCACAAACTACAAAAACCGCCCACATCCCATAACAAGGTTTATAACTTTTTCGGTGCGATATGCGGTTTTTGAAAATCTTAAACCGCACATGGATTCAAAAATATCTAGAAATAAAACACATGTATCTACAAATTTCACGTTTTGGGAAATTCAGTCGTTATACGGGATATGATAAGCATGGAAGTTGACACCATTGAATTGATGGCCAAAACTCCAAAATTTATGAGGACTTTTTGGTAATTGAATATCAGTTGCTTAATTTATATATCCTAATAAGTTAGGGTTTTAATTTTATAGCATTTCTTGTTTCCTAAACCATAAGTACACATAAGTATAGGAATCTACATTTATTAATTAAGCTGGATTTTATTTCTTATTTTCTTCAAACCACAAAAGAAAAACGGCCACATTGTACTGCATAGCACCGCTTAGAACCTATTTGTTGCAATTTATAGTTTTCGAAAATCTTAAACTGTATATGGCTTCAAAATGATCTGGAAAGAAGACTTAATTATCTACAACATTTTTTGCATTTTAAAAAGTTCGGTTGTTATATGGGCGTTAATAAGCATGGAAGTTTTAACCAAGGTGTTGATGGACAAAATTTTAGTTTTTATGAGGATTTTTTTATAATTGCACATTAGTGGCTTATTTAATATATCTAAATAATTTAGGGTTTGATGTTATGAAGTTTCTTGTTTCCTAAACCATGCGTTAGGCTAAATTAATTACTTATAGTCTCCAAACCTCAAAAATTGCATGCACCATATCACATAATGCGATCTAGAATTTTTGTGGTACGCTTTGCAGTTTAAATCGAACATATATTCAAAAAGTGTAAAAAGTTTACATAGTTATCTACGACTATTTGTTTTGCATTTTTGAATGTTGATCGCTATACATGTCATTATAAGCATGGAAGTGGAAAGCCATGTGCTAATAGCCTAAAATACAAATTTAGTAAGGATTTTTTGCTAATAGCCTAAAATACAAATTTAGTAAGGATTTTTTTTTTTTTTTTTGGTAATTAGGGTATTAAACTTCATAATGCTTCTTGTTGCCTAAACCAAAGCACACATAAGTAATTAAAAACTTACAGTGTTGAGCAGCAATCTGCGTTTATTAAAGGAAGGCAGAGTTTGGATGGCCCTCTCATGTTGAGTGAAATCATAGCTAATGCTAAAACTACTAAAAAGAAAGTTACGATCTTTAAGGTGGACTTTGAGAAAGTATATGATTCTTTGTCATGGGAATTTCTTTTTAAAGTCATGAAGAAAATGGGTTTTAGTAATAATTGGTGTGCTTGTATAAGGGTTGCTTTGAATACTAATAGAGCATCAGTGTTGGTGAATGGGGCTCCTACAAATGAATTTGATGTAAAAAGGGGCTTAAGGCAAGGGGATCCGTTATCACCTTTTCTTTTTGTGCTTGATATGGAGGGGTTTCATATTGCCATGTTGGAGGCAAGTAAGGCGGGGGCGTTTAAAGGGATTGTTCTTGGTACAAATAAAATTGAGATTTCACATCTCCTTTGTGCAGATGATGCAATCTTATTATGTGAGTGGGACATGGATAATGCTAGGCGGATCACACGTATCTTAAAAGTTTTTCAGCTTGCTTCAGGTTTAAAAATCAATTTATTTAAAAGTAAATTAATTGGAGTTGGTGTTGATTTTCAAATGGTTTAAGAAATGGCTGCCTTGGCGGGGTGCAAACCTCTTCGATTACCTTTTGTTTATTTGGGCGTTCCGGTTGGGGGTAACATGAATATAATTATGTCTTGGAAACCTATGATTGACAAGTTTGTGCAAAAATTGTCTTCATAGAAAGCCAAGCTCCTTTCTATAAGATGACGTTTAACTTTGCTAAAGGCAGTTTTGGGTAGCACAACTATTTACTATATGTCTATTTTTCAGGTTCCGGAAATGGTTATAAGAATGCTAAAGTCTTTAAGATCTAGATTCTTTTGGGGTGCTGATTTGGGAGAAAAGAAGATTCATTGGATTGCTTGGAAACGAGTTTTGGCTTCTAAAAATAAAGGTGGTTTGGGGGTTGGAAGCTTATGGGCTTTTAACAAGGCTTTATTGTTCAAATGGTATTGGAGATTTTTGGAGGATCCGAAGGCTCTTTGGGTGAAAGTTATTTCAGCTATTCATGGAGATATAAGGGACGGAGTGTTTTCTTCTAGGAATTATGGAGGGCTAACTCCTTGGATAAATATGGTTAAAGGAGTTGAGAAGCTTAGAAATGACGGTATTGATCTTCACGAATTTATTTCAATTAAAGTTAGTAATGGGCAAGACACTAGATTTTGGCTTGATGCGTGGTTAGGGAACACCCCTTTTAAAGATCTTTTCCCACGGATTTATGCTCTTGATAAAGATCCCCAAGATAAGGTGGCGGATAGAAATACAATAGAGAAGTTGAAGAATAGGCTTATTAGACAGCCAAGAGTGGGGGTCCCTATAAATCAATTGAATGATTTGGGAGCTAAATTGCTAGAGGTCACGTTTCAGAAGATAAGGATCGTATGATGTGGGAACTTGATGATCAAGGGTGTTTTTTGGTTTCTACAACAAGATGCTTTTTGGATGGAGTGACTTTGCCTAGTTCGACGACACATACTAGGTGGAATAAACTTCTTCCAATTAAATTAAACGTTTTGATGTGGAGAATTATATGGGATAGGATTCCAACCAGATTAAACCTTAGAGACAAGGGTATTGATCTGGATTCTTTGTTATGTCCTACGTGTGAGATTGGAGGTGAAAATTTGGAGCATGTGTTTGTTAATTGTAGTTTTTCAAGTGTCATTTGGAATAAAGTTGCTAAATGGTGGGATATTCCTTTGATTAACATTCATTCAGTGTCGTCTTTACTGTCTTAGGCAGGCAAAACGAATATGAGGGCAGATCAAAAAATGATATTTGATGCGGTGGTGGATGTTACTTTTTGGAACATTTGGAGCTTTCGTAATAAGCTCGTTTTTTGAACGGATAAACCATGAAAAGACGAGGTCTTTGATGAGATCAAATCCACTTCTTTCTTTTGGATTAAAAATAGACATAGGAAGTGTAAGTTAAGTTGGGATAGTTGGGTGTCATATCCTAAACTTGCGATGTCAAACTTGTAATCTTTTTGTTTTTTATCTAGCTCCTTGCTAGAGAAGTTTTTTAATAATAATCATGTCGTTCAAAAAAAAAACTTACGTGCATTAGGCTACATCTAATTGCTTCTCTACCAAACCAACAACACTCCATAACGTGGTTAGAATTTTTGCGATGCATTTTGCAGCTTCCAAAAACATTAAACCATATAGAGTACAAATGATCGGGAAAGACACATTTATCTATAATTTTCTTGTTTTGCATTTTTAGAATTCAATCGTTGTATGACACATAATAAGGATGGAAGTTGAAAGCATTGTGATGATGCTGGAAATCCAAATTTAATGAGCATTTTTTGGTAATTGCATATGAGAGTCTTAGTTTATATATCTAAACTAGACGAGTTCTCGTATGTTTCGCAAGAGTAAAATTATATGGTAAAAATATATTGACATATGATATATGAATATAAGCACTTTAGATCTAATCAAAAGGGGTAAAACTAAATATAGATTGATCAATGACATATCTATCAATAATAATTTTTCATCTAAAATTCAAATAGAAAAACATAATTACTTTTTTGAAGTCAATTGTTATAAACGGTCCAACATTAATAATATAAAGAAATACAATTACATGAATTATCTCTAAATTCAAAATAAAAATAAAATAAAATGTACTAATAAGATAAAGATAGTCTACGAGAAACGTATTGTTGTAGATCATTTATTGTGAGACTCGTAGGTATAAAAATATAATTTAATGATTTCGTGAGGTACACTTTCAATCGATGAATAACTACTAGTGTTTGTGTGTGTGTGTGTGTGTATATATATATATATATATATATATATATATATATATATATATATATATATATATATATATATATATATATATATATATATATATATATATATATATATATATATATATATATATATATATATATATATATATATATATATATATATATATATATATTTCTTTTTCAAAATAAAAATAAAATAAAATATACTAAGAATAAGATAAAGATACTCTATGATAAACGTATTATTGTAGATCATTTACTGTGAGATTAGTACGTATAAAAAATATAATTTAATAATTTCGTGAGGTTTTCAATCAATGAATAACTACTAGTGTGTGTGATATATATATATATATATATATATATATATATATATATATATATATATATATATATATATATATATATATATATATATATATATATATATATATAAACCTATTATCGTAGATCATTTACCGTGAGACTAGTAGGTATAAAAAAATATAATTTAACAATTTGGTGAAGTTTTCAATCAATGAATAACTACTAGTGTGTGAGATATATATATATATATATATATATATATATATATATATATATATATATATATATATATATATATATACTAGCTGCGTACCCGCGCAATGCGGCGGCGGCAAATAGTTTTGTTTCGACAATTACTTTTTAGGTTTTAAGTTGCAGATGGGAGGGGAGTTGGCGAATATGAGAGTGATTAATTTCTTTTCGGACGATTGATTACCTTTCCAACGATATAGGGGACGGTAAATACCCGAGAGTGTGGGACCAAAAATAGAAAAAACTTTTAGAAATCGGTTTGGAACTATAGAGATATTTTGTAATGAAACGATAAATAGAAGTAGAATGTTATAATCTGAACAAAAAACATAGTAAACAAATGGGTAAGGGGCAAAACAATTTTTCGGACCAAAACTGTAAACATTCTTAAATCTAACAAATTTTGTAAAAATAAAAAGTACAAAGCTATAATATTGTCATTTGTAAACTTATATTCTACACAAAATATCTCTATTATTTATTTGACCCTTAAATCATGATGACAATAATTCATTTTAGCTGCTTGTGAATTGTTTTATTTTGAATTTTTTTGGACCCATGGTATGAAATAGAACCATAAGCATAACTACAATTTAAGATAGGGAAAATGATATAAAAATGTAACTAATAACACCAATTATGCTATAATTGGCAATGAAATGGAAGATTACATTAGATAAAAGACATTGGAGCATTACATTAAGCTGCAATGAAATGAAAGATTACTTACATTCTGAACCAAAATATATAAAAAAAGGCATTGAAACATTACATTAAGCTGAAAGATTACACTCTTTGACAAAATATAGATAAAAGGCAATGTACATTACAACGGCTTCTGATTTACTTTTTTGTCATTAATCTCCTAAAACACCCTTGCCTTAGACGTGCATCAGTTACAGACGAATCATGATTTTACCACAATTTTACCACAACTACAATCGAAACGATTACAAGAACTCTATAGTTTTCAAGAGGCGATTTGTGTATTTGACAATTAGATTTTGTTCAGCATACTATTTCCTATCGTTTAATGGCTTAAAAATTTTAATATTCAAATTAAATGTATAAGAAAATTAGGCTACAAGCTTTTGATGTAAGAAAAGTTATTCAAAGTTATTTATTTATATAAATCATCATTGATCGTATGGTAAAGGAGGTATGATGTCGACAAATTACACTTAATTTCATAGATGATAGAACCCACCACCTTTAAATAAACAAAAAGCACCGTGTAATTTTAATTTCATGTCATTTTCACACCCTTCTTTGCTTTCGCCACCATCATAACCTTCATTCCTTCAATTCCCACCACCATTTCCATCCACCAGTCCGCCATGACTTCCATGTTACAGAGGGATAGATCTCTCCCCGTCTCCCACCAGCCCTCTTCCGACGATACATCTTCGGTGGTAGCCGGTAGGCGCCGGAAACTCTCATCCATGTCGTTACGGATCCAGCCATCTTCCATCTCTGACACTACCTCCGCCGCCACCGCGTAGGCGATACGCCGCTCCAAATCTGTTTCATCAATGGGGGAATCCGCCTCTACCTCTGTCAGAAACTGGTGGGATTGGGGATGGGGATGGAACTTGTCCAGGAAACCCGTATTTGCACAGGATGTGGAGTTTAATCAAGAGGAAACCTCAGTTCTCAGATCCCATGAAAAAGGAAGCTGGAATCACGTTTTCGTCAAGGTCAGATCTGAGATCCGGAAGCTAGTCAGATCCGATAACGCCGGCCTCCCTCCGACCTGCATAGATCAACACCGTGAAGGAAAATAAAGAAAAGGGAAAATCAGATTTGTACATATCATCATCGTCTCCATTGGCTGTCTCTCCTCCCACCGCCTCCTTCTCCAACCTGGACAGTTCAGCATCTTCTCCGACATGGTTTCTACGATAACGTTATCTTTTAATGTTTTTATGATATTGATGTGTGCTTCGTTTTAAAAAAAAAACATAGATCTGGAATAACGACCTCGATCTAGTCTTCAGGCCCAGATCTTAGTCGGATTTTCACAAAGAACATATTAGATTACTCGCTTTTGGTGTAAACATGTGTTTTTGACTTTGATTGTTCCGGTAAAACTTGGATCAGGATAGGCGATCTAGATCTCGATAAAGTTTCACTTCAAGCTCTGGTCTAACCTTGCATGATATGGCTTCAAGTAAAACGCAAATCCAGGTTTACTTTCTTCAATTAAAAGTGGTCTATTATTTACCTTGTAAATCCAATAGTTTTTTCCTCAAAGGAAGAATCCGCAAATACATTTTTCTTAATTTCTTTTTATTTTTCTTTTTGGTATGCGAATCTTCCAATGTTAGATCTTTCTTTGTATTTTTATTTTCGTAACAGAAAGTTAAAATACTTAGATCTATATTATCGGTTGCTGCTTCTCTAAAAAATTTCATTTTATTGCGGTTGCATCTAAGGTTTCTTGTTTTCTGAATGTGGTTCTGATTGTTATTTTAGTTATGTAACTGATGTTATATTTCTGAATCTAAGAATTTATTTTTCAGATCTCATATCACCCTCTATCGGATCTGTGTAAATAGAAAGGTATGTTTATTTTTAACACTTTTCTGATTTTTATGTTATCAAGTTTAGTAATTAAGTCACTGATTTTTAACACTTTTCTGATATCATGTTTAACAATTGCGGTATATATATATATATATATATATATATATATATATATATATATATATATATATATATATATATATATATATATAGGTTTAAGGTTTTGGTTTCTTAGCATATATTGTTTTTTCAGGTTTAAGGTTTTGGTTTCTGCTTTGATTTTGGTTATTGAGGTTGGATGTAGGAAGTGAAACATCAATAAAATGTGCTGCAATATCAAGACATTTGTAGTTATTGAAACATCAAGGGAACTGACAATTCTGAAATTGATTTATAAAAATATTAATGTTTCTAAATGTAAATTTGTAATTCTTATGTTGTAATGGTGGTATTAAAATCATAATCCATACCTTTAAATAGAATCAACAATTGTAATCTGCAAAAAAAGCCAACAATTATAGGAACCTGCAAATACAAATTTTAATATTTTTATTTATCTTTATGTGCAGAAACTAAATGATATTGAATAAAATGCATGAGAGATTGTTACCTTTGGTATGCAGGAGCAGCCTAGAGTGTGCAGCAGGACTGGGACGTGCAGTAAGGTTGAAGTAAATATTAGGGTGTGACATTTTCTTAATTTATAGAGGTAGTTTTATATTTTTGGAGGGAGTTCAAATTTGAAAATGTGATCCAATGTAAGTTGTCAGATATGTTTTAAGCCATTGATTACTTCAAAGCAATCAAGGGTTGAGATTATTTAAGATAAATGTTTTATTTTATGATATAAATTAGATAAAGTTGCATTAATGGCTTGTACTGTCTTAAAAATTAAGACTTTGTGCTTTAAAGTGTTGTAAATTATATATGCTTTATATAGTATCATAGATATATATATATATATATATATATATATATATATATATATATATATATATATATATATATATATATATATATATAAACCTATTATCGTAGATCATTTACCGTGAGACTAGTAGGTATAAAAAAATATAATTTAATAATTTGGTGAGGTTTTCAATCAATGAATAACTACTAGTGTGTGATATATATATATATATATATATATATATATATATATATATATATATATATATATATATATATATATATATATATATATATATATATATATATATATATAACCTTTTGTTGGATTTATTATAAAAATATAATTTTTCAATCCCTTATATATTTTTCCTTTAAAAAATTGTTTCCATCATAAAGTTTTATCTTCTCTTTTTTTTTCCATCTAAACTTTTTTAAGATTCTTTATCCTAACGTTTCAATTTTGCTTTATTTATGTGAAAAAATCTATATTTTTAAATGTTTAACAACTAATATGACAATAATGTCAAATTTGTTATATCATTTTTCTTATTAGATAATATAATCCCAAAAGATTCTACAAACCAATTGACCACTAAATGTTGAATAAAACAACATAAAGTTATTTTTTTCTAGAAATATGGATATAAAACATTATATATGATATGCATACTTGTAGGTAAAGTATAAACTCACAATTCATTGATAATCATTAATTTTTGTAAAGCTCGTGTCTCATATATTAATTTGAAGTCTTTGAAGAATTAAAATGCAAGTGTTTTGAAAATTATGAAACTTTGCGGCGTTATCATTATGGGGATAGCCACGCAAAGGAAGGTTTAAGTTCGGATGTGGAGTACAGCTAACAGCGACGCTATCAGCCTTGCTTAGTGGCATGACGCGTCAAAATGCTAAAACCCTAAATCTCGAGCTATGAGCCCTATTTAAAGGCATTAAACCCTAAACCATCATCTTTTATCAGCTTTTATACTCCAGATATACCCTAGCTCGAAACTCTAGCTTTCGTTTGTTGATTCTAGCTTCATTCCTTACATTTGAAGGTTACTTGAAGAAGAAGAAGAAGAAGAAGAAGAGAATAGGTAGTGCAAGGAAGCATTCTCTAGCCAAGATCCAACATCTTCCTCACATTTTGGACCACTGTAAGTAAGAAAGTTCTTTGTTTGATGTTTCTTTGCATAGATCTAAGGGTTAGAGGAATAGTATGGCATTTTTGTCCATTTTTATTGTCCTCTTGGAGTTTGGGAAACTCCGGGTTACCAAGTCTGTTTCTAGTCATTTTCAGAAGCTTTTGAACCAGGGAAGGGAAGAGAATAGGTCTCTTGAAGCCATGCATGACTTTTGAGGTTTTGGACCCTTTTTTACCTAGGGTTTGAGTTGGACTTGTATTAGAGATCCATGTCCATAAAGTTTATATTTTTATCCATTAGTAGTCGTAACGGATGTTTTTGGAGAACCCTAGCCCCTGACTTAACAGATTAATCACTTAACAAGAAAGTTGGAATGTTTAGAGATAGCACCGCTAACACCAAGGGATAACGACGCTACCTCTGGAGGAAACCAATTTCTTATCGCGTCCATTAGTGGCGCTATGGGCCATATGACGCGATGTGCGTGTGTTAACTTTGACCGTTCACTTTGACTTTTGACTTTCGGGCAAACTTTGATGGATTAAAAATACGAATTAAGGGGTTGACCCTTGAGTAGTTTTGGGTTACTAAATGATGTTTGTGATGATTTAGGAGGTTCGGGTTGTTGAGCACTCGAGGACGCGTATTATACTTCAGCTTTACGATTTAGGTGAGTCTCATTACTATATTATATGTGATGTTGTATGTGTAGGTATTGTTAGACCCATAGGGGGAGATTTTATGCCTAGATTAGTATTTTTTCCTGTTGTATGTTAGTCGTGTGATTCGTTCTTATGACTTTGGATTATGTGGTGTTTGTTTTGGGTAGGAAGGTGTCGTGTCCCGTTATGTGTAGGATTGTGTCAAGTCTCGATGATGATATGTAATAGGGGTAGGACGGTGTCGAGTCCCGTTAGGGGTAGGATTGTGCCTAGTCCCAATGTGGTATGTTGTAAGAGTAGGACGGCGCCGAGTCCCATGTGTAGAGTCTCAATATGTGGTATTATTGGTGTCGTCAAACCAACAAGTAAAGGGAGGTGTTTTGCGATAGAAATAAATAAGGACAAGAAAGAAATAAAATGAAGAAGAATATGAAAGAAATAAAAAGAACGATAGTTTTGAACTTACCAACACTCTCCGATTAAGGATAGCACAATGAAAGTAAAGTTCGTGTCCTCAGGGAGACATGTTTAACCAATCTTGTGCGTAGCGTGCGTTTTATACAAAATAGGGGGTTTTATATGTTAAAAACTAAAAACCAAAATCAAAAATAAGAAAAAGGATAGATCCGACTTCATGTTTAACAAATCTCATCTAAGTATTTGCACTTGGATAAAAGTGATGGTATCTTTATTCTAAGTTGGTACTTGTAAATATCGAGAAGCTCACGCTATTCACCATTCACCTAATTTATCTTAGCCAAGAGAAGCTTGTCAACTAAGACTAACCTTACTAATCAAACCTAAATAAGATCATAGAATTTGAATGAAAAGTTGCATTACGCTTTGTTATATGATGATCGTCACTAAAAACATTTTATGAAACAATTACATATTTCATAATTTGTATGCCAAGATTGATTTATACTTGAAATCAAGCGGCCAACATGAAGTAAATAAAAACCAAACATTTGTTAAGCCACAAAATCATATCACTAGAAAGAAACAAAATCAAATTATAAAAGTTTAATAACATCTAACTTAAATCCAAGATTTAATAACGTAAACGAGAAATGTTTAATATAAAATCGAATATTTGAGGCTTAACCAAAGGCTTAACTAAACATGTTGATTAAAAACCTCCTACAATAAAAACTACATTAAAACTATATAATACTAAATATTTACAAAGATAGATAGTCTTATTGTGTTCCCGTCCTCTTTGCTTTGCTACTTGTTTTCAGGTTTTATAACCGTGAATTGTTAATGCTTCCAAGATATTTTCCTTTGTTTAATTGCAACATGGCATCCAACATAATCTAGCACTTATTGCTTTTTGTGTCTTTGACTTTTTCCATCGTACTTCACCATTTGCTTCATTGTTTATTATTTTTTTTTTTTAAACGGCTAGTTAGTGGTTAGTTGTTAGTAGCACCTGGTTAGTAATCGCCTATGCCAGGGATAGAACCCTGGACCTCCTGCCTAAGAGCACTTCATTGTTTATTATTGTTATTGGAAATCATAACAAACCCATTCATCCATCTTTTGTCTTCTTTCTCGTGGACAGCAACCCGAACACACTCAAACATACATGCACATATCATTTGATTTTTTTTATTCTTTTGCAGCACCATAAACGAACACACACATGCACAAGTTTTATTGTTTATTATTATTTTTGCAATGTGTGTTCGATGATGGATGTATGCGTCACCATTCTCCTCGTTTTTGATAATGAACAGATTTGAATCCATCATTTTTTTGTTTATTCCTTGAAAGATAATGTTGTGTTGGAAAGATTGAATTCGATGCATGCTTGTTGGAATCCTAAGCCCTTAATGGGGTTCCTGTTCAATCACTAAAATCAGGGAAACAAATTGATTGTGGAGAATCAATTTGTCTCCAATTAATGTGCTTTTGACTTATATATAAACTGTATCTTCGAGCTATGAAATACAGATTGTAACAAACACTGTAATAGGTTTTTGAGTGATATTTCCTATTATAATCAAAGAGGTATTTTGATATTTGTTTGTGTGTGTACAATTAGAATCAAGAATTGGTATCAGAGCCTTATACCTGTTAATCCGAGAAGATGTCGGATGTTGAAGATGCTGGAGGTGTCGGTGTTGCTACTCCTCCGGTCAGAATCAAAGAAATTGGAGCCACATCGGTAGCTTGCCCGATGCTAACCCAAACCAATTACACGGTTTGGTCCCTCCGAATGAAAGTGGTCCTGCGGATACACAAATGCTGGAATATCATCGAATCAAATTCAGAAAAGAACGAAGATAGAAACAACCTGGCGATGGGATTGCTGTACCAAGCAATCCCGGAGTCTCTGATCATGCAAATCGGAGATATCGACGATTCAAAAACCTTGTGGGAATCGATAAAAGCACGGTACATCGGAGCCGATAGAGTAAAGGAGGCGAGACTGCAAACCTTAAACACCGATTTCGATCGGTTGAGGATGACCGAAACCGAGTCAATCGACTCGTTTGCCGGAAAACTATCCGGCTTAGCCTCGAAATCAGCTTCACTCGGTGAAGTAATTGAAGAAACGAAGCTAGTAAAGAAAATGCTGAAAGTAGTACCGAGAAAATTTATTCACCTCGTTACATCACTTGAACAGATCCTCGATCTAAAATCCGTCGGATTCGAGGATGTTGTGGGTCGATTGAAAGCATACGAAGAAAGGGTGAGAGAGGAGGATACTGAAGAAAGCTCGAACTCGAGGGTCATGCTGGTCTGATCCAGCGGCGGCGGTGGCGCATCGCAAGTCGGCGGTGGCGGTTTGAATAGAGAAGACGGATGGAGAAACGGCGGAAGAGGATCGATCGGTGGTGACAGATGGAGAAACGGCGGAAGAGAATCGATCGGCGGCGGAGGACCGATCGGCGGCAGAGATTACGAAGGATTGACCGGTGATTACGGATCGCAAAGGGGAGGAGGCAGTAGAAATCGCGAAGCAGAGCAAGAATGGGGAAGAAACAGGTTTACGCCTATGTTTAATTCGTTTGATACCGGGTCGGGTGGCGGGTTCGGGTCAGGCGGATCCGGATCCGGGTCTTCTCATGGATCTCAGCCCAAATCAAATGGATCTTGGGCCAATTCAAATAGAAACCAGTCCAAAAATAAGCCCAATTCTAATACGGACTCGAATCGAAACCCGGAAAGAGATTTGTCAAAAGTTATTTGTTACAGATGCGATAAACTTGGCCATTACGCGTCTAAATGTCCCGAAAGACTTAAAAAATTCGAAGAGAGCAATTTTATCGAACACGAAGATACCGATGAAGCCGTATTTTTCCATGAGGCCGTTATTTTGGACGAGGATGTCTCTAGAAGGACTTAGAGATTCGGGGGTGATTGTTGGAATCCTAAGCCCTTAATGGGGTTCCTGTTCAATCACTAAAATCAGGGAAACAAATTGATTGTGGAGAATCAATTTGTCTCCAATTAGTGTGCTTTTGACTTATATATAAACTGTATCTTCGAGCTATGAAATACAGATTGTAACAAACACTGTAATAGGTTTTTGAGTGATATTTCCTATTATAATCAAAGAGGTATTTTGATATTTGTTTGTGTGTGTACAATTAGAATCAAGAATGCTTGTCTCTTGCGGCATGGAAGGAGCAAAGTTGTTTAACCGAAATTTTAACCATAGCCTCCTTTCATCGCCTCCTTTCATCGTTCCAAGTTCATCCTTCAAATTATCCTGAATTCCATATAAAATTACCAAGTAAATGCGTCCCAAAATAATAATAAAAATGAATGTCTCGAAAAATAACATATGCATGATTTATGTCTAAAAAAAATATGTAAAATATACACAAAATAAGTATGGAAAAGGATGCATAAAATGCACCTAACAAGTATGTATGTGATTTGATGGAATGTGTGGTATTTTGAAGAACTCATTAAGCTTTGTGTTTATTCTCTTAAGTTAAATGTTTTTCAGATCCATCTTCTATTAGGTGAAAGGACGAAGCGTGACTGTACTTCATCTTGTACATTGTTGAGACTTCCGCTGATTCATGTTTTGTATTGGATTTGTTTTTATGTGATTTAGACATGTTATTTTACTAAATGTTGAACAATTATTTTATGATATATAAATGGTTTCTTCACTTATATTATGATTAAAATGAAAATTTTAATCTTAAATTTGGGACGTTGCAATTTCAATGATTGTCATTCTAAAAAACTTTTAATTTCAATGAATAAGTAATGATATCAAACATATTACATATCTATTTACTAAATCAAATACAAATACATCTAACATCTTGATATAAATTTATTTTTTTAAACCAATGATTACAAAGGTAACCTACATTTAAGGATAATATAATTGGATAAAATATAAAATGTGTTAGAAAGATAAGTGTTCATATGGATTGTATTCAATTATGTTTTTATTGGGATAGAACTAAACATACAACATATTTCTTGCCTTGCGATTGGTAATTTGTTTTAGCTTCATTATATTCCTCTTTTCTAGTTTAATATAATAAACTTGTACTTTCAAAATAAAGTTTTATGTGTTCTTAACTTGCATTTTCCTCTCACATTGCATAACTTGGTTTAGAACTTTTGTCGTGCGCTTTGCGGTTCCCCAAAGTCTTAAACTGCATGTGCAATGCGTTTTGCGAGTTTGACTCTAAACCACACCATATTGCACCGTGATCGCCCCTAGCCTTTAAAAAGCATAAAAACGTCCATGCATGCTTGGTGGGTTGTGTAACTAACTATGATGTTTGGAAAAAGAGAAAGGACATAAGGACTTGTAGACGCAACACAAGAATTCAAGTGTCCAAGATTGTAGATGGCAGAAATATCAATTGCCATATTGTTGTAGCATAGCAGGGGCCACAGGACAGATCCATGAGCCAATAAATTCCTTGAGCATCCTCCCTAGCCAAATACCTTCATAAATGCTTTGGCTCATTGCCCTAAACTTTTCTTCAACGCTACCCCTTGCAATCAAAAATTGTTTCTTACTACTCCGAATGATAAGATTCCCCCAAGCTTATATGCAAAACCTGTTGTTGTTCTCTCGTAGGCTAAGGCGCCACATCAGTCAACATCTGTGTAGATTGTATGAGATAAAGTTGGTAAAAATGGAGCATTGTGCAAGCTTTCTTTCCCTTTCACATTGCTACAGGATATCATTATCATTAGGATCATCAGGAATGTTGCCTTGATAGAAGTGAGCTTTTCGAATGTTTGACACGGTTCGAGCTCTTGACTTTGCTGTGACCGTCTATTCTATACGCACACTCTGATCTCCATTTCCATGTATGTCAGACTTCCTTTGGGATAAAGCTCTGAAACACACTTGTTCTTCTGAGACAACGAACAGATAAAAAGTAATATGTTAATTATCATTAACATACATCTACTTGGAAAAAGTAGTTGTAGCCAGGCTTCTCAATAAGTGGGGTTTTGATCTAGATCTAATCCAACATATTTATGTTATTCAACATCTAAAAAAACTTGATCAACTGATCCAACAAATTGACTTATTTAGGCAGATTAATAATTCGGTGGACCATTCAAAAGTAAAAAATATAAGTTACTTTTTTTAATATTATATATAAATACGCTCTTATACTAGAGGCCAATAAAATCAACAATGACCGGGTTATTTATAATAAGTCATGATGTCCATCTATTTAAATAAGTTGGGTCATGTTAGCATATTACGTATAAACATTGGATGTGTAGGAAATTGTTGTTTTAACAAATTATGAAAGTTGTTACGTAAGGAGACAAGTATTTCTCCTTCACAAAGTCCAAATATGATATCAGTCGTCGGTTGTGTAATCCCCACTATGTTATTGGCAAACAAATTAATACATAAGACACTATGAAATAATCTTCAATAAAAATGAAATATACCTTTATAGCTGGCGTCCTCACCAACAAATTGACGATATAATGAAGACACCACAATGTCAGGCACCATAAATCGCATGTTGTTTAGGATGTATTCTCCTGTTGTTGTTTGAAATCCCATGAGATCTCCACCAATGATGTGATTCCATGACTTGTAATAACCCAACGCATCTTCTTCTTCATCCATGTCTCCATCATCATATACAAAACTAACCCCACATTCCTTTGCAACTTGATTAGCAATACAATAATGTTTCTGACTCACAGTAATAGTAACCTGGTCACCACCTTCCATCTCATTCATCCTAAACATCCAATGGCTTAAAAATATTGCACAGTCTCCGCTTACATCGACTTTGTAAACATAATTATTGTATATCCATGTGCGGTTCTTTGTTATATTACTAACTATGATGATTGGAAAATAAAAGAAGTCATCTTTTCGAAATTGCAACGTACAAACATTGAAGAAATTCAATCCTGTGAGGTTGTTAAGAGATGATGGGATGGTAAATGATATTGATGACCCCATGCTTTTATCTGTAATCCAATTCGGCATCTCTTCACCTCCGTATATTGTGCTGAATATTCCAAATTCATAATACATCTGCCAAATACAACAACCTTAATTATATACGTACATACTCACACAAAGACAGAAATTTAACTAGAGCAAACCTGAATTTCAGATTCCTCTGATCCTCTAGACAAAATATCAGTTCCCATTCCCATGTGCCTTTTGTTAAGTAAGTCTAGCTTACTCCAGCCCAAACTATGCAAGACCTTTTCTTCAACACCTGCCATTGGTTGGATTTTGATCATGCCCTCAAATTCAAACGACGAAGGTGCATTTATCTTCCAATCTATTGAGAAATTGAGTGGGGACATTTCTGGATCAAATGAAACTTTAAGTGGCAAAGGCGTATCAGAATCAAAAAAGAGGTCCAAATATGTTAGTGTATGTGGAGGGTGCTCGACAGATGTCAGCTTTTTACAGTCTCTCATACTGAGTATCCGAAGCTTAGGAAGGCTTCTCACACAACTCGGTAGGGAGACGATAGGATTGTCGTCTAAACATAATTCCTTTAACATTGATAGGCAACTGAAGTCCATGGGAAAGGATTCGGTGGACAAGTTATTATTCTCAAATGACAACTTTACTAAAGATCTCGGTAAAGAAAGAGCAAACAGCTTCGAATCACTTGGTATGGCCTTGACAACGGCTGAGGAAGAGGTTTTTGTGTTTATGCCAATGTTGTTAGCTGATGCATGCATACCCCTAATCTTGATTCGAGATTCACCGAGATGACAACCATTTAGCAATAGTGTTTTAACTTTTTTTAACATGCTTAAGCTTCTTGGAAGTTTTTCAAGCTTGATGCAATAACTCAGATCAACGAGGACAAGTTCAAAACATTGTTGAATTGATTCACAAACCTCATGCAAACCAATACAATTTCTAACTATTAATCTCTCAAGTGCAGGGAATTCATCAAAGCCACCCACACTACAAAGATGTTCACAGAAACTTAAATTAAGAATCTTTAGTGAACCAAGCAACCTTTTATCTTTCGAGCACGATCCAATCAACTGTTGAAATGGATATAAGTTAGAATAGTAGTGAATTTCATCAACTTAACATAGAAGAATGACAAATGGAAATAAGTTACCTTTTGCCTCTTTTGAAGTCGTTGTGGATTGCTATAGATGCCAAATGATTCAATATTGCTATATGACATGTCAAGAGCAACCAGATTCTCCATTGGTAACTCCGAAGGTATAGACTTCAAAGGGAACCCATGCATACAGAGCCATCTTAAATCTTCTGGAAAGTTCTCGTAAGACCCATTAGTTTGCACATGATTGAGTTGTAGTAGCATGAGACTATCCATGTTACTCAATACATCTGTTTTCAGCTCAAATGATGCACACAACTTCTCTTTCTCAAGCCTTCGCATGTCAAGGGCAAGGCCTAGAAGATTTCTTCTACCCTAAAAAGGAACCAAATGCCAAAATAAGTCATAATAATTATATAAATGATACAAAATATTTTAACGTGCATACTACTAGGAATAAATGCAAGAACTAGTAATATACTTTCATCTATATGTGTTTACAACATCCTACTTCCATTCCTTTCTATTTCAGCATTGTACTTTCAACCTTTTTCCTATTAAGACATTTTACTTTAAAAAATCTAACCAATTATAGCATCACACTCTGCATTCTTTTATTATTAATATATTATACATAAAAAAATCTACCCACTTATAGCAATGAAAATTGCTTCGTATTTGGATGACAATGTTATAATAGAGTACATTTTTCAAAGCACAATGCTATTTCTTGCATTTAATCCTACTACTAACAAGCATACATGCTGTTTACCTTTTTTTGATTCAACATTTTGAATATGTCCTCATGAGACCATAATCGACTTCGCTTCCATGGCTTGTCCGGTGATTCTTCACATACTAGGAATCTTCCTATATCTTGAACCAACTGATGCATCATAAACTCGTTATCCCATCCAATACTAAGAAGGCATCTGTCAATTAGATTCGTGATACCAGTTCTTGTTTCCAAACCACATGCCTGTAATATTGTTTCGGTAACGTCTCTATCCATTCCAACAAAAAAACAAGCAATATGCTTAAATATGTCCTTATTCTGTTTGGATGGTAGAGAATTAAAGCTCATTCTCATGACATTATTTATAGGGGAATCATTTTCTTTCTTTAGCCGTGTTATGTACCCTTCCCAATAAGGTATATCTCGATTATGTAGGGATCTGCCCAAAACTTTAAGAGCCATTGGATGTCCTTCACAATACTTTGCAAGTTCTTCTGTCATGTCTTCATAACCTGCCTTGGGATCATTGCACATGAATGCATGAAGACACAAAAGTTTTTGTGATTCAGTCTTATACAAGCCTTTAAGCACATGCTTTGTATGTCTGGGTTTAACATTTGTTTTGAATAGTGCACAACTCTCAGTCAACCACGCATCCTTTGTAGTTATTATAACTTTGCTTCCTGGATGAAAACCTTTGCTTCCAAGTAATGCATCCAATTGGTCGAGACTATCAATATCATCAAGAACTAGAAACACCTTTTTACGGGCTAGCGCATTCTCTATCTTTGAGGTGTAAATAGAAACATCATGAAATTTAAATGGACCTGTTTTCGAAATGTCATTACAAAGTTGTTTTTGTAAATCAAGTAACCCACTAAATTTTCCATCACATCTCCTACTGATATCTTCAATATAGCTGCTTGTGTGGAATTCATGACAATGCAACCCATAGATATATTTGGCTAAAGATGTCTTTCCGATTCCGCCAATGCCCAAAATAGTGAGTATGTCTGCCTTATGTGATGATGCATCTTTCAACCAAGAAGTGACGAAGTCGATGGAATAGACCATCCCAAAAAGTTGTGGGAGAGGACTCCTTACAGATATGTGTAATCTACGGTGGATGTCCTTAACAATTTCTTCAATAAACTCCATCTCATGCCTGTTGATTTTAATACGAATCCAATTTGAGAAACTAGCATATCAGATTGGAGGTTTAATTAATCCACGGATCCAAACCAAAATTACATCAAATTACATCATAATAAGCTATTCTGCTTAATTAAGTTTTTCATATCAAAACTATATCACATTTGCACTAATAACCAAATAAGCATCAGGTTTTGAGGAGAATCAGGGGAAGGACCTCTCCACAGTTAATAGTGTGGGTGAATGGAACGAATTGTTTCATATTCAGTCGAGTTCCTCTAAGGAAAAAAAAACTTTTGGGTGTGGTTTGTTCAGATTTAATTAAAGTGTTGAAGCTGTGAAAAGAGATGATTTTTCAAGGAAAGTAGGGACTTATTAATCGAAGCTCTTAGACTTACTTCTTTTGCTTGGATCAATGCTAGATCTGTTTTTTCTTGCTAGTCTCTAGCTAGCTGGTTGAAATATTTTGCCATTTCTAAAAAAACAAAAAGCATCTAATGTGCAAGGTCATAATTTCCATCTATAATCAGAGCCACCAATCTAACACAAGATTTCATTAATGGGCCACCAAATTTCATATGATTAGATATACAAGACCATCTAACTTAAATATTAACGTGCATTTGAACAAAAAGTCACATAACAGTTATAGGTCAAACTTTACTATTTACAAGTCAAGGAAATCATTTATCATAACAAAAGGTGGTGTGATTTTCAAGGGAGAATTCTATAAAATTGTGTAGGCGCATTGAAACTTAAATTTGGTTTTTATAGATGCCATAGAAAAATTGATTAAAATAGTATATCTAAATTATTTTTTTATAAAATAATAAATGCATAGCAAATGTGTTAAAAGTAACAGGATGTCTAACCAACCTATATGAATTAATTTATCAGATCACATAACTGCAAAACTTAGATTCAATTCCAATCATTCCTTTATCCAATTTAAATACATAAAAACTATGCCAATTTGATGATTATGAAGAAACTATTAATACGCATACGGAGAAGACGATATTGAATTTTCATGTGCTAATTAATAAAAAAAACTAAAGACTCATGGAAATATGGGTAAGAAAGTGGTTACCTGCCCTTTATGTCCTTCCCTTTTAAACCAGCAACTTCTACAAGTGCATTATTCCATCGATCCATCTTTTGAGCCCATTTACTTCTTTTATTTTCATCTGTCTCCGCCTCCATCATCTGTCTATGCTTAGCCATTGCATCCCCGAAGCTAACTTTTTGCTTCCTGACATGGGTGGGCTCCACATGATAAAATACGGGGATAACAATATGGTTGGATTTCACACGCTGCTCAAGGATCAGCACCAATTCGTCAAGACACCACGTGGAAGCAGCATAACTCTTGGACAACACGATAATGGAAGCCTTAGATGCTTTAATCGCATGCTCCAATTCTGGTTTTAGATCTTCTCCTATTTCAGTCTCTTCATCATCCAAGAAGGTAGTGATATTGGCATCAATAAGGGCTTTATGAAGGTAAATGGTAAAATTATGACGCGTGTCGAGACCTCTGAAACTTATAAATACGTCGTATTTACGACGATGAGTAGATAATGAAGACGAAGATCCTTGTTTAAGTTCAGAGAGAACAACCATTTTGAGTTATAGGTTGATTAACGTTCAACGGTCCCACAATTTTTTGTATTTGTTTCTCGCTTCTTCTTATACGTTGGTGTATCCAATAAGCTCTAGATTTCAGTTTTCTCTGAACATCATCATTATGAAGCATTTAAATCTCACCGTTTCCTCACTTGTGCCTCAAACTCGAGATCCCAAACATAATGTCTCTGCATAAAATCCAGATTTAAATACCGTATGCAACTTAAGTCTCATCAAATAGTATAACCTCAACATAGTACCTATATGCTTCAAAATGAAAATTTTTAATTGACTAAAAAACAATACATATATACAACTATGTATTGATATAGAATCACCAGAACCTTGAGATCTGAATTGTTTAAAAAGTTAGTTACTCAGTAAAGTAATTTAATTAGCCTTTTTTTCCGTTGAGTTCAGTCATCAGTGCAAGATGTTATGAAACCAATTTTACTCGGTTAAACTACAAAACCTTTATTTTAATCCAATAACCCACCATAGACATCCCTACTATTGTCTACAAATAAAATCCATCTAAAGTTCATTTAAGTAATCCTCAAACAAATCAACACCAAATAACATTTTAGAAACAATTAAAAGATCCGATATTACGTCCCATGAGAGGAATTGCAACATTATAGTGGAAATTCCAAACTTATACTGGATATGAGTAAACATAAAAAGAATCCAAACATAAGAAAGAATAAGTTTCTTGGCGTATTTGTGTATCAATCCACAAAATTAGCAAGAACGATCTTTTCATATGTAGATTTTTAATCACTAAATCTAGAAATACCATACTATTGAACTTGTTCCAGATGGTACAATTTTGAAACTAGCAATTCGCACTGTGTCTAAGCTTTTGAATTCAAACTCTATACTAAGTAACCTCTGAGGTAAAAAAAACCCTGTTAATGAATGGGAAATTATAAAGGAATAAAGGAAGTAAAATTCGTGGATTGAAGAATTTCCCAATGTGCACAAAGGTTTGTACATTACAGATGGACTATTTACTATCCTAATTCAAATATAAAACTAAACACAAGTACCTGAAATAATCGAAATTTAATCACCTGATAATCAAAACAACAAATGAATATGATGTGATTTATGATTAATAAGATGAAAGTCCAGCAACGTGTCAAACTAGCTTCTAAGAAAGTGTTTTCATAGTTATCTTGTCTACAGAAGTACAGGACGACAAAGATACCTGAAGCGAGGAGGGCAGAGGAAGAACCAACAGCGACTAAACAGAGGAGGAAGTAGGAAGATGAGTGAAGACTACAGAGCGAACGACTGTGAATCTTCAGTGAAACGGCCAGTCAACGAGTAAAGGAGACGAACTTGACAAGAGAAGAGAGAGGAGAGAGGGTTGACTACATTAAAACTTTGAGTAAATCCTTCCCACTAACACCACCAAAATATTATTAAAATAAAATTGTTAAATATACGTAGCATTACCATGTTATGTTGCTTTTACTTAAATAATCTCTTTTTTATTTAGGATCTATATCTATATCTATATCTATATCTATATATCTATTTAACTCTTATAATAGAGGTCATCAAATGAATATGGTTCAAGATATGTCTTATTCTTGCACCATATTCATTTGAAACTTACAAAGCTTTTCAACTTTTATATAATTAAACATGTATAACTCAAAAGTCCTTTAACCTATGATACTTAATTGTTACTTATCACGCCTAATTAATATAAGGGTTATATATAGTTCACATATAATTTTGATTCTATCTTGGAGAATATGATGGAATAAAAGTTGATTTGAGAGCACACCCACATTGAAATTTCAAATGTTCATATTGTATTATGAAGGAGAAACATGAAGAAACTAAAACAAATCATAAGTCATGAGGCAAGAGGCAAGAGAGAAACGACATGGTTGCTTACACATACTTTGGAGGTACATATGTTAATATTGTATTCGAAAGAAGAAACGTGAATAAGCTAAAGCAAATTATAGGTTGCAAGGCAAGAGACAAAATGCATATTGGTTCTACCCCAACATAATGGTAGAAAGATATATAATACATTTAGTATAATTGATTGTTCTTTGTAATTAGTGATTTTCAATGCTTCAAGAATCTATTATCGATCCGCAAGTATGTAATATATATATATATATATATATATATATATATATATATATATATATATATATATATATATATATATATATATATATATATATATATATATATAATTATAATGTTTTCTAATCCTTATTTATAAAAAATGTTTTATATTGTCTAAATAATTGAGCTTATGTTGTTTGATGAAATATTTAATTTTGGTTTGTAGAATTTTTTTTAAGATTAGCATTATTTAACAAGAAAAATGATATAAAAGTTGACATTATTGTCATGTAAAAAATTAAACATTGAAAAGGTCAAAAAAATGTCACATAAATACAAGTAAAAAACTTTAGCAACAAAACATCTTAATACTTTTAGCAATAAAACATCTTTTATGCTTTTAAGATTATTATTATTTGGCAAGGAAAATAATATTAAAGTTGTGAAATTATGTATTATTGTTAATATGTTTTATTTGTTTGTATTAGATTCTAGAGTAAATTACACGAATAGTCCCTGTGGTTTGGGGTAATTTTCGTGCTTGGTCCCTAACTTTTTTTTTAACTCGGACGGTCCCTATTTTACGTTTTTATTACGTACTTGGTCCCTACCAAACTGAAACTACTTCTTTTTTTGTTTACTTTATTTTGTTGGTTTTAATTAACTTATTAATCTATTAAAATAATACATTTTTATTAATTTTTCCTAAATTTAATTGTTAAATTATTTAAAAATTTAGTCACCGCCACCACACCTTCAGCAACCGCCACCACCACCTTCAGCCACTTGCCAGTTGCCATCGACGTCGATTTCAAATGAGGTTGTACCAGTTCTTAGAGCTAAACCAGAAAATTAAAAACACCAAAACCCTACATGCGTTCATCTTCATATTTATCTTTTCTTCTCCTCGCGGACCCCGCCACCATCTGCTACCACCATGATATCTCAAAATTGACACACTTGTACGATATCTCAAAACTCAAGCACACACACACACGATTTCAGAAACAAACACACAAAACGATTTCAGTTCCAAGAACGATTTCAAATGAAAACACACACAAATCAATTTTGGAAACAAACCCTACCTAATTTAGAACCGATTTCAGAAACTTTGATGGCTATGTCATACATATACGAGTTCCATCCATGAACCATAAAAGAACATAAGAAACACACAAATCGATTGTTGTACCATTTTTACTCTTAAAAATTTCTCATGTACCTCCCAATATACCCACCTCCACCACCGGACTTGTATAACCCCACACACATCACCGATCTTGCCGCCACCGTCGGTAGCGGTGACCGAAAATGGAGTCATGTCCGAAATCTTTAAAGGGATGACATCCACCACCGGACCTGTATAACCCCATACAAATCACCGATCTCTGTCTTCATCTTTGCAGAAGCTATTTCCCAGTGGTCCACTGATGGAGACACCATCTTCCTCTGCAACGTTAAGAAGATTGGCTAGGGTTCCGGCGAGATCAAGGAAGATAGATGGGGACGAAGTGGTGGCGATCAAAGAAGCTTGGGTGGGGCATTGGAGGAAGTGGAACCAGAGAGGTGGTCATGGTGGCTGGTGGGTTTCCGATTTGTAGAGAAGGCGTGATCTGAATTTTGAGTGGAGGGTGTTTAGGGGAGATGGGGATTGTTCTCATATGACGGGAGATAAATGAATAGGGCGAGGCAGAGAAAGGAGCCCACAATTCAATTCCTAATTTTTTAATAATAATAAAGTAAATAATAATAAAAAATAAAAAATATCAGTAAGGGTAATATAGTCTTTTTATGTCTAGCAGGACCAAACGCGTAAGAAAGTTAAATAATAGGGACCGTCCGAGTTAAAAAAAAGAATTAGGACCAAGCGTGCAAGTTACCCCATACCACAGGGACCATTCGTGTAATTTACTCTATATTCTAACATAGTTCATGTCGATGTGTTATACTATATTTTTAATATTGAATTGTTCATATACACTTAACTTAAAAAATAAATGATTATACTAATTTGTTTGACTTTTAGTTAAAAAATTTATTGTTGATATAAATTATCGATTGCGATGAACGATTTATAATTATTTTTACATTTATTGAAGAATTTTTATATTCAACATATTGATTTGAAACTCTAACTATTCAACTTCTACCATTAACTAATTTATTAAATATAAAATAATATCATCTTAATGATAGACTTTTTGAGTTATTAATGTAATATAATTAAAATATAATACATTGAATTTGTTAATTGAAATGCGGTATTAAATGCAAAACCAAAATAAAAATATAAACTAAAACTTAGACAATGATCGAAGAATTTTTTTCACTATAGTTAAAATGTATAAATGTGTTAAATATAAAATTGAAATGGAAACAAAACTTAACTTACAAAATCCAAATTTTATATTTTATAATAATTAAAAAGTCTCAAAGTGAGTTTTAAATCAATTAACAATGTATATATATATATATATATATATATATATATATATATATATATATATATATATATATATATATATATATATATATATATATATATATATACAAATATATATATATACAAATATATATATATATATATATGTGTGTGTGTGTGTGTATATATATATATATATATATATATATATATATATATATATATATATATATATATATATATATATATATATATATATATATATATAAAGAGAAATCATCAATATCGATATGTTTCAAGATATAATATATATATTGAACTATATATATTTGAAAATTTTCAAATCTTTAACTTCCTACTATTACCTACAACATTAATTTATTTTAATACTAAATCTCTTCATTTTCCAACTAATTAACCACTACAACTCAAAAGTTTTTGAACTTATGGTTCTTAATTGCTATTTATGACACACACACACACACACATATATATATATATATATATATATATATATATATATATATATATATATATATATATATATATATATATATATATATATATATATATATATAGTTCACCTATATATGACTTGACAACACACAATATTTACTTTAGAAACGCCTATTTACTTATACTAAACTAGAAAGGAGGAAGATAAATAAGCTAAAATAAATTAGAAGTTGCAAGGAAAAAGACCTATTGTATGCTTAGTTCTACTCCAACAAATCCGTACTTTTGGGATTAACATTATCTAATAACAAATGATATAAAATTTTGAGGTTGTTGTGAAGTCAGTTGTTAAAGATTTAAAAAAAATCACATAAATACAACAAAAAGGAAACTTTGGGATAACAGTATTAAAAATATAGATAATAAGATTAGTAGAAGTGAAACTTGATTATTATTTAATAATATATTTTTTCTAAAATTAATATGAAAGACTGATAAATAGACTGAAAGCGAACACTGATTACTTTTTAATCAAAGGAAACTAAAAGTTATGAAGATATTTAAAATTTCTATAAATTCACATCATATTCTAAATTCCAGATTCATATTATTTTTATTTGACTCATTAGTCTTTAAATGATTTTCGTATTTTTATTTTGTTGAGAAAAATAGGTAAACTCATTTTCTTTATCTTATATTATTTGGTTATATTTTTTATGATTATGTTAGTTAATAAGATATATTTTGAATTTAAAATTATAAAACAAGGAAAAAATAAATATAACAAATTTTAAATCATTATTATCTATAAATTCAAGTGCATGTCTAAACATTTAAGGTTTCAAAGATAATGGGCAATTTGTACTAGAAGAAGATGTAGAAAGTAAAAATTTACAATAGAAGTAACTTTTTTTATAAATGAAAGTCAATAAGGGATTCAAAAATGATTGGAAAGTATTTCTTGAATAATAAGTTCAATAGAATCATATTCATATATTTTTATTAAATATTTATCAGTGAAAAAGTTTTTATTTAAAAAATACAATATTATTTTTGTTAATAATATTGAAGTATTATTTACACATATGAGTCTGACGGAAAAAGATCCACGACAATACATTTCTCAATGACTATCTTCATGTTATTATTAGTACGTTTTATTTTATATTTATTTTAAATTTTGAGATGATTTATGTAAATATATTTCCACATATTTGTAATGTTGGACCTTCTATAATAATTGACTCCAAAAAGGTGATTGTGTTTTTTTACTCAATGTTTAGATGAAAAATTATTATTGATAATATGTCATATGATTGACTTATTTGTAGTTTTGAAAATTTTGGTTAAATCTAAAGTGTGTATATTTATATTTGATCGTCTAATACATTATTACTATATTAATTTACTCCTGCGCAACGCGCGAGAATATGCCTAGTTTATTCCATAATGGAGGCCCCCCATATCAATTCTTCCTAATCCCATCTTTCTTAGACTAGTAAGTATAATGTTCATGCATCTCACATGGGGTGATATGGTAGTGAACCATGGCGTGGATCAGGGGCGGACCTATTAAGTAGGGATGAGCAAAACCGACCCAAAAAACCGAAAAACCGAAAAAACCAACACCGAAAAACCGAAACCGAAAATGAAACCGATGGTTTGGGTTTTATTTTTTCAAAAACCGAAAATTTTCGGTTTGGTTCGGTTTGTGGAATGTCAAAACCGGTAAAAACCGAACCGAACCGATTTATATAAAATATTTAAAATATATATATATTTTACGTATATTATATTTATTTGCGAGATCAGATAACAAGTTGTATATGGTTGAGCTGGTTGAGGTGCTGAGTGTAAGGAGGCGAGGTCGCAGGTTCGACACTCTCTGATGGTGCATTGATGTATTTTATTTTGCAGCTCCCAGTTAAATAATACCCATGCTTTTGGTTTATTTAATTCACTTGGACTCATCCCACATCGACCAGATAACAAAACTCCACCACCTAAGTCTAAGTCTAGGGGTGCAAACGAGCCGAGCCCGAGCCCGAGCCCGAGCCCGAGCCCGACCAAGTTCGGCTCGGGTTCGTTAAGAAATATATAGGGCTCGGCTCGGGCTCGGCTCGTTACGAGCTTTATGGACCTAAGCTCGGCTCGGGATCGTTAAGAAATACACAAGCTCGGCTCGGGCTCGGGCTCGGGCTCGGGCTCGGGCTCGTTTAATTCTTAACAAGCCTAAACGAGCTTAAGCTCGGCTCGAGCTCGTTAATAAGTTCGTTTACTCTAATGCAAGAAAATAACAACTTACTTAATAACTTATATTCTAAAACAAACAAAATAAAACCCTAAGTCCCTAAATGATTAAATGATTAAATACGTTTTAATATATATATATATATATATATATATATATATATATATATATATATATATATATATATAATATCATATTATATATATAGGCTCGTTTAATAAACAATCCTTATATTTAAGCTCGGGCTCGTTTAAAATCGGTCTCGAGCCGAGCTTTTATCGAGCCGGTCCCGGGTAGCTCACGAGTCGGCTCGGCTCATTTGCACCCCTACCTAAGTCCCCTTATATATTGCTAGCTCGAGATCCTTGGAAAATCAAAGGAATGGGTTTGGAGTCGGTTTAAAACCGAAACCGGCCCGATAAAAACCGAAAAAACCGTAAAATCGAACCGATGGTTTGGGTGTGGTTCGGTTTTGAATATTCAAAAACCAATTCTTATCGGTTTGGGGTCAAAACCGACCCATGTTCATCCCTACTATTAAGGACCCCGGGGGTGCACGTGTCTCTCCTGAAATTTGACCCCGTAGAGTAAAAAAATTTTATACATAGGTGTCCCTCGTCTAAAAAAATGTGCTCCTCAGTTTCCCGTTTTAGAAATAAGTGCTCCTCGATTTAGAAAATTTTTAGAAAATAATACATCTCGTAAAATTAGTTTTTTGGACATATAGTAAAATTAGGCTAACTATCAAATCTAAATGGGCTAAATTTATAACAATTTGGTAATCAGACATTTTGGTCTCTTATCCTCTCTAATCGAACAACATCGAAGCATGGGTCTCCCGTCTCCTTCTCCTCATGGATCAAACAACTGCAACATCGAAGAAGCTAGAAGCGTGGCTGCGTTTGCATTGGTCTGATCGAACAACATCGAAGAAGCTTGAAGGGTCGATCAACAAGGTTAACTTTTTACTTTCGATTTTCAATTTTCAGCCCTTCTGAATTTGTGCAGAATTTATGTTCATGTTTTTGAATTTATGCTTCATTTAATCATTTTTCTAGTCTCAAAACTGCCCTAGTTCTATAATTGTGCAGAATTGATGTTTAAGTTTTGAAATTGTGCAGAATTCTGTGTTGAAGTTTTGATTTTGTGCAGAATTTTGTGTTGAATGTATTGAACTCTTGATTTTGTGCAGATTTTTGTTGATTTTGTATAGAATTTGGGCTTAAAAGAGTTTGTGAAAATGGTTGCTCCTTTTTTCGATTAACAAGCAGAAAACTCTAGTGTCGTCTGAAGGAATAGAGCTTATATAAACAGAGATCATGCAACTGAACACGAACATCTGATACGTGATTACTTTGTCGATGATTGCTTGTACGACGATAAGACATTCAAGCCACAGTTTCATTTAGTAAATCATTATTCATATGTATAGCTAATGATTTGGAAGAGAACTGTGAATTCTTTCAATTGAGATTGGATGCTAGAGTTAGATAAGGATTTACTACGTATCAAAAGTGTACGACTGCACTTCCGCTTTTAACGCTAGGCATAAGTGTCGTGCAAAGGATGAATATTTAAATATGTTTGAGAGAACATCACATGACTGTATGTATTTGTTTGTTGAATATGTTATCGAGCTTTACGGTAATATATATTTGAGGAAACCTACGAAAAATGATATCGAACAATTATTTAAGGCACATTGAGCAGCACACTGTAACACCCTCGTTTTCTTTTAATTATATAAATAATTACTTGGTGATTTTAAATTTGTATTGGGAAAAACCATGACATAGTTAATTATAAATCATATATATATATATATATATATATATATATATATATATATATATATATATATATATATATATATATATATATATATATATATATATATATATATATATATATAGGTTAGATAATAGTTGATAGTTGCAATATTACTTCTTTTTATTTTAGCATCATTACCTTGTTTTTATTTAGTTTGCATGCATTATTCGTGTTATTTCTACTTCTTAGTTATTTCAGATACTTTCGTGTTTTTATGTTTAATTTGTAGGAATTACGGATGTGGAGCGGAACGAACTGAATAACGAGTGAGTAAAGCAGGCTATTGGTGATGTAAATGGACCTCTATACTCTTGGGCTAGTGCATTGGGCTTGCAAGGGCTAAAAATAGGCTAAAATGGGTCAAAACCCAAGTTTGACCCGGTTTAGACAAGGGGGCACACATGGGATTAAAGCTGGCATGCCTAGACAATAAAGCATGGGCAATTAACTCAACTCGGCCCGAGTTCAAATACAACTCGGTCCGAGTTCACTATAGCAGGGGCAAAAATGTCATTTCCACTTGTTTGAGCTGCACTTAAACCAAATGCTTATTTGATTCATGACTTTGATTAAAAAATATATCATAGAGCTTTCTTTATATTCATACAAACTAAGAAGAATCTAGATAACTCTTGCTTTAGAGTTTTTATAGTCATTTTGATTTGAGCAAAGATAATGCACCTAGAACCATAATGATAAACTAGTTAATTTATTCAAGAGATGAAATCCCAATGCCAACTCTAGTTCCTTAAAAAATTGTTGTATTTACCATTTTTGGTAATAGCAACGTACTTTGCTAGTTTCCTTTCTTTTTAGTTTTTATTGTTCAAAACAAAACCCCCTATTTTAGTTTATGTCAAATAACAACCTACCTATATGAAAAGGTTGCATGTATTTACAAACTAACTAGTCTTCGTGTATTCGACTCCTTTGTCACTATACATAGTTGTTGTCCAAGTAAAAGAAAGGGTTATTAACTTGGTGGTCTCGACACCCATCAAATTTTGGTGTCGTTGTCGGGGATTGGTTGTTTTAATCAGCTTGTTTTCTATGCACCAAATATCTTGTTAGAGATTTTTCTTTAATTAGGTTTTCCGTCTTGCCAAAGACGTTAAAGATGTGCAATTTTGGGGAGTTATACTTTCGTTTTATGTTTTTCGTATTGTATTTTGATTTTTATAAGCGATGCTTATTTTTGGATTGGAATCGCGTATTTATCATGTTCTTAAACCATTGGTTTAATCCAGATTTTCATGAAAAATGACCAAAGCTGAAAATATTTTTGTTGCAAAAAAAGAGTAAAATGCAAAAAAAAAAAAAAAAAAAATCTTATAAAAAGCAACCGAGCTCTGATATGGATCGGTCTGAGTTCTATGTATTTTTTTTGTTCCTTGATATTCTTGATTGCAAAATCCAAAAACAGAAAATACCGCGGGGCGAGTCGGATGTAACTCGATCCGATTTACTGTAGCGATTTGGAAAAAAGTTTGCAAATCTGGTCCTGACTCAACCCCCCCCCCCCCCACACCCCCAAAATCACTCAAGTGCAATATGGAACAAGAAAAACCTCTGCAGGCTAACCTAACTCGGTCTGCATCCTTTCTTCACTCGATCTGAGTGTACCGGAGATGAAATCAGAATCGTGAAGAAGCTCTGACTCAGTCTGCATGCTTCTCCAGCTCGACCCGAGTTCTTGGTGAAAATGGTTCCTAATCCAAGACGCAATACCCCGCAGTCCAAGTCTGTTGCCTTCTCGATTCGAGTATGTTGGGTTTGAAGTCTGTAATCTTGGTTTACCATTGAACTCGATCGCGCGAGATACTAACTCGGTCCGAGTGGTTGTGCAATTCGTTCCTGATCGGGAGAACAAAAGAACGTGGTTCGTTTGAAACTAGGACTCGACTCGAGTCAAATAACCATTGTTTTGAAAACCGGACCGGACCGGCCGGTTGAACCGGTTAAACCGGGAACCGGTCTGGTCACCGGTTTTACTATCTCCAAAAACCGTTTGTAAATGAACCGTTAAAAACCGGCCGGTTTATGAAAAAACCGGATAAACCGGACTGGTTGAACCCGAAAACCGGCTCAAAAAAAGTAACTAAAAATATTTATTCAATATGGTTTGCCCCAATATTAAACCCAGTCAAAGCCGGTATTGAAGCTTCCAGTCGAATGACATGTTCCAGATCCACTCTTCTAATCTTCTTATATAGCAAGAGGTCCTCCCTCAATCTTTCTCCACCAGCCGATGTGGGATATGTTCCCACTAAAATTATATTTGCAAAACATCAAAACATCACGCACTTATAGGACAAATTATAGATCTCATTTTCATATTTCTTTTTTCATATCAATTCTGAATTAATTTTTCTATAATTAACTAAATTCTATAAATGAATTATTTTTCTATAATTAACTAAATTCTATAAATAAATCTGTTGTAAAAAATAATTAAAACTTTGGCATTTCATTTATGGTTTATTTTTTGTTAGTATTTTAATTTTTGGATTTTTTTTTATATATTTTGTATATAATATATTTTATTGTTAATTATGATATAATAATGACGTCATCCGGTTTTTTAGACCGGTCCGACCGGTTGAACCAGTTGAACCATCGAACCGGTAAGCCGAACGGTTCGATCTCCGGTCCGGTTTTCAAAACATTGCAAATAACAAGCAACCTACTCAACTCGAGTCTTTACGGTTCACTTTGACCAGAATTTGGGCATTTTGACTTTTTGGACCAAGGTTTAAAAATTTGGGCTGTTGACTTTGGTTGACCGCCAGAATTTTTGCGACTTTTACGTTAACCAAAGCTTTATACAACTTCATAAATTTCAAGCAATACTCACTCTTTTTAGTCTCCGATTCCGAAAAAAATTCCAAATACGCCGAATTCAAAATTAACCGTCAAGAAAATTAGCAAAATTTCAAGCTACCAAAAGGGAAACATGCATGGAAAACACATAAAAACTAGATAGATGTAAAATACATGGAATGGTTTAACATGTGGTTTCTGAAATTCTTTCATGTAGATACTTAAGCTGATTATCGTAGATATCAACTTCTAACTGTGTTACAGGAAGATGGATATCACGTTCAATTCTATTTTTAAATCTTTGTTTATGAATCTTTAATGCAAAATAATATCGATTGTTTTGTATTTGTATTTTTGAATCGGTCATGATATATGAGTATGTGTAAGGGATGTACCTGACTGATGCATGGACGATGCGTTTCTTAACTGCTTTGTGGATGCTTCGATAGGCTCTGCTATTCAGAAGCACGGGGCTTCAACAGAGAACTCTGCTATTCAGAAGTATAAAACTTCAACAGAGGAAATTTTGAGAGCACTCAAAACTTAACACAAATAAGCTCTGATCTATTACACTAGGCAAATGCCTTATTTATAGTACATGAGGGACTCTTCTAGAGTCTACAGCTTACGTGCTATAATTGACACTACATTATTGTGTCTAGCACTTACAAATAAAGACAAACAATAAGATGGTGACTAGCACCTAACTTACATAATTGAAAACAATCGACAAAATAAAAGGTCTACATTATTACAAGATATGATGAGGGGGAAGGGCCACAAATATTCTTTGTGTCAAATCCAAATCCTCACCACCGCGAAAAATGTGTTGTGCATAATAATTGAATGCTTTTGATGAGTGTTGTGTACTGTTAAGTACTATTCCTCCATTATCTCCATGAAGGGTGTCTCTTCTTTGTTTTCTTGACAATAATTACATTGGTGACGTGGAAAATGGGTAATATGCTTGCATAATTTTTTTTTAATTTCGGCTGGTAGAATGGCAAGATGATGCGAGAATTTTTCAAATGGTCCTTCAAATCGTTCTACGGCTTGCATTCCTTCAATTGATATTTCTGTGTCATTCGTTGTGTATAGTAAAAATGTTTTACTGCAATAGTTTATTCTGACTTGTGATTTTTGATCTTTTCCGTTGCCTATTCTTGAAGAGGCTAAATAAACTCCTGCTAATGCAAAAATTAGATGGTCTTGTGTTGGTGTTTCGTGTGGAAGTTCATCTTTTGTTGGCTTGGATCCATTACTAATTCCCATATATGCAAATGTAATGCTTGGAACTAGTAGTTGAGAGTCTTCGTCGAAAAATGGATAACTGGAATATAATTTAATGAATAAATCACGTTCTTTTGCAAAACGTGTCTTGTAATGACGAATAACTGATTGGAAAGTGGTTGGGAATTCACTAATGCAATGTAAATTGGTTCCATCTAGGTAAATTGTATCAATGAATCCATGGGTGAAATATTCCCAAATAGTCATTGGATCGGTAAGGTTGGCTAGGAAAATTGCTTTTGGGCCTGGTTTTCTTATGACTGGGTAAAAGCCCATTAGTGAATGGACCTCTGTGTATGAGACTAGGCTATCCCATAATTTTGCAAATTTTTCTGTGGTTGGTTTTTTCATTAATTCTTTTTCTTTTGTAAATGGTATGGCCTGTAGGGCTGCTTTGGCTGCGTGTAATTGGTCGGCTGCTTTGGCTGCGTGTAATTGGTTTAAGGATTTTGGTTGTCGATCTGTTTTTGGAAGTGTTCCGAGAACGGGAAGTGTTCCAAGAACGGTTGTCTTTGATGATTTCTGAACGGCTTCAGTTGTAACCGTTTTGTATGCTTCTCTAAATGCTGTCTCTGCTTCAGCTTTTGTTTTGTAACTTTTGTGTGTAACGCTCTTTCCAATGATATGAGAATTTGCAATTCCCCAATCGTTATAGATTCCTTTGTGTGGTCCGTTAAAAATAACGTACCATTTCTTCGTTTCTGCATATGTTGATTGTTGATGAGTTTTGAATATTTCTTGAGAGTTACAGGTGGATGATGCGGCTTCTCATGTTGTATATTTGTACTGTCTGATGAAATTTGTTGGACTATTTGTATTATTGGAATGGTTGAACTGCCTGTTGACTTTTCTGCTTCTTCTTTGGCTGGAGTAAACTGTGTTGACAATATTTGTAGTGTTTGTTGGAGCTGTTCTTCTTCTTTCTTGATTGTTTCCAGTTGCTTTATCATGGCTACTTTTTGTTCCTGCTTCTGTTTTAGCTGGTGCTGGATTTGCTTCATGATGTCTTCCATTCTCTTGTCAATGTATCTGCTATGTGGTTGTGCTCACTCTTTATGTACCTGTAATATGTAAAATTTGATGATACTTGCGTATCACTGAATACTTTTGATGATATTTTCATATCACTGTTTACTTCTGATGATACTTTCGTATCAATGTATACTTTGGATGATATTTTCATATCACTGTTTACTTCTGATGATACTTTTGTATCAATGTATACTTTGGATGATATTTTCATATCACTGTTTACTTCTGGTAATACTTTCGTATTACTTCTGATGATACTTTCGTATCAATGTATACTTTGGATGATATTTTCATATCACTGTTTACTTCTGGTAATACTTTCGTATTACTGTATGTTTTTGGTGCATCTGTTTCGACTATTAATAAGTCTTCCGGTTGCGAATTGTATAGAATTGGTAATACAAAGAATTTTTTCTTTGTTGTTTTCTTTATTGTAAAACTTTAATAACTGCTTCAAGGTGTAATTGTTCATTTCCATTTGTGAAAACAATAATATCATCAATATATGCAAGACATATTTGATCCAAACCATTTAAGGTTGAATCCATAAATCTTTGATATATTGCGGGTGCTTGTTTTAGACCAAATGGTAGAACATTCCATTCGTAGTGTCTCTGACTGATGCCTGGACGATGCGTTTCTTAACTGCTTCGTGGATGCTTCGATAGGCTCTGCTATTCAGAAGCACGGGGCTTCAACAGAGAACTCTGCTATTCAGAAGTATAAAACTTCAACAGAGGAAATTTTGAGAGCACTCAAAACTTAACACAAATAAGCTCTGCTTCATTACACTAGGCAAATGCCTTATTTATAGTACATGAGGGACTCTTCTAGATTCTACAGCTTACGTGCTATAATTGACACTACATTATTGTGTCTAGGACTTACAAATAAAGACAAAGTATAAGATGGTGACTAGCACCTAACTTACATAATTGAAAACAATCGACAAAATAAAAAGTCTACATTATTACAAGATATGATGAGGGGGAGGGGCCACAAATATTATTTGTGTCAATTTGATTTTCTAATAGCATCTTTATTTATATTATTCTTACTAACTAGAACATCAAATATATATCTTGATTCATTTTCTTCTTTATTAATAATTATTGGTTCATTAATCTCGTTAGATGTAGACATATAAGTTTTGTTATTTATTAAATTGTTATAAATTAAATCGTTGCTTATCTTTACTAATTATAGTATTTATTAAAATCATAACTTAGCTTTCAATCATGACTTTTCTTTCTAATCAAATTGTTATTTGTCATATTAGATTGTAGCTTAGCTCGTTACTCATTATTAATTAAATCGTTACTTAGCATGAATTAAAAGACTCTCAACTACTACTTCCAAGAATTACATTTGCATATATGGGAATTAGTAATGGATCCAAGCCAACAAAAGATGAACTTCCACACGAAACACCAACACAAGACCATCTAATTTTTGCATTAACAAGAGTTTATTTAGCCTCTTCAAGAATAGGCAACGGAAAAGATCAAAAATCACAAGTCCCTTCAGTTGATATTTCTGTGTCATTTGTTGTGTATAGCAAAAATGTTTTACTGCAATAGTTTATTCTGACTTGTGATTTTTGATCTTTTCCGTTGCCTATTCTTGAAGAGGCTAAATAAACTCCTGCTAATGCAAAAATTAGATGGTCTTGTGTTGGTGTTTCGTGTAGTAATTCATCTTTTGTTGGTTTGGATCCATTACTAATTCCCATGTATGCGAAAGTAATGCTTGGAACTAGTAGTTGAGAGTCTTCATCGAAAAATGGATAACTGGAATGTAATTTAATGAATAAATCACGTTCCTTTGCAAAATGTGTCTTGTAATGACGAATAACTGATTGGAAAGTGGTTGGGAATTCATTAATGCAATGTAAATTGGTTCCATCTAGGTAAATTGTATCAATGAATCCATGGGTGAAATATTCCCAAAGAGTCATTGGATCGGTAAGGTTGGCTAGGAAAATTGCTTTTGGGCCTGGTTTTCTTATGACTGGGTAAAAGCCCATTAGTGAATGGACCTCTGTGTATGAGACTAGGCTGTCCCATAGTTTTGCGAATTTTTCTGTGGTTGGTTTTTTCATTAATTCCTTTTCTTTTGTAAATGGTATAGCTTGTAGGGCTGCTTTGGCTGCTTTGGCTGCGTTTAACTGGTTTAAAGACTTTGGTTGTGGTTCTGTTTTTGGAAGGGTTCCAAGTAGGGGTGAGCAACGGGCGGTTTTGCGGTTTCGCGGGTTAGACGGTTCGGGTTAGGCGGTTTGGGGATGAAGGCTAAACCGACCGTAAACCGGACCGCTTAAAAACGGTTTGGGCGGTTTGCGGTTTGGGCGGTTTTCGGTTTAGACGGTTCGGTTTGGTTTAACCCATTTAAGCAATGCCTATTTAATAGTGATTCTACTCCAATTTTTTTGGCCAAACCTCCTATGCTTTGCTTATGGCACATGCACAAATTATAAAGTCAATTATGTCAAAATATATTGTAATATGAAATATTAAAAAAAAAAAACAAGAAAAGCCATTAGGCGAGGGACCGGAAAAAGAAAATCCAATAAGTACTTATCCTTAACAAGAAGGTAAATAACAATAATTATGCTAAAGAAACAATATACTCACAAAATACAAACATAATAAATGAGATACGTAAATGACACCTGTGGAATCTTTAATGATGGATTGTAACTCATCATTAGTATATTCAAAAATTGGAAATGGAGATGACTTACGGTCCATGGTATCTTAAATGAGTTGACAGCAATTAGAAACAAGCAACAATTTTCATATTAGGTAATTTAGGTAATTTACAGTTGGAGGAGGCTGGAGAGTGGAGAGTGGAGAGTGGAGAGTGGAGAGTGGAGAGTGGAGAGTGGAGACTGGAATGGAGCTGTGTCGCGTGCCTTAAACTGCTAAACATAAAGGGTAAGTTAGGTAATTTAATATATAATATATTTTATAAATATTTATTATTAATATATTTAAACGGTTTACGGGCGGGCACCGTATTATTTTTATGAAACCGTAAACCGAACCGCAAACCGCCTAACCAAACCAATTAACCCGCTAACCAAACCGCTAACCGTTTAACCCGAACCCGCAAACCGTTTAAGGTTCGGTTCGGGCGGTTTCGCGGTTTAATTCGATTAACGCTCACCCCTAGTTCCAAGGATGGTTGTCTTAGATGATTTTTCAATGGCTTCAGTTGTAACCGTTTTGTATGCTTCTCTAAATGCTGTTTCTGCTTCAGCTTTTGTTTTGTAACTTTTGTGTGTAACGTTCTTTCCAACGATATGAGAATTTGCAATTCCCCAATCGTTATATATTCCTTTGTGTGGTCCGTTAAAAATAACGTACCATTTCTTCGTTTCTGCATTTGTTGATTGTTGATGAGTTTTGAATATTTCTTGAGAGTTACAGGTGGATGATGACGGCTTCTCATGTTGTATACTTGTACTGTCTGATGAAATTTGTTGGATTGTTGGTATTGTTGGAATGGTTGAACTGCCTGTTGACTTTTCTGCTTCTTCTTTGGCTGGAGTAACTTGTGTTGACAATATTTGTAGTGTTTGTTGAAGTTGTTTTTCTTCTTTCTTGATTGTCTCCAATATCGACCTCGCTCATGTATAAAATCCTCCGATCGCGCCGCATCAAGATGTAATCGTGGCTCATAGCGAGCATCAGCCCTGCGGCTACGGCGTGGCCGGTGACGACGGCGATTGTTGGCATAGGGAGGGAGATGAAGTCCGCGACTACATCCTTGAAGAGTTCCACCATGTGCCGGAGGAGGTTAACTGCTTCCGGTGGAGATCCACCTGAGGCGGATTTGGCCCAGGCGAGATCGAAACCGTTGGAGAAAAATTTACCGTCGGCGACGGTTACAAGGACGGTGCCGCGAGTGGATTGGGACTTGGCTTCGGAAAGAGCAGATCGGAGAGAGGAGATGAGAGTAGGATTGAGACGATGTTCGTCGTCGCCGGTCAAAGTGAGGAAGAAGATGTTGCCGCGCTTTTCGAGAGTGCACATATCGCCGGCCGGAGTTTAGATCTGTTTTAGCCTCGATTCAATGCTGCTAGGGTATATAGGTAACCAAGTTTGGGAATATATGGTTATTAACGGATGAGATTTTTGTTTTTATTTTTACTAAAACTTAAGAAACATAAAATTTAAATATTTTGTCATTCTAGAATCTAGAGGCTATGTACCGGATAATCTTTGACTAAAACCTAAAACTTTGCTATTTGTCAAAAAGCTATGTACTAAGATAACCTCTCAGGGATGAGTACGGGTCTAGATTCGAACAGAAGCGGATTGAGAACTAAAAAATCAAGAACTGATTTTGTAGGAACTGAAGAACCGGGAACCGTACCGAATACCTTGGTTCCGGTTCCAGTTCAGTTATACAATGAAAAGTGCTATTAAGGGTTGTGTTAGGTTCCGGATCCGGCCCGAACCGGACCGAAAATCAATTTAATGAGAAATAGAGAACCGATAACGAAACTGAATACAATGTTCTGATTCGTATTCGGTTCTGGGTCTAGTCCGGTTCTGCGGGTCAAATGTTCGTAACCAATATTAAAGCAATACTTGGTATAAATGATGCTCCTGTCAAAACTAATTAAACCATATAAATTAAGAGAAAAATACAAATATAATTAATGATATTGATTATTTTCCAAAAAACCAAAAAGTTCTCTAATGTCTAAAGCTGCCATGATTTTCAAAGGGTGATACTAAAGATACACCCTAAATACACTTTTAATAAAAGTCAAAGCATTTTCAATCAACCATATTTGATTTTTCCAAAAAACAATACAATATCAACAAATAGAAAACCATTGACTTTGAATATGATTGTATTTTTAGTGAAACAATGGTGTATTTTTGGGGCAAATCCCTTTTCAAATATCCATTTGAGAAAAAGTGTGTTGGACCAAAGAAAATCGATCGAAATATGGGTCTAACTGTTGTCGCCCCTATGTAAGATTTTAGTTTTCATTTTTTCATTTCCCAAGTTACATTTTCATAGAAATTATCAAAATTTCTCAAGAGAAAAATAGATCAATATGAACAATGAAAAAAAATCCCACCTTTATGAAATTATGGTGTTTTAATAGAAATTTAATATTTTTTTGTTAATATAGCATAATAACAATGTATCTAAATGTGAAATGAATGAGAAAGCCACTGCTAGGGATGTTAAATTAGTGATAGATCGTTTACACTCTTTGGATATTGTAAGGACATATCAAAGACCAAAGGGACCACTTCTTATTCATAAGGTGATATTGCATGAGGTTCCGCTTGATGTTAAATTAATCACATAATAGTGTTTTCGATTTTCATTTGGTGGCATGTAGTTGTAAGATTAGATAAGGAGGATTTGAATTCATAAAGTAATAAAATGTGACACGCGGGTATTTTGTCAAAATGGAACCAAAAGGTATAGTTAATTGAAATATATATGTTCATGCAAGTTGAATGAATGATTATTAGTTGCAATACATAGGTTTGAAATATTATTTGCACATAAACTAACAAGTTAAATCTTTATGTATGTTATGCGCTTAATATGTGACAAAATTATGTAAATTCTTAATAATAAGGATTATTAGGTAAAAACAACATTAAGAAAATTATTTGTCTTGATATAGTCCTAATAAAGTCCAGAAAATGCGGTTTCTGCAAAATAAAAACTGCATGTTCGGTTTTTGTTTTGATTTCGGTTAGTTGTTTTCGGTCAATGCGGTCTTTTTATCGCGGTTCGGTTTTTGTTACCCAAACGAGAGGTTAATGAGGATTTGGATTTGACACAAAGAATATTTGTGGCCCCTCCCCCTCATCATATCTTGTAATAATGTAGACTTTTTATTTTGTCGATTGTTTTCAATTATGTAAGTTAGGTGCTAGTCACCATCTTATAGTTTGTCTTTATTTGTAAGTGCTAGACACAATAATGTAGTGTCAATTATAGCACGTAAGCTGTAGACTCTAGAAGAGTCCCTCATGTACTATAAATAAGGCATTTGCCTAGTGTAATGAAGCAGAGCTTATTTGTGTTAAGTTTTGAGTGCTCTCAAAATTTCCTCTGTTGAAGTTTTATACTTCTAAATAGCAGAGTTCTCTGTTGAAGCCCCATGCTTCTGAATAGCAGAGCCTATCGAAGCATCCACGAAGCAGTTAAGAAACGCATCGTCCATGCATCAGTCAGGTACATCCCTTACACATACTCATACATCATGACCGATTCAAAAATACAAATACAAAACAATCGATATTATTTTGCATTAAAGATTCATAAACATCGATTTAAAAATAGAATTGAACGTGATATCCATCTTCCTGTAACACAGTTAGAAGTTGATATCTACGATAATCAGCTTAAGTATCTACATGAAAGAATTTCAGAAACCACATGTTAAACCATTCCATGTATTTTGCATCTATCTAGTTTTTATGTGTTTTCCATGCATGTTTCCCTTTTGGTATCAGAGCTAAGTAACGATTTTACTATATCAGAGTCAAGTAACGATAACCAACGATTCTAATAAATCAAAGCTAAACAACGATTTTAGTAAAAAGAGCTAAGTAACGATTTAATTCATGCTAAGTAACGATTTAATTCAAGCTAAGTAACGATTTAATTCATGCTAAGTAACGATTTAATTAATAATGAGTAACGAGCTAAGCTACAATCTAATATGACAAATAACAATTTGATTAGAAAGAAAAGTCATGATTGAAAGCTAAGTTATGATTTTAATAAATACTATAATTAGTAAAGATAAGCAACGATTTAATTTATAACAATTTAATAAATAACAAAACTTATATGTCTACATCTAACGAGATTAATGAACCAATAATTATTAATAAAGAAGAAAATGAATCAGGATATATATTTGATGTTCTAGTTAGTAAGAATAATATAAATAAAGATGCTATTAGAAAATCAAATTTTACATTATCAGAAAAACATAATTTCAAGTATGATACACTTAAAAATCTATTTTCAAGAAAAAATATTATTTACTACGGTAAAATAGTAGGTGAAGAACCAATACCTATAGAATCAACTCAAGGAAATATAATTATACCTATTATTAATAAACAACAGATCAAAAATAAAATACAACATATCAAAGAAATGGATCGATCAAAGATAGCATATATTCATATATCTACAATTCAAGTAATTTTGAAAAGTACTTTTAGTGATTTAGACACACTAATAGAATTAGAAATTAGAGATGGTCGTATAATTAATAGTCAAGAAAGTATTATTGCCAAAGGAAAAGGAAATTTAATCGAAGGAAAAATAAAATTTAATATAAATATACAATTAGGACTTAGTTTAAAAGATAGAAATCTAAGTAATAGTATTACAGTAAGATATAAATTATTAAGACAAAATTTTATGTTAAAAGGAAACCATCCTTTTACTTTAACATATCAAATAAATTATGCATTAACAAATTCTCATCATAGTATTACATTTAAAACAGAAGATAGAATTCATATTGATAAATTATTTGAACCCTTATTATCTCTAGAATCACCAAAAAGAATAGATAATAAACCAGTTTACGAAACAAATTTTCGACAACAAATAATTACACCTTTAATTAAAAGAGACCCAATAATAGAGCCTCCAATTTCAACAATTATAGGAAGATCCTCTATTTCAGAAATACAACCTTCAACATCTACAGAAAATAGAAAAGATGAAAACATTGAAGAAATAAAAGAAATGATTAGATCATTAAGCTTACGAATATGACAAAATCATCTAATAGTAAAACATATGATATAGATTTACAAATGAACGACGAAATGACTGTAAATGAAAAAATGCCTATAATAAATAAAAAATTAAATAATCTCATTGAAATAAATAAACACTTATTGGTAAAACAACTACCAGAAATATTACAAAAAATAAATCTAACACAAGATTTGCTTGAACAAATTTATAAAATATTGGAAGTTAAAAATAATAAACAACCACTTTCTATTAGACTACCCTTAACATGGTAATCAAAATTATTTTACAAAAATTCAAAACATGGTTTAAAAAGAATAAAAGAAATAAAGTATATACTAATAAAAAAGATACTTATAAAAATATTATATTAACAAAAGAAGATTATATAAATAATGATGATGTATTAGATCAATTATTTGAAAGTAATTATCATGACTAATGATAAATACGGCAAATATAGCAAGCAAAAGAGTAAAGAAAAACCTAAAGTTAACCCTAATAGTACATTTATAACAACTACAATAGATAATCGCAAAGTAATCGCATATATTGATACAGGTGCAACAATATGTTTTGGAAAAAAGAATATTTTAGAAAAATGGGAAAAACATAAAACACCAATTAAAATTACTATTGCTGATAAATCTGTACATAACATTTGGTATGTAGGAAGAAATATTAGTGTTATTATAGAAAAAGTTCCTTTTATTACACCAACGATATATCAACATGATTCAGGAATAGATCTTGTTATTGGAAATAATTTTTTAAAATTATATAATCCTTTTGTTCAAACAACTGAATATATAAGTATCAAACATCCATCTAAAGGAATTATAAAAACCTCTATAATTAAACAATATGATCTTATTAAAATAATGAAACAAGAAGTTGGTTTTCAACTAAGAGTATTATTAACATTAACAAAAGATATTGCCGAAAAACAACTAGAAGAAGTATGTAGTGAAAATCCATTAGATCAATTAAAAAACACAAATAATCAAGAGATTAAAATACTACTAAAAGATCCTAAAGCAGAAATCAATATACCTAATAAAATACCATATAGTATAAAAGATGTAAATGAGTTTAAAATCGAATGTAGTCAGCTTTTAGAAAAAGGAATAATAAGAAATAGTACGAGTCCACACTCTGCACCCGCCTTTTATGTAGAAAATCATAATGAAATAAAACGAGGAAAACGAAGAATGGTTATTAATTATAAAAAAATGAATGATGCAACTATTGGAGATTCATATAAATTACCAAGAAAAGAATATATTTTAGAAAAACTAAAAGGAAATACACACTTTAGCACATTTGATGCAAAATCAGGATATTGGCAACTACGATTACACGAAGAAACGAAACCACTAACAGCTTTTTCATGTCCACCTCAGAGACACTACGAATGGAATGTTCTACCATTTGGTCTAAAACAAGCACCCGCAATATATCAAAGATTTATGGATTCAACCTTAAATGGTTTGGATCAAATATGTCTTACATATATTGATGATATTATTGTTTTCACAAATGGAAATGAACAATTACACCTTGAAGCAGTTATTAAAGTTTTACAATAAAGAAAACAACAAAGAAAAAAAATTCTTTGTATTACCAATTCTATACAATTCGCAACCGGAAGACTTATTAATAGTCGAAACGGATGCACAAAAAGTATACATTGATACGAAAGTATCATCAGAAGTAAACAGTGATATGAAAATATCATCAAAAGTATACATTGATACGAAAGTATCATCAGAAGTAAACAGTGATATGAAAATATCATCAAAAGTATACATTGATACGAAAGTATCATCAGAAGTAAACAGTGATATGAAAATATCATCAAAAGTATACATTGATACACAAGTATCATCAGAAGTAAACACATTATAGGTACATAAAGAGTGAGCACAACCACATAGCAGATACATTGACAAGAGAATGGAAGCCATCATGAAGCAAATCCAGCACCAGCTAAAACAAAAGCAGGAACAAAAAGCAGCCATGATCAAGCAACTGGAGACAATCAAGAAAGAAGAAGAACAACTTCAACAAACACTACAAATATTGTCAACACAAGTTACTCCAGCCAAAGAAGAAGCAGAAAAGTCAACAGGCAGTTCAACCATTCCAACAATACCAACAATCCAACAAATTTCATCAGACAGTATAAGTATACAACATGAGAAGCCGTCATCATCCACCTGTAACTCTCAAGAAATATTCAAAACTCATCAACAATCAACAAATGCAGAAACGAAGAAATGGTACGTTATTTTTAACGGACCACACAAAGGAATATATAACGATTGGGGAATTGCAAATTCTCATATCGTTGGAAAGAACGTTACACACAAAAGTTACAAAACAAAAGCTGAAGCAGAAACAACATTTAGAGAAGCATACAAAACGGTTACAACAGAAGCCATTGAAAAATCATCTAAGACAACCATCCTTGGAACCCTTCCAAAAACAGAACCACAACCAAAGTCTTTAAACCAGTTAAACGCAGCCAAAGAAGCCCTACAAGCTATACCATTTACAAAAGAAAAAGAATTAATGAAAAAACCAACCACAGAAAAATTCGCAAAAATTATGGGACAGCCTAGTCTCATACACAGAGGTCCATTCACTAATGGGCTTTTACCCAGTCATAAGGAAGCCAGGCCCAAAAGCAATTTTCCTAGCCAACCTTACCTATCCAATGACTCTTTGGGAATATTTCACCCATGGATTCATTGATACAATTTACCTAGATGGAACCAATTTACATTGCATTAGTGAATTCCCAACCACTTTCCAATCAGTTATTCGTCATTACAAGACACGTTTTGCAAAGGAACGTGATTTATTCATTAAATTACATTCCAGTTATCCATTTTTCGATGAAGACTCTCAACTACTAGTTCCAAGCATTACTTTCGCATACATGGGAATTAGTAATGGATCCAAACCAACAAAAGATGAATTACTACACGAAACACCAACACAAGACCATCTAATTTTTGCATTAGCAGGAGTTTATTTAGCCTCTTCAAGAATAGGCAACGGAAAAGATCAAAAATCACAAGTCAGAATAAACTATTGCAGTAAAACATTTTTACTATACACAACGAATGACACAGAAATATCAACTGAAGGAATGCAAGCCGTAGAACGATTTGAAGAACCATTTGAAAAATTCTCGCATCATCTTGCCATTCTACCAGCCGAAATTAAAAAAAAAGTATGCAAGCATATTACACATTTTCCACGTCACCGATGTAATTATTGTCAAGAAAACAAAGAAGAGACATCATTCATAGAGATAATGGAGGAATAGTACTTAACAGTACACAACACTCATCAAAAGCATTCAATTATTGTGCATAACGCATTTTTCGCGGTGGTGAGGATTTGGATTTGACACAAAGAATATTTGTGGCCCCTCCCCCTCATCATATCTTGTAATAATGTAGACCTTTTATTTTGTCGATTGTTTTCAATTATGTAAGTTAGGTGCTAGTCACCATCTTATAGTTTGTCTTTATTTGTAAGTGCTAGACACAATAATGTAGTGTCAATTATAGCACGTAAGCTGTAGACTCTAGAAGAGTCCCTCATGTACTATAAATAAGGCATTTGCCTAGTGTAATAGATCAGAGCTTATTTGTGTTAAGTTTTAAGTGCTCTCAAAATTTCCTCTGTTGAAGTTTTATACTTCTGAATAGCAGAGTTCTCTGTTGAAACCCTGTGTTTCTGAATAGCAGAGCCTATCGAAGCATCCATGAAGCAGTTAAGAAACGCATCGTCCAGGAATCAGTCAAGTACATCCCTTACACATACTCATACATCATGACCGATTCAAAAATACAAATACAAAACAATCGATATTATTTTGCATTAAAGATTCATAAACAAAGATTTAAAAATAGAATTGAACGTGATATCCATCTTCCTGTAACACAGTTAGAAGTTGATATCTACGATAATCAGCTTAAGTATCTACATGAAAGAATTTCAGAAACCACATGTTAAACCATTCCATGTATTTTGCATCTATCTAGTTTTTATGTGTTTTCCATGCATGTTTCCCTTTTGGTATCAGAGCTAAGTAACGATTTTACTATATCAGAGTCAAGTAACGATAACCAACGATTCTAATAAATCAAAGCTAAACAACGATTTTAGTAAAAAAGAGCTAAGTAACGATTTAATTCATACTAAGTAACGATTTAATTCAAGCTAAGTAACGATTTAATTCATGCTAAGTAACGATTTAATTAATAATGAGTAACGAGCTAAGCTACAATCTAATATGACAAATAACAATTTGATTAGAAAGCACAGATTCATAACAATGCATATTATTACGTTTTGAAAACATACATGCAACAAATGAAGCAACAACAAGCATCACAGACCCGCACACGTACACAGTCAAAAATAGATCAAGATTATGCCGTCATAAAATACTTTACGCAGATGATTTCACAAAGCACTTGTTAATTATTTACTCGTTTTCACCCAAATATCCTATTATCCCGTAGACTTTTTATTTTGTCGATTGTTTTCAATTATGTAAGTTAGGTGCTAGTCACCATCTTATAGTTTGTCTTTATTTGTAAGTGCTAGACACAATAATGTAGTGTCAATTATAGCACGTAAACTGTAGACTCTAGAAGAGTCCCTCATGTACTATAAATAAGGCATTTGCCTAGTGTAATAGATCAGAGCTTATTTGTGTTAAGTTTTGAGTGCTCTCAAAATTTCATCTGTTGAAGTTTTATGCTTCTGAATAGCAGAGCGGATATCATCGGGTATCCACGAAGTAGTTAAGAAACGCATTGTCGCAGACATCAGTCAGGTACATCTCTCACGCATCCTCATACACCATGTCCGATTCGAAAGCACAGATTCATAACAATGCATATTATTACGTTTTGAAAACATACATGCAACAAATGAAGCAACAACAAGCATCACAGACCCGCACACGTACACAGTCAGAAATAGATCAAGATTATGCCGTTTTATTCCTTATTTACGTTTTTATACCTTTTTATTTGTCGTATAAGTGTATGGAATGTCGTGGATTTTTGTAAAGTTTCGGATTTTTTACCCTTTCACCCGAGCATTGAGGAAAATGCTTATTTTTAAGATTGGGATGTGATAATTCTATTTTATTTTCATTTTGTTGCTGCATTTTCAGGCATAAAAAAATTTCAAATAGTTGATGGGTGTCGATACCACCAGGTTAATTACCCTGTTACTTGCACAATAACTGTGTATAGTGGCAAAAGGATCGTATCCATGGAGATTGGTTCAATTTACAATTTTATGCAATCCATCCATAAAGGTAATTATAAAACAACATAAATTAAATAACGAGGGTTTTGAAGGTTTTGAATTATGTTGACTAAAAATAGAGAAACTGTAAAATAAGTTGCTATTTGTGAAAATGGTAATTTGACAAATTGGGAGAAAATGAGTTAGCATTGGGTTGTATCTCTTGAATCAATTAACTAGTTTATCATTATGGTCCTAGGTGCAAGATCTTTTCTCAAATCAAAATAGTTAGAACAACTCTAAAGCTAGAGTTTTCTTGATTCTACTTAGCTTGTATGGATATCAAGAAAGCTCTATGACATCCTTTTTAATTAAAGTCATAAATCAAATAAGCATTTGGTTTAAATAAGTTGACTAGCATTATACTTTAAGAATCGCCAAATCTAAAGGAAGCTAAAAACTTAACATCTACCTCAAAGATTGAAACCATATGGATTTGAAATGAAATGAAAGCATCCATAAAAATCACTTGTTACTAATTTGTTACTAAGATCGATTACGTAATCCTAAAACAAATAACAATAATCATTCAATACATAGACTCATGAAATCAAATCATCAAACAATATGATAATAATAAGAAAAAAGTTTCAATCATGAATTTTACAAAGATTTAAGAGCCATTCAATCTAGATAATGATCCAAGAGATCTCACCCAATACTAACTATAAGGAGTTTAGTTACACATAACCAATTAAGAACAAAGGAAAGAAATATCAAACATAAGTTGTAGCAAGAGTACAAATCCAAGTGAAAAAAATGTAGAATAAAGCTTCAAGAAATCTTCTCCAAAGCTCCAAGACTTGTTCTAGACGGTTTTCAGTGGAAAAGATGAAGAAAAACGCTATCTCTATGCCCTATATAGCAAACCCACACGTAACATGACGAAAAAGCCCTTCTGACGCGGGTCGCGCAAATGAAGATGGGGAGAGTGTGTGGGAAGCGCAAGCTCGTAGAAAGCCCAGGAAGACCTGTTTCGGTCCATTTCAGCAAAAGTCCATTTGGTCTCATTCCTTTTTGTGATAAACCCGGTTTTTACTTTATTTGACCACCATTTGGGCTAGGTAAGCCCATTAGAGCCCAAATCTTCATTCTTGATCCATTGCTTGCTCCAAATCCAAGCAATAGTGATCCAAGCATCTATAATTCTGCATTCGCTAATTTTTCTCCGCTCCGCTTCCGCAATATTCATCCTGCTCCCGATAGTCTTTAATAATATCTATATTTAAACACAAAACGATTACAAAGTATCCCCGAATGATAAAAATATAAAAATATAAATTATGAAAAGAATAAATAAAAACAAAGCGTCCACGGTCAAAACAACGGACCATTAACCCATATTAAAAAAATATATTTGATGTTTTTCCCTATAAACACTAAATTATCGCCCACAATATTATCATACTATAACCTTTCATTCAATACAATTTCCACACAAATATTTCTCACTTGTAAACATGGAAAATATTTGTCTCATTCTCGTCAGATGATTAAAATTTTTCAATACGTTTATGAAAGTGGACCACAACGGCATTGAGACATGTGGTCAGTGCCACAAGGAACCACTTTAGGAAATGTTTCAAAGAGTCAAAAAATAGACCGTTAACCCATATTAAAAAAAATATTTTATGTGTTCCCTAAAAAAAACTAAACAATCGCCTACGATATTATCACACTACAATCTTTGGTTCACGACAATTTCCACACACATATTTCTCACTTGTAAACATGGAAAATTATTTGTCGTCATCCCTGTCATATGATGAAAATTTTTCAATATTATGAAAGCGACTGCTCTTTTTTTCGATTAACAAGCAGAAAACTCTCTGGTGTCATTAGAAGGAATAGAACTTCTATAAATAGAGACCATGCAGCTGCACACGAATGTCTAATACATGATTACTTTGTTAATGATTTCTTGTACGATGATGGACATTCAAGTGACAGTTTCATTTAGTAAATCATTATTCATATGTATAGCTAATGATTTGGAAGAGAGTTGTGAATTCTTTCAATTGAGATGGGATGCTAGAGATAACTAAGGATTTACTACGTATCAAAAGTGTATGACTGCACTTTGGCTTTTAGTGTTAGGCATCAGTGTCGTGCAACGGATGAAAATATAAAGATGTTTGAGAGAACATCACATGAATGTACGTATTTGTTTGTTGAATAGGTTATCGAGCTTTGCGGCAATATATATTTGAGGAAACATACAAAAAGTGATATCGAACAACTATTTGAGGCACATTAAGCAACACACTGTAACGCCCCCGTTTTCTTTTAATTATATAAAATTTTAAATATATATAAGGAAAAAACATGATATATGTAATTATAAATCATAATATATATATATATATATATATATATATATATATATATATATATATATATATATATATATATATACACACATACACACACAATAAAAGTAATAATAATAATAATAAATATGAATATGTATATAGGTTAGACAATAGTCGAGGGACTAAGGTTGATATTATGATGATATTATATGTTAGAAATAAGTGGCATAAGGTGTAGTATGTCTTTATGGCATTTTCTAGGGGCTAAAATGTAAAAAAATGGTATTTAGGGAATAGATAGCTTGAGCCTAGAGCTAAAATGAGATTTCTTCCTTCCCCTTTGCGCTTCACAAGTTCTTGGAGCCCAAATAGGTATTAATGCACACAAAGCCTATTTCACACCTTAGAGAATTATCGAGTGCAATAAAAAAGATTCGAGATGGAGATCAGCAAGAAGAGAGAAGAAGGTTGAAGGAGTCGTGAAGTGTGCAAGACCTCCATTAACATCTTAGTAACTCACTTGTCTTTATTCTTTCCAAATCTTGAATATGGATTCAAAACCCTAGTTCTTGCCTTCTTTCTTGATTAACTAGAATAAACCCTAGCCAAGATAATATTTTAATGAAAGTTTATATCATACAACTCATAGTATGATTATACAAAGGAATGAACAATAAAGGCATAGTTAAAAGTTAGAAAAAAAACACCAAAATTCATACAACAATATGTTGTGATCGTGAGAGTTGAATAAAGAAAATAGGACTCGAATTAAGGAATTTTGCCAGAGATAAAAGTCATAGGAAATTTTCTCTAGTTTCTAGGAAAGTTTAAACTAGGGGTGCAAATGAGCCGAGCCGGCTCGTGAGCTACCCGGGACCGGCTCGATAAAAGCTCGGCTCGAGACCGATTTTAAACGAGCCCGAGCCGAGCCCGAGCTTAAATATAAGGCTCGTTTATTAAACGAGCCCGAGCCGAGCCTGTGTCACCAAGCTCGATTAGGCTCGCGAGCCCTAAACGAGCTTCTTAACGAGCTCGAGCCGAGCTTAAGCTCGTTTAGGCTTGTAAAGAATTAAACGAGCCGAGCCCGAGCCCGAGCTGAGCCTTTATATTTCTTAACGAGCCCGAGCCGAGCTTGAGTTTATAAAGCTCGTAACGAGCCGAGCCCGAGCCGAGCCCTATATATTTCTTAACGAGCCCGAGCCGAGCTTGGCTCGGCTCAGGCTCAGGCTCAGGCTCAGGCTCAGGCTCGGGCTCGGGCTCGGGCTCGGGCTCGGGCTCGGGCTCGGGCTCGGGCTCGGGCTCGGGCTCGGGCTCGGGCTCGGGCTCGGGCTCGGGCTCGGGCTCGGGCTCCCCTAGTTTAAACAAGCTCATCGGGGTTGTGGTTTAGGAGAGTTATGACCAAAACACTATACATGGCTCAAAATGTCCTAATCTAGAAATTTTTCATAGACTTATTTTAATAAAAATCAGCCCACTATAAAAATAAAATATGCTATACATGACCTTACATTATTGCATCTTTTCAATCTCATACATTATACAACTTTTGATTTAATTTCCTTGTCCAACTTGTTGTTGTGTGTATATTTAATGATGAACTTATTTATATTAAATTCTTGGTTTTATATATACATATGTACGCAAAAAATTTAAAAAACATATAAAAATTCTGAAAAACCGATTATTCAACCCAACAATTGAATCGATTAAAAAAAAAAAAACCTCTATACCGGTTTGATTCAACCTAACAATTGAACCGATTAAACCAAAAAAAAGTCGCTATACGGGTTTGTTTTAAAAACCGATTTTTAAAACATTCAAGATTACAAAACAGAAAAAGATTCCGATCTCCGTCTTGATATTTATCTATTAGAGTTAAATAGTTAGGACTACAGAGTTTTACGGGAAGTATTTACTACATTTTTGGTTAATACGTGGCAAAATGTGATTGGCCATAATGACGGGTAAACCGTCATTTACAAAAGGTTAGTCAGCCACTGATATAAACGCACGCCAAGAAAACAGAAGAAACAGGAGAGACGGCAAGCACGACAGATTTGGTTCTTCCGGATACAAAACCCCCCTTTAGATCACACAGCCTAACCCTAGAAATACAAATCCCCAACTCTAGATCTCCAAGTACCCTTTTGATTAACTAGCAGTCGAATCAAAATGGGTACATCGGCGTGCGTAAAGGAAGTGGATAGATCGGCATTGGTGGCGTTTGCTCCCGATGCGCCGTTTCTTGCCGCCGGAACTATGGCTGGAGCCGTAGACATGTCGTTCAGTTCGTCCGCGAATCTAGAAATCCTTAGCCTTGATTTCCGATCTGATGATCGCGAGCTTCCGGTATCCGGTGCTATTCCAAGTTCAGAACCGTTTAATCGGCTGTCTTGGGGGAAATCACCGTCGTCGGGTTCGGAAGAATTCTCACTTGGTCTCATTGCTGGTGGCCTTGTAGATGGCAACATCGGTGTCTGGAACCCTCGCGTACTCATGAGGTACGGTACTGTTAGTGATTCAGTTCAGATTGCAGTCGTTTACTGAAGTTGCTTCAGTCTTAACATAAGATTGTTCTTCGTTGCTTTTGAATCTGAGGAAATTGTTTGTATGAACTTCAATTACGTCATAGAGAATGTTGAATTGATATGATTACTTGTAGCTCAGCTCCTACAGGATAACACACTTCAATTCCACAAAATTATAATACTATTTCCCATACTATTTTATTATCTTCATCAAAACCTCATTACCATATATTTTTGATTGATTCTAGCGAGGAAAGTGAAAATGCTCTGGTTCAACAACTATCAAGACACAAAGGGCCTGTGAGTTTCCTTCTTTGTTTTTTGGGATATAATATCTTATAGCGTTTGTTTTCCTGGGCACTTATAATAAACCATTATTGAAAGAGTGTGCATCATATCTGTTTTTTCAGGTTCGTGGTCTGGAGTTTAGTTCCCTTTCACCAAACCATCTTGCTTCTGGCGCTGAAGAAGGTGAAATTTGTATATGGGATCTTTCTAATCCAAATGAGCCTACACATTTTCCTCCTCTCAAGGTAACACCAGTTTTACAGAATCTGAACCAACAGAACCTACACATTTAGTCATTTACCTTGTTACCCTTGTCCCTTTGAAACATCATTTATCTAGACAACTGAGGGTAAACTTGTAAAAAGCCGATTGACATCAAATAAACCTGTCTCTACAGGGGAGTGAATCTTCAACACATGGAGAAATATCATATTTGTCATGGAATAAGAAGGTCCAGCCTATTTTGGCATCTACTTCTTTTTATGGAACAACTGGTATGTATATGAATCACCAGATATTTCTTATAAATCTAAATATTTATACATATTCTAAAATGTATTTTTTTTTTCTTGTGGTTTCAGTGGTTTGGGACCTTAGGAAGCAAAAGCCAATTATAAGGTAATATCATATAGAAAGTTAGCATAATGAAGTTTTAAAAAGATTCATCATTTATCAACCACCAATCAATTTGGTATTAATTTTTTTTTCCAATTTACAGTTTCTCAGATTCGGTTAGAAGAAGATGTTCAGTTTTACAATGGCATCCTGATTTTGCCACTCAACTTATTGTTGCTTCAGATGATGATAATTCACCTTCATTAAGGGTAATGAATTATACCTTTTTTTATGCATCTATAATTTAAACCTTTTATTCTTGCAATTTATGTTATTTTTGGAATTTTGGCATGCAGTTATGGGATATGAGGAACACAATGACACCAATGAGAGAGTTAGTAGGTCATACTAAAGGTATACTGATTTCTTTCTTACTTAATGACTTAATGCAGAAAGAACGACTTAATAGAGAACTTTCAATATAATATTTTCATACTTTTTTTATTTGTTTTTCACAACAAATTAAAATAACAGGTGTTGTTGCAATGTCATGGTGTCCTCATGATAGTTCATATTTGCTCACATGTGCTAAAGATAACCGCACAATTCTATGGGACACTAATTCTGCTGAGGTATTTAGATATATTTTTTTAGTTATTTTTGTCGTTCTTTTTCTTAGTTATTTTAGTGACACTATTTATCAAACATCTAAAATGATATTTTTAAAATTTGCAGATTGTGTCTGAACTTCCAGCTGGAACCAATTGGAATTTTGATGTGCACTGGTATCCAAAGTTACCAGGGGTAATATCGGCATCTTCTTTTGATGGGAAAATCGGTATTTATAACATTGAGGTTCGATATGTTGTTTCCTTATTTTTCATAATTATTTATTCTTTTAGCATTTTTGGAAGCTTATGTATGTATGTATGTATGCTATTTCATGTAGGCTTGTGCTCGATATGGTGTTGGTGAGGGTTATTATGGCTCAGGTAACATGCTTCTTTTTCCTCGAATTATACTGTATGTGGGGGTATTTTCGTCTTTTAATAAAAAAGAACAAAACTAAATTCCTACCACCTAATTAAATACACAATTCGAAGGATTATGATGGAATTGAATTTTGTAAATTTGGTTACCAAACACACCATGGAATGGAATCTCGAATTCCAATTCCAGCATAATTCTTAGGATGAACGGAATCTCAAATTCCAATTCCAGCACAATTGGAATTCACATAATAAAACACACAATTCGAAGGATTATGATGGAATTGAATTTCGTAAATTTGGCAACCAAACACACCATGGAATGGAATCTCGAATTCCAATTCCATCGTAATCCACAAAGCAAAAACGCCCTTATTTTCCCTTACCATTCACATACATCAAAATTTCTTTCGAGTTCTCTCTTTCTTTCTTTTTTACTAAATTTTTCTTTACATAAATCATATCATACACCAGTTTTTCATCATTTATTAATAATAATTTCTATACAGCACCTTTAAAAGCCCCAAAATGGTACCAAAGAAAAGCTGGAGTCTCTTTCGGTTTTGGTGGCAAACTCGTTTCTTTTCACACAACCGGTTCTTCATCTACACATTCAGAGGTAATCTTAATTATTCTTCACTCCTAATTTTCAGGAATTAGCAACATACTTTCCATTTTTCTTTTACTAATATCCGTAATGTGTTTCAATTTATCTTCATGTTTGATTAGCAACATACTTTCCATTTTTCTTTTACTAATATCCGTAATGTGTTTCAATTTATCTTCATGTTTGTTTGAATATTGTTTCAGGTTGATGTGCATGAATTGGTTACTGAACATAGTTTAGTTAGCACTTCATCTGAATTTGAAGCTGCAATGTCTAGTGGAGAGAGACCTTTATTGAGGCATCTATGTGACAAAAAAGCTCAAGAATCAGGGTATGTTTTTTTTTTTTTTTTAATAAATTATGGATTTTTCTCATTTTGAATCAATTTTAGGGCGTGTTTGGTTTGTGGGTTCTGATGGATCCGGTGGAATTGGAATCCAAGATTCCATTCCATGACGTGTGAATGGAATCCAGTTGGAATATTTGAATTTTATGTTTTTATGGACTTCGGTTCCATTCTTTTGTTTTATTAAAGGGAAAATTACAAAAAAAATAAATTATATATTGGGAAGTTTTGCGGTTTAACCCCTTTTACTTTATTTTTTCAAATCAAACGATAAAAGTTTCAAACGTTTTTCCAAATTTACCATTTTGACCTGCTATATCATGTTTTATCGGTAATTTTCCAAATTAACAAATTTGAATAATTGAAAAATTAAATATATAAAACCAAAATAAATATCTGGTCAAAATGGTTAACTGTAAAAAATCGAAACTTTTATGGTTTAATTGAAAAAAATCAAATATAAGTGGTTAAACCGCAAAATTGCTCAATATGTAATTGCTTTTCTATAATTTGCCGTTTATTAAAAAACCAAAATACCCTCATTATATACTTTGAAACGAATAAAAATAACTATTTTTATTTACATATAAATTTACAATAAACGAGTGGTGGTTTTTTTTCTTATAATATTCAATAAATATCAATTTTTTAAAGTTTTCAAAACTTCATTTAAATAATTTTTTTATTTTTAAATATTAAATAATTTTGTATCATATTTATATTTTGAGATTTTATGGTATATTATTCTCTTTATTTTCTAACTTTTTTTTTTAAATTACAGATAATCTTTTTTCAACTATTTGCAGAACATATGATATGTGTTTTGAATGAAATAAAACATTATACGTAATTTATTTAAAGATACATCTTTATTTAACAGAAATTCTTTTATAAAATACCATTTTTTCTTTATTATCAAATTTACTGTATTTCGTTGTGTACATATAAATTTACAATAAACAAAAATAGTTACAAACATACGGAGTATAAAAAAACATGAACATTATCGAATTACATAAAAACCCTAAATTCTGATTTTTTAATTTTTTCCAAATTATCCAAACAGATCCGAAGAAGACCGAGAAACATGGGGATTCTTGAAGGTTATGTTTGAAGACGATGGAACCGCACGTACAAAACTATTAAACCATCTTGGTTTCACATTACCTTCGGAAACACAAGATGAAAAATTACAAAACAACCCCTCAGAGGATACACCTTCCCACATTGAAGAACCTAAAGAAGAACTAATAGAATCCACCCAGAAACTAAAATTACCAAACGACCCCTCAGACAATGGGGAAGACTTCTTCAACAATTTCCCGAGCCCGAAAGCCGAAACGCCTATGTCAACTTCTCATAGTAACTTTGTTAGTGAAGAATCCGGTCCAGTTATTGAAGAAGTAATAACAGAGAATAATAATAATGATAATGATTCACAAGATGCTTTGTTGGATGATGGAATTCAACGCGCGTTAGTTGTTGGTGATTATAAGGGAGCTGTTGAACAGTGTATAGCTGCAAATAAAATGGCGGATGCTTTGGTTATTGCACAGGTTGGTGGCGCTTCCCTGTGGGAGACCACACGGGATCACTACTTTAAAAAGAATACTTCTCCATACTTAAAGGCATGTTTTTCTTCCTTCTTTTACTTTTTAATTAGTTTTAATTTACTCATGGGTTGTTTAGCTATGTTTTATTTAAAAATTAAATGACTAAAAGAGGAAAGCTCATGTCACAAAATGACAAGCTTTTGAACTTTTATCACAAAATAACCACTGTTCTGTTAAATTGATTTATCAGTGGTCCCCACTAGAAAAAGTTTGCGATTCTTTTTTTCGCGAAGATAATTTTGTTTCTGTAATTATGACATCATTATTTCGCAGAAGTAAATCATTTCCACGGAAAATTATGTTATTTGTAGTGGGGGACCACTGATAGAGCGATTTTTGGCTGAAAAAAAGTATTTTGATAGGTTGTCATTTTGTGATGTAGTCTTTCCATTTTTGGTCATCTTTGTGAGTAGGTATTTGTTTAAGGAGTATATGCAAGAACTAGCAACATACTTTTAATTATTTGTGTGTTATAAGTTTATAACATTTAACATTGTACTTTCATTTCTTACCTTTTTCTTATTAAAAACATATTTTCTTTAATTTTAGTATTGTACTTTTAATTTTTCTTCTTATTAGGAAAATTTACTTTGAAAAGTCTATTACCATTATAGCAGTGAAACTTGCTTTGTATTGGGTTGGTTATTCAAAGTATAATGCTGTAATAGAAAAGAAATTGAAAGTAGAATGTCATAGTATACAAAGCAATAAAAGTACAATGCTGTTTCTTGCATATAACCCTTTATTTAATTATAAAAGTTTCAGTTGTTACTGTTAATTTTTAAATGCTCTAATTTCTCATTTTTATCTTTTTTTGAACAACAGGTTGTTGCTGCAATGGTAAATAATGATCTTGCAAGCCTAGTAAATATCAGGCCTCTGAAATCCTGGAAAGAAACTCTTGCTCTCCTATGCACTGTAAGCTGCCAAAATTTATAACTAATAACAGAAAATTCAACGATGATAATTAATTAATTATTTTTTATTTAATAACAGTTTGCCCAAGGGGATGAATGGACTTCACTATGTGATACCCTTGCTTCTAGACTCATAACTGCTGGTAACACATTAGCAGCAACTCTTTGCTATATATGTTCTGGAAATATCGATAAAACTGTAGAAATCTGGTCAAAGAAGGTTACAATTGAGCATGATGGAAAGTCCTATGTTGATCTTCTTCAGGTAACAACTATTTGCACCTTTTTTTTTTTTTTTTGCCATTTCTACTTTTGATAGTTGTTTATCCGACCCGTATTTCCAAAAGGGTAATAATTTCGTGTTAATAAATTGTGGAAAAGATGAACATATATTTATATCAAGAACAAAAGATAATTAATGAAAGAAGAAAGAAGAGAAGTCAAAAAATTAAGAAACAAATGGTAAATGCAAGAAATAGCAACATACTCTCATTGACTTGCTTGTTATAGCATCATACTTTCATTTCTCTGTATTACAACATTGTACTTTGTAAAATCTACCCGATTATAACATTGTCATCCAAATTCAAATCACATTCACTGCTATAATTGGGTATATTTTTCCAAGTATAATGAAAGAAAAAAAAATCATATGTATAATGCAATAATTAGTTGACTTTTAAAGTAAATAAGAAAAAAAAATCATAGATGTCTTGATAAGAAAAAAATTCATAGTACAATGCTATAGTAGTGTAGATTTTTCAAAGTATAATTCTCTAGCAAGAAAAAATTGGAAATATTAATATTGTGCTATATTTGGGTAGATTATTTAAAGTATAATATCCTGATAAGAAAAAAATTGAAAGTACATTCCTATAATTGGATAATATTTCATCGTACAATGCATTAATAAGAATAATATATGAAAGTACAATGCTGTAGGTGGGTAGATTTTCGAAGTATAATGTCTATCAGAAAATTTCTTGAAAGTGCAATGCTATAACTGGGAAGGTTTTTCCGTGTACCATTCCATAATAAAAAAAAGTTGCAAGTACAATCCTGTAACAGAAAAATGAATGAAAGTTGGATGCCACATTACACGAATAATACATACTTAGCTATTTCTCGCGTTTAGCTTATACTCAAATGAATATCTTGTATGTGTTGAAGGATTTAATGGAGAAAACAGTGGTCCTTGCTTTTGCAACCGGTCAAAAGAGATTCAGTGCTTCTATATGCAAACTTGTTGAGAAGTACACAGAGATATTAGCAAGTCAAGGACTTCTATCAACAGCCATGGAATATTTAAAACTAATACCCACCGAAGATCTCTCCCCTGAACTTATCATCTTACGCGATCGCATCACCCTCTCATCTCAACCAGGTACATTTAACCCCTAAACCCTAAACATGGCAGCTACTGATTCGTAACAAATTCTTTCCTTTTTTTGTTTCTATAGACAAAAACGAAAGTGTGTCTACAGATTTTGCTTATTCTCAAACACATACCGGAGCTGTATACACTCCAAATCAACAAACAAATTCTGTATACACTCCAAACCAACAAACAAATTCCGTATACACTCCAAACCGACAAACAAATTCTGTTGTGGAGCCCCATCAAAATTATTATCAGGTATTTTGTTCTCTATATTATTATTATTATTATTATTATTATCATTTTAAACAAAGTCGTGTGTGTTTTTCTCTTTTTAATCGTCTTTTTGTTTTTGTTTTTAATTCAGGAAAACTATCAACAACCAACGGGACCGTCTTACGGTAACCAATACGAACATCCACAACGCAACATGTTTGTTCCATCTCCCGCAGCTCCCACTCCTCCGGTACGTAACGATTCGAGCTAACAATTTGCAAGAAATAGCAACCTACTTTCATTTATTTCTGTATTATAACATTTTACATTAATAATTAATTTTTTTAGATGGGATTCAATCAACCGCCAGCTGTAAATCAACCTACTGCAAGACCGTTTGTTCCAATGACACCTCCAATGATGAGAAACGCAGACCAATACCAACAAGCCCCCACATTGGGCTCTCAGTTATACCCCGTACGTATTTTTTTTTTTTTTTTTTTTTTTTTTTCGATTTATGCTTCATTATACATTATATACAATTGTTGCCAGTTTAGCATTATTACAGTTTTGATCCCTGTAGTTTTAATTTATATAATTACAGTTTTAGTCCCTATAGTTTTTAATTTGTATTAGTTACAGTTTTGGCCCCTATAGTTTTTGTTGCCAGTTTAGCATTATTACAGTTTTGATCCCTGTAGTTTTAATTTGTATAATTACAGTTTTAGTCCATATAGACTTTAATTTGTATTAGTTACAGTTTTGGTCCCTATAGTTTTTAATGTATGATAATTACATTTTTTGTCCCTATATTTTTTAATTTTCTTTAACTACAGTTTTGGTCCCCATACTTTTCTATTTCAATAATTTCAGTTTTGGTCTCTGTAGTTTTTAATTTGCATTAATTACAATTTTAGTCCCTGTAGTTTTTAAGTTAGGATAATTACAGTTTTGGTCCCCCATTTTTTCTTTAAAATTGTTTGTTTGCAAAATTGATAAAAAAAAGTATTTGTTGTACTGGTTTGGAATTTTTGCATATAAATTTATCCGCAGCAACGCGTGGAAAAATTACCCTAGTTGATTCTAACATAATGGATACTAGTCTCAGGTGAACGCCAACTCCAATTACCAAGCGGGACCACCGGGGCCCGGTTCCTTTGCCCCGGTCCCGTCTCCAATGGTCCCCACCATGGGACCGAAGGTGCCACATGACGTGGCACCCACACCTCCCGTAAGAGGATTCATGCCCATCAATAATAACAATACAGGAATGCAACGAACCGGATCCGGTCAAATGCAACCCAACACCGGTTCCGACTCCGCACCACCTCCCGCCACCCCGCCTCCGACAGTCCACACTGCTGACGTGTCAAATGTGCCAGGTATATATGATAGATTTTTTTTTTTTCAAAGTACAATGCCATAATAATAAAAATGGGTAATAAAAATGTTTTGATGTTTTGTGTTGCAGCCCATCAAAAGGCGGTTATTGGAACATTGACTAAACTGTTCAACGAGACATCAGAAGCGTTAGGAGGTTCGCGTGCGGTTCCAGCTAAGAAACGGGAGATTGATGACAACTCGAAGAAACTCGGTGCTTTGTTTGTGAAATTAAACAATTCTGATATTTCTAAAAATGCTGGTGAAAAACTTGTTCAGTTATGTCAAGCTTTAAACCGCGGTGACTTCCCTACAGCCCTCAAAATTCAGGTACTATTACTACTCCCTTAGAATCATCTTTTGTTCTAAGTGCCACTGAAAATTAATAAAATAAGACTTAAAGGGTGTTTGATTTGCTTCTTACTGACCAGTAAGAGGTTACTTACGTCTGACTGGTCCAAGTTAGACCGTTTGATAACCCCAAAATTTACCTGACTCGGTCTCAAACCCTAAAATTTACATCTTACCCGGACAGTACTGGGCACACTGGCCTAGTTAGCTTTTACTCAATCAGTAAGTATCAAACAGGCCCTTAAAATGAGTGGGTTTTTTTTTTTTTTTTTTTTTTTTTGTGGTGGTATAGGTGGATCTTACGACTAGTGACTGGGACGAGTGCAGTTTCTGGTTAGCAACATTGAAACGGATGATCAGGATTAGACAAAGTATGGGATGAATGGAGCATGTGTAATTCTTTCGCGGATGTGGTTGTGTGGTGTTTTTTTATATATTATAATTTGGATGTTTTTGATTTTAAAGAAGTTAGATCACAGGGTTTTGCCAAAGTTAAATGGTTTTTGTTTGTGTATTGAAATAGATTTCTTTTTTCTTGATTAGGTAATGAGATAATTTTGTTGAAAATGGAGAGTATAGTTTTTACTAAATTCGCTTGGGTTGTTGTACTTGTATTAATTGCTACATAGTTGGATTTTTTCATGCTTTTTTTTTTCACATGAGTATCGTTTTGATTATTTCCTCTGTCCCTTTTATTGTATAGGATATGATTGATAATATAGAGTTACCTTATTACTGTGTTTGACATGAATGTGTCAATGAGACAATCTACAATTATGTTCCACCCAAAACAAATGTTAAACCCAAACATGTAAATCACATCACAAAAACTTGTGTTTTAGGGCATTCATGTCCATTGATCCCAAGACAGGATATGTGGAGGTGTTTGGTGAATTGTGAAGGCCTTGAAGGACTTCCAGTTACTCTTGGAAAAATATAGTATACGAAGCTTCATAATCAGCCTATGACATTACTGTAAAATTGGTCTTCGAGAAAAACTAAGTGGTAATATATTATATTTATTGTAAAAATGGTACTCACCTTGAAAACATACAACTTAATATATATATATATATATATATATATATATAGGGGTGGGATCAACATAGAACCAAAATTAGACATAGAACCATAGAACCACTATGTTCAGTACTGAACATGCATATGTTCAGTACCGAACATACATATGTTCAGAGCTGAACATACATATGTTCAGAGCTGAACATACATATATGTTCATTAGTGAACATATATTATATATGTTCACTAATGAACATATACGTATGTTCAGCTCTGAACATATGTATGTTCGGTACTGAACATATGCATGTTCAGTACTGAACATAGTGGTTCTATGGTTCTATGGATAAAAAGTGGTTCTATGTTGATCCTGTCCCTATATATATATATATATATATATATATATATATATATATATATATATATATATATATATATAGGAATAGGTTCAAATGAGAACCACTAAAGGGTTAAGAACCGTGAGAACCGATATTCATACATTAAAAATTATGTTTTTTTTCGTTTTTTTGTTTTTTCACACTTGTTTATTATGTGAAAATACATCAAAGTTAATAAATTTCCTTATTTTTTAATACGTTTTACAATATTCACAATATAATAAAATTTTTAGTTATTAAACTGTGAATACTATAACGTAAGTGTTTTTTATTAAACTGTGAATTAGTGGTTCTTACGGTTCTCATTTGAACCATATATATATATATATATATATATATATATATATATATATATATATATATATATATATATATATATATATATATATATATATATATATATATATATATATATATATATATATATATTTGCGATAATCTCATATATATCTCCTAATGAAATAGCTAAATATCATATTTGTCCTATCTATGATTCAAATATATGCCTCAAACTTTTTTTTAACATTTTTTAATCATTATTTTTTTTATCAAATGACTATTATACCCTTATTTTAAATTTAGGTTTAAAATATCAATATACCTTTTAACTTGTGATAAAGAAAACATTTTTATACGAATATTTCAAGAAATACTTAATGTCATCTAAAACATTGTTAAATATCAAAACATGAATGAACACTATTAAAGATAAAAAATGTCACATACCCATCCAATTTTAGAAAAAATTAATCAAGCGTTTTGACACATGCCTTAAAGAAGTTTACCAAGTTTTGAAAAACAAAATACTTTAGACAAACAAAAAAAAACATTTCAAAACAACCAACTATCGTGGACACTTGTTCATTCTTTTTGAAGTGGATGTTTGACTTGGATCCAAATCTTGAGATGCGAGATTCTTGCATTTCTTTTGACGGTGTCCGTACTCACCACATTGCAACATTGAAACGGATGATCAGGATTAGACAAAGTATGGGATGAATGGAGCATGTGTAATTCTTTCGCGGATGTGGTTGTGTGGTGTTTTTTTATATATTATAATTTGGATGTTTTTGATTTTAAAGAAGTTAGATCACAGGGTTTTGCCAAAGTTAAATGGTTTTTGTTTGTGTATTGAAATAGATTTCTTTTTTCTTGATTAGGTAATGAGATAATTTTGTTGAAAATGGAGAGTATAGTTTTTACTAAATTCGCTTGGGTTGTTGTACTTGTATTAATTGCTACATAGTTGGATATTTTCATGCTTTTTTTTCTCATGAGTGTATCGTTTTGATTATTTCCTGCCCCTTTTGTTGTATAGGATATGATTGATAATATAGAGTTACCTTATTACTGTGTTTGACGTGAATGTGTCAATGAGACAAAATCTACAATTATGTTCCACCCAAAACAAATGTTAAACCCAAACATGTAAATCACATAACAAAAACTTGTGTTTTCGTGTTTTCATGTCCATTGATCCCAATACAGGATATGAGGTGTTTTGTGAATTGTGAAGGCCTTGAAGGACTTCCAGTTACTCTTGGAAAAATATAGTATACGAATTACGAAGCTTCATAATCAGCCTATGACATTACTGTAAAATTGGTCTTCGAGAAAAACTAAGTGGTAATATATTCATTGTACAAATGGTACTCACCTTGATAACATACAACCTAAGATAAATTTTTTTGGGATAATTTTATATATCTCCTTATTAAAGAGCTAAATATCATATTTGTCCTATGATTCAAATATACGTCTCAAACTTTTTTTAATATTTTTTAATTATTATTTTTTTATCAAATAACTATTATACCCTTATTTTAAATTTAGGTTTAAAATATAATATATACCTTTTAACTTGTGAAAAAGAAAAGATTATTATAGGAAATTTTCAAGAAATGCTTAGGTGCAGTTTGTTTTTGAAGAGCTAAAAGGTCTGCAGTCTGCGGACCACATCTGCAGACATCTATAGAAGAAGAGGTGGACCAAATGTCTGCAGTCTGCAACAAAAAGACTGTTTGTTTTTTAAAATCTGCAAACTGTAAAATAAACTGAAATTTACATAAACTGATTTTTTTAAACATACGAGTTTTCAAAATTGAAATTTAAACAATTTTAGTTTTAGAACATCGAATATAAATCATACAGCTACAATAATTTTTTCTTTTGAAAGAATTCATTCTCCTATTTTGCATAAACTGCAATCCAATAAATTAATAAAGATACAGAAACAAAAAGAGGCATACACAATCCATCCACAATGCTTGAATATGCCACAAGCACAACAAGAAACAAGAAATTTCTTCCGTATCCATGAATTTTTTTCAAGCATTCAATCCATCCATTTCTTGAAACAAAAAGAGTTATCCACAATGCTTGGAAAATGCCACAAGCACAACAAGAAACAAGAAATTTCTTCCGTATCCATGAATTTTTTTCAAGCATTCAATCAATCCATTTCTTGAAACAAAAAGAGGCATCCACAATGCTTGAATTTTATATATTTTCATGGATCAGGAGACCTGCATATTTTTTTTTTTTTATAAAAATGCTTTTAACCATTAATTGATAGATAGTTTTTGAGAGGGCATTGTAAATATAATTGACCGCAGACGGTGGTTGTATCCCTTTCGAAATCCATCCATGAAATACAAATTTCATAATTTTGGTTTTTATCGTTCGTCAAAATGAAGAGGGGACAACGTGTCCCCTCTTCAGTCCGACAAGATGGTTCTAGCAATAAAATAATACAATGTCAGACTAAGGCAGCCCATGCTTGAATATAAATAATACAATAAGTATAAGCAACATGCTTCTAAGAGAACACACATGATCTAGCCTAATCATACTCTATAACTTGATATGCTTATCGATTTGTCTTATCTTCATCTTCAGTCTTCTATTATTTCCTTACTTTTGATAGTGACCGAAGTTCAAGGCTGAACTTCGGTGTTGACTTCAACTACTGATGATCTGTTTGGGTTAAACTTCTGATATTCTTGCATTGCTAATAATGTTCCAAGTGATGATATAAAAGGTTAATGTTCAACTTCGGTTATGAGAGAGCTTGGCTTCGATTTCTGAGAGTGCTGGTACCGAAGTTCAAGGCTAAAGTTCAGTCATGAGGCTCTTCATGACTTTGATCATTTCCAATTCTAAACTCTTCTACTTCTGTGTATGCTGGCACCGAAGTTCAAGGCTGAACTTCGGTCCTGGGATTCTTCTCAGCTTCGGTCACTTCATTGCAGTACTCTCTTGTTGCTGATAACATTATACTTAAAACAATATACAGGAAGAACAGTGTTGAGACAAAAGTTATTCATTAATAACTTCACGATATGACAATCAAATACAAGAGTTAAGTTCTAAACAACATAAGTTTTACATTCCAAAAATCCAAAGTAACAATGCCTCATCCAAGCAAATAAGTTGGCCAACGACTCCTAACACCTTTTTGTTGGATTAGGTGTCTAAGACATGACTAATAATTAGTATTTATCTAATTAATAGTAGCATAGTCCATTTGGGTTGCCCCATAGTTGGAGGATTGGTAGAAAGTCCGGTAGAGAGAAAGATTGATTTATTATGTGATTAATAAATCAATAGTAATTAAATAAATAGTTTATTAATATATTTAAGTGACAATATATTAATTAGAAACTATAATAATTAATTAGAAATTTTTCTGTAATTAATTGGAATTAATTTGGTGGTTAAATTAATTAATTAAAGGTGCAGGGACTAAAACTGTAATTATTCAATAGTTGAGTAAGTGACAGTTTTGAGTGAGTGTGTGGTTGGCGGATTATATATATATATATATATATATATATATATATATATATATATATATATATATATATATATATATATATATATATATATATATATATATATATATAGAGTTAGTATTAAATGAAATTTTTAAGTATTGTGTTATTGTAAGACTCAATCTGGGCCATTAGATGATTATAATCAAGGGCTGTAAAAAAAACCGTTTTTTAAATAAAAAACTTTTCATGCGCGTGTTTCCGATTGACAAACCACGATTAAGGGTAAAAAGGTAAAAATCCCCAAAATCCTTTTCAACTGAATCTTCGATGCGCGACTTTGCGAAGCAGGCGTCGGATCCAATGGACCGGTGAAGGAGGCCGCCGAGCCATTGACAGAGGAGCGGTGAAGGAGTCCAAGGCCGGCGGGAAAGGGCTAGCGATCGGAGGAAGAAGAAACGATGGAAGCCGAGAGAAAAGGATAGAGAGAGAAAGTAGAAAGAAGGGACGCCTAATTTTCTCGATCATCGGATATCTTAATTTTTAGTTTGCGTGAATTGGCATTAATAAATGCAGGGGGTTCTTTATTCTGCAAAATTCTCATTCTCAGAGAATGAGTTCTTTCTTCTGCAACATTCTCATTCTCAGAGAATGGGTGCTAGTTTTCATTCTTCGAGAATATGTGCTAGTTTTCATTGGTTTGTGTTTTTTTTAAGTCCATTCTCTGAGAATGGGTGTTAGTTTTCTATTGGTCTGTGTTCTTCTAAGCCCATTCTAAGAGAATAGTACGTTTTTTTGTCAAATAATAGTTTGTGGGTTTTAAAATGAATTACAGTATCTTCGAATTCCTTGAGAATACATAAAAATTCTTGAACCATTTTTCAAAGAATGGACTTAATTGTGACAAAAAAACGTACTATTCTCTTAGAATAGGCTTACCAAAACACAAACCAATAAAAAACCAACACACATTCTCATAGAATGGACTTATCAAAACACACACCAATAACAAACTAACACCCATTCTCAGAGAATGGACTTAACAAAACACAAAAATGGCTTTACAGTAACATTATTAGAAAATGAAACAAGAAGAATGGTTTTTAACATTCTTGGAGAATGAAACAAGAAGAAAGATTTTCACAGTAAAACAAGAAGAATAAGTTTTACAGTAAAGAAACAAAAATTTTTGCCTGTTAAATCAATCCCACGTCTTCTTCTTTGCGATTCAATCCCTAATTGAGGCTCAATTTTTTTGCAGGCCGACGACCAACTGGATTTCCAGATCTCGTATATGAAATCGACCCCAAAGCTTTACAGATCGCTCTTTGATAAAGGCCATCGGAGGCAGCAAAGCCGATGACCCTCGACGGTGGTGCAACCGGTTGAGGAAGACGACGATTCGGAGGTTCGAGAGGCGAAGGCCGAGTTCGGTATCCGAGAGGCAGAGGCCGATTTCTAGGTTTCATTCCGATCATGCCCTTCTGCAATCGATTTTATCCTGAAGGGGATGAGATCGGAGATTAGGTTGAAGACGATGATTGTGTGCGTGAGAGAAGGAGATAGAAGGGGAAAATACCGATCGTATCCTTGAAACATAAATGGACGTGATTCGGTCCTACGATCGCACAATATTTAGGATCCGTATTTGATCCTACATCTATATATATATATATATATATATATATATATATATATATATATATATATATATATATATATATATATATGTATATATATATATATATATATATATATATATATATATATATATATATATATATATATATATATATATATATTCGATTTTAAGTATAGATAAATAAGATAACTTAATTTGAATTCAAAAAGAGTTTATCCGTAACGTTTATCTGGTAACCACTTCCTGGCCACACTCTTTTCTGATTTTAATATACTCTCTCTGAAGGATTTTTGGCCAAGCTCCAAGCTAGGGTGTGACTGCATTTGAGGCAAGAGATTTCTGTTGCTTTGCTTCCAAGATTCACTAAAGGTTGGTTTTTCTCAATCTCTTCTTTTAGTTTATATTTTCTGGCCTTTTAGGATTTGTTATATGTTTAACTAGAAGAAAACTTAGATATTTATAGGTTGCATGTGAACTTAGGATTTTTAGTTCATAGTTGCAGAAAACCTTTCAGTGGTATCAGAGCTATTTGGTTTGTTTTCTTGATAAATTGCTATAACTGTATCCTGTAAATTAGGGTTTATTGTTTTTAAACCCTAATGTGGCCAATTCGAAAATTAGGGTTAGGGTGTCGAAAACCCTAGCCCTTCCCCTCCTGCTTGGCATGTTTTTGTGATAGGGTTTAGAAGGCTTTCTATTTTTGGTAACTTTAAATGTTTAAATAGATAAACCTTAAACCTCTTATCCTAAAAATCGAAAATTAGGGGATAAGGATAGGTTTAAATTAATTTTATTAATTTATGACACCTATCTGCAAAATTAATTAATTTAATTAATTGTTTAATTAAAAGATAATTAAAAGGATTTAATTAATTTCGATTTAATTGTCTTTAATTCCGAAAATTAATAGATAAAATCTAGAAATATTTTAAAAGGTTTAAAATATCAAATTTAATTAATTTAATTAACCATTGTTAATTAAAAGATAATTAAATCGATTTTAATGGTTTAATTTAATTTTAAATTTAATAGCTTAAATCGACAATAAATTAAAAGATAAACCAGAAACAATTTTTTAATGGTTTAAAAAATTACATCTTATATATATTATAACTAGGAAGTTATTTTTTATATGTATGAGATTAAATGGTTAGTCAAATCATTAGTAGGCCTCATTCACGAAGCTGGTCTATAAAGTGGGTATAAGGAGACTGCCTATAAAATGGCGGTCTAATGGGTGAACACTCTCGCCCACCGCTCGCCTGATCAGTGGAGGGTCATTAGCCGAACAGGTTTGATAGGACCGCCTAATAATCACTAAAAGTATAATGATTCAAAGTACTAGAACACTTAATAAAATCTCAATCTAGTTACTTTAGGAAAAATGTGAATTGGTGCTAACCCATGAAATTGCACATTGCACTTTATGAAACATTGGTTGAGCGTATGTGGTTTACCGGCACGCCAATTGGGGTACATAAAGAGTGGCAATGGGTTTCCCGGGTGTTATCATTATTGATGGAGCGTGTGTGGTTCACCGGCACATCAATTAGAGATGGTAACTGATCCCGAGAGTACCAAGCTAATTTGCATGGTTATTCATACCCGGTTTGTGATCCTCGGTATCCCAGTCACAAACAGTGGGACACATCCGAGATTAAAACAAGCTTCTCGCAGCTGGAATCTTTGTTTCCACGAGAAAGTCAAAGAATTTGGTTTCTCTAGGAGCGATGATGAGTCTTGCGTATATGTCAAAGGTAGTGGGAGTATAGTCACTTTCCTGGTGCTGTATGTAGATGGCATACTGCTCATGGGAAACGACGTTCCGACTTTACAAGATGTCAAGTCTTGGCTCAGGAAGTGTTTCGCCATGCAAGACCTAGGAGAGGCAGCCTATATTCTCGGGATAATAATATTGAGAGATAGGAAGAAGAGACTAATTGGACTTAGTCAGAGCACATACTTGGAAAAGGTACTGAAAAGATTTAGTATGGAAAATTCCAAGAAGGGAGAGCTACCAATGCAAAGTAATGCTAAGTTGAGTAAGACTCAAAGTCCAAGTATAGACGAGGAAATTGCGGACATGAGTCGAGTACCTTATGCTTCGGCTGTAAGGTCAATCATGTACGCCATGACGTGTACTCGTCCCGACGTGGCTTTTGCCTTGAGCATGGTCAGTCGATACCAGGGAAACCCTGGTAGGGCACATTGGACAGCGGTCAAAAACATACTCAAGTATCTGCGCAAGATGAAGAACTTTGTCTTAGTCCTTGGTGGCAGTGATACCTTGAGAGTTGACGGGTATGCTGATGCCAGCTTTCAGACAGATAGAGACAACGGTCGGTCTCAGTTGGGCTGGGTATTCCTATTGAATGGGGGAGCAGTGACTTGGAAAAGTTCCAAGCAAGAAACGGTGGCTGATTCAACGTGCGAATCAGAGTACATCGCAGCGAGTGAAGCGGCAAAGGAAGCGGCTTGGCTGAAGAACTTCATCGGTGACCTTGGAGTAGTCTCGAGTATTCAGGAGCCTATGGAACTGTTCTGCGATAACGAAGGAGCGGTTGCTTTGACGAAGGAACCGAGAGATCATGGAAAGTCCAGACACATCGACAGAAAGTACCACTACATAAGACATAAGGTAGAAGAAGGTCACCTCATAGTGAAGAGGGTATCATCAAAAGATAATCCTGCAGATCCCTTGACAAAGGCTCTGAGTAGGGTTAAGCACTATCAGCATGCACGGCGCATAGGATTAACAGATGATATTAGTTTTTGTAATTAGATAGGATTTGAAACTTGTTGCAATATAAATGTAATTAACTTTGGTGAATTAATAATATAGTTTTGTTGATGAGTATTTGATACTACCATTTGTTGATTGTTTATTATTGTGTTTCAATTTTGCATGTTTACTCCCTGAGTAATTTAATTATTATTCGAATATCCACAGTCACTCATACTTTTAGGGAGTAAGTATGAATGAAGACTGTCATGAATAGTTTTGTAGATTGTCTAATGAGTTACACATAGCAATAAGATTGATACAATATTCATGAGTACTTAGAAAATAGGGATTTGAGTATTGGATAAACCCACGCTCAACAGATTGCTTCATGGATTTCATCATAAGCAATGTTGAGACGATAATATCTCTTGATCTTTAAGTAGAGACATATGAGTTATGTTTTGCCAAGCGGTTGTTCATTGACAATGCGAAAACGCATCGGTAACACGGTGTTATAAAACGTATTGTTGTGAATGATTTGACTAGTAAAGGACATAAGTATATGAGTCAAAACTTATTCATCCCTTGACCCTGTCAGGAAAACAGATATCTGTAGGCCTCTCGATGATTTTGAAGTTGACTGAAAGGGTTGGCCAACCAGGACTAAGTTGATATGTTCAATTTGTAGTCTTAAAGGTCATATGCAAATCAGAAATCGGGAAACATAGAATCAGACCAGAATTGATTTCAATCCATGTCTTGAGTCTGAAAATATCTTGTTGGACGAAGGATCATCTGATCACTTATCATTGGACAGAACTGACTAGGTCAGAGTTCGGCAGCGGTTTCTAGGAAGCTACAGTTGCTAAATTAATTAGAGGGTAAATTGGTAATTTTAGTCATACACTTATCCAAGTGGGAGACTGTTGGATTAGGTGTCTAAGCCATGACTAATAATTAGTATTTATCTAATTAATAGTAGCATAGTCCATTTGGGTTGCCCTCATAGTTGGAGGATTGGTAGAAAGTCCGGTAGAGAGAAAGATTGATTTATTATGTGATTAATAAATCAATAGTAATTAAATAAATAGTTTATTAATATATTTAAGTGACAATATATTAATTAGAAACTATAATAATTAATTAGAAATTTTTCTGCAATTAATTGGAATTAATTTGGTGGTTAAATTAATTAATTAAAGGTGCATGGACTAAAACTGTAATTATTCAATAGTTGAGTAAGTAACAGTTTTGAGTGAGTGTGTGGTTGGCGGATTATATATATATATAGATATATATATATATTCGATTTTAAGTATAAACAAATAATGTTTGAATAATTAAGATAAAGGTTTATCTTAATTTGAATTCAAAAGGAGTTTATCCGTAACGTTTATTTGGTAACCACTTGGGACCTATAAATAGGGTTCCTGGCCACACTCTTTTCTGCGATTTTAATATACTCTCTCTGAAGGATTTTTGGCCAAGCTCCAAGCTAGGGTGTGACTGCATTTGAGGCAAGAGATTTCTGTTGCTTTGCTTCCAAGATTCACTAAAGGTTGGTTTTTCTCAATCTCTTCTTTTAGTTTATATTTTCTGGCCTTTTAGGATTTGTTATATGTTTAACTAGAAGAAAACTTAGATCTTTATAGGTTGCATGTGAACTTAGGATTTTTAGTTCATAGTTGCAGAAAACCTTTCACTTTTATCATAGGTGACGAAGAATTCTTGTCATAAGCTATATGATTAATCCCGTAATTGAACTTTTGTAATATTCTAATGGGTCAAGTACACAAGATTCCATCAAGTTGCGGATATTGAAGTTCATGGAAGGCTAAACACTCCAGTATGATACATTGCTAAGTTTTACGCTTTTTGAATAGTAGTTTAATTGTGTTAAACAAGTTAACATTAGGTTTGTTAATTTTGATTGTCAGTCATGATGTTGCCGTTTGCCATTATACATCAGTACTAAAACGACTTCATGTTTAAGGATTAATATGAAGATGGAAAGAACATAATTTGCACCACAGATGCATTCATCGTAACATGTATCATTACTCGCCTTTAATCGACCACGGGGTAATCCTCTTTTCATTCAAAATTTCACATAAGCATCGGTTCCCAAAAACAACAAGAAACAGAGGAATAAGAAATCGGGAACGGTCCATCGTTCCGACAGCAACAAGAAATAGAGGAATAAGAAATTGATGAAAACAAACCTGATGGTGGAGCAACCGGCAGCCAACGGCACATCAACGACAGCGGGGACGAAAATTGCTTGCGTCGATTGGCAGAATGGTCGTTGACTTACGTGAAAACGGGAAGGGTTCGGAGGAACCCAAAATGTTAATGTCGATCATAGAAAAGGCAAGAGTATTATGGTCTATTTTGATTGTTTTGAGATTAAATTGTTTTTAAATAATCATAAAATATTTAAAATATAATTTAAATTGTTTTATAAATATCTAAAAAATAGATTTGGGATATATTTGATATTTATTTAGGGAAAATATGATATTTAAATTATAAATAAAGAAAATATGATATTTAGCTTTTTAATTAGGGTATATATTAAATTATCCAATTTTTTTTTCTGGAGAAAACATATATTTCATGATTTCTGAATATATTTTCCGGTTTATGATGTATTTCACAACAATGTATTTTTATTTGTTGACATATTAGGGTAAATTGAATAAAAGTCACTAACTTTTTCAATTTTCTCGATTTTGACACTACATTTTTAGTTTTTGCAATTAAGTCATTATGTTTTCAGAAAAAATGCAATTAAGTCATTATGTTTTCCAAAAAGTTGCGAAAATGACCATATATATGACAGGATGACAACAGGTTACCAGGGTCATATGGTCAGATCTGTAATTTTTTAGAAAACCTAATGACTTAATAGCAAAAATAAAAAACATAGTGTCAAAATCTAGAAATCTGGAAAAGTTAATGACGTTTATGCAATTTACCCTATGCAATTTATATGGTTATCATCGGGCGGTTTTTCGGTTTGGCGGGTTAAACGGTTCGGGATAGTCGGTTTGAGGTTTGTCACCAAACCGTCCGTAAACCGAACCATATAAAAGTCGGTTTTCGGTTTACGGGTTAATCGGGTTTCGGTTTTAGCGAGTTCGGGTTGATTAAACCGTTTAACAAAAACTCAAATAATAAATTGTTAACCAAACCGAACCGAACTGCCAAACCGATTAAATGCTATCATCAACCCGAAAACCGAACCGTAACCAAATTACCCGAACCCGAAAAGTCGCTAATTTTTTCAGATGTCTAGATTTTGACACTTATGTTTTTTTATTTTTGCTATTAAGTCATTAGGTTTTCTGGAAAATTGTAAATCTGACCATATGACCTGGTAACATGTTGCCATCCAGTCATATGGTCATTTTCGCAACTTTTTGAAAAACATAATGACTTAATTGCAATTTTTCTGAAAACATAATGACTTAATTGCAAACACTAAAAATGCAGTGTCAAAATCAAGAAAATTGAAAAAGTTAATGACTTTTATATAATTTACCTGACATATTACACATCATATTTTTGGCCTTTTCTAATTTCGAAGTCTATAATTAGTTGTTAAAAGAATTTAGAATAAAAACGTGATATATTACACATCATTTTTTTGGCGTTTTCTATTTTTCAAAGTTTATAATTATTTGCTAAAAGAATTTAGAATAGAAACAATACAATATAATATCATTGTCGTAATTTGTAAAGAAGAAATAAAGCAAAGGAAAAACAAAACATTCTCTCACCTCTCTCGCCGTCTCCCTCCCTTCGTCGTTGACTGGCCGTTTACCGCCCGACCTAACTACCGCTGTTCGCTCTGTAATTTCAACCGTCGAAAATCATCACCACCCTTATTGGTGGCGACTCTGTTGGTTCGTCGGCTTTTCTCATCGCTTCTGGTATCGCTGTCGTTCTGTAGCAGGTAACTGTGAAGGCATATTTTTACAAGTTAGTTTCACATGTTGTCAGACAAAATTTTCTTATTAATGGTAAATCACATCATAATCATTTGTTTGCTCGTCAATCGGATCAAAAAGAAAGGTTTTGTAGGTTAATTGAATAGTTTGGCTCGATATTTTTTCTGCACCAAACTTAATCGGAAAAACAGGCTAATTAAATCAATTAACCGGGTAACTAATTTTTAAACAATTGTCATCTCAATGTTATGGTGATTCTATATCAATACGTAGCTGTATATATGTTGGTTATTTAATTTTTAGTGCATATTAGTTCACATGGAAAGTCTGGAGGTGCATATGTATTTTTTAACCATTTAAAAATATTAGTTTGAAGAATATAAGGTATTACGGTTGAGTTGCATAAGGTATTAATAATGTGAATTTTATGTAGAGACATTATGTATGCTACCTTGAGTTTGAGGCACAAGTGAAGAAAGCGTGGGATCTAAAAGCTTCTGAACACAATACAATACTTACCTTCTGAGGGAACCAACTTTCATAAGTGACGATTCCTGTGGGAAACTGAGTTTCAGAGCTTATTAGGGTGTACCAACATATAATGAGGAACAAGAATTAGATACACAACTCATAATGGTTGTTCTGTCTGAAGTTTGTGAAGGATCTTCATCTTCTTCATCAACTCATGGTAATAGATATGATGTGTTTTTAAGCTTCAGAGGTCTTGACACTCGTAATAGTTTCACCGCCCACCTTTACAAGGCCCTCATGGATGCCAATATTACTACCTTCTTGGATGATGAAGAGATTGAAACCGGGGAAGATCTGAAACCGGAATTGGAGAGTGCTATCAAAGCATCAAGGACTTCTGTTATCGTGTTGTCCAAGAATTATGCTACTTCCACGTGGTGTCTTGATGAGTTGGTGCTGATCCTGGAGCAACGTATGACATCCAACCATATTGTTTTGCCTATCTTTTATCATGTTGAGCCAACCCATGTCAGAAAGCAACACAGTACCTTTGGAGATGCAATGGCTAAGCATAGACAGAGGATGGAGATGGAGACAAGTGAAATTAAAAGAAGTAAATGGGATCAAAAGATGGACCGATGGACTAAAGCGCTTACAGAAGTTGCGGATTTGAAAGGGAAGGACGTAAATGGCAGGTAACCAATTTCTTTCCAATATTTCCATTCTTGTCTAATTTGGTTTAATTGCATGAAAGGTCTATATTATCACCACCTTATGGTTTTTAATAAGTTTCTTGATTGTCATAGAATAGGTTTATAGTTGATGATATAAAAAGCTTTATATTGAATTAGTGCATGATGCACTAAATTTCATTAAATATATAGCTTAATATGATATAACGTTAATTTGGATCTTTGGATAAATTAAATCTCCAATCTGGTATGTTAGTTTTTTGGTTTTTAATGAAATAAAGTTTCAGGAAAGAGACGGAGTTTATTCAAGAAATTGTTAAGGACATCTACCGTAGATTACACATATCCTCAAGGAGTCCTCAGCCACAACTTATCGGGATAGATTTTTCCATTGAATTCGTCACTTCATGGTTAAAAGATGCATCCTCACATACGATAGACATACTCACTATTTTGGGTTTGGGTGGAATTGGGAAGACGACTTTAGCCAAATATGTCTATGGGTTACATTCTCATGAATTCGATGCAAGCAGTTTTATTGAAAATATCAGTAGGAGATGTGATGAAAAATTTAATGGGTTGCTTGATGTACAAAAACAACTCTGTGGTGACATTTCAAAATCAAATTCAATTCAAGTTCATGATGCTTCTACATACACCTTAATGATAGAGAAAGCGATAGCCCATAAAAGGGTGTTTCTAGTTCTTGATGATATTGATAGTCTCGACCAGTTGGATGCACTACTTGGGAGCAAAGGTTTTCATCCCGGAAGCAAAATCATATTAACAGCAAAGGACGCATGCTTGACAGAGAGTTGTGAACTATTCAAGACTAATGTTAAACCTAGGAATTTAAAGCACGTGCTGCAAGGTTTATGTAAGACCCAATCACAAAAACTTTTGTGTTTTCATGCATTCATGTGCAACAAACCAAAGAAAGGGTACGAAGAGTTGTCAGAAAATCTTGTAAAGTATTGTGAAGGACATCCAATGGCTCTTAAAATTTTGGGCAAGTCTCTACATAATCGAAATGTAGCTTATTGGGAAGGGTATTGGGATAGGCTAAAGAAAGAAAATAGATCCCCAATAAATAATATTTTGAAAGTGAGCTTTGATTCTTTGCCATTCAAAGATGACAAGGATTTGTTTAAGCATATTGCTTGTTTTTTTGTTGGAATGGACATAGATTTTACTTTAACAATATTAGAGGCATGTGATATAGAAACAAGAACTGGAATTACAAATCTCATGGACAGATACTTTCTTAGTATCGGACCAGATAACGAATTGGTTATGCATCAGTTGGTTCAGGAGATGGGAAGATTCCTAGTACGTGAAGAATCACCTGATAAGCCATGGGAACGGAGTCGAGTATGGTGTCATGAGTCATTCAGAGTGTTGAAACAAAAAAAGGTTAGAGGCCATGTATACTTATTCAAAGTATTTTGTATTTTCTATATACAAGTTTATAAAATTATAACTTTTTTTGCATCCCCATTTTTCTTAGGGTACGGAAAATATTCTAGGTCTCACCCTTGACATGAGAATGCTTGAGAAAGAGAAGTTACGTGGGTCATGTGAGTTGAAAACAGATGCACTAAGGAAGATGGATATGTTAATGTTGCTACAACTCAATTATGTGCAAATGACCGGCTCTTACAATAATTTTCCAGAAGAATTAAGATGGTTGTGTATGCATGGGTTCCCTTTGAAGTCTATTCCTTCAGATTTAGGGATGGAGAATCTGGTTGCTCTTGACATGTCATATAGCAATATTGAATCATTTGGCATTTATTATGGTATTCCACAATGGCTTCACAAAAGGCAAAAGGTAACTTATCTCCATTTATTATTTTTCCATGCTGAGTTGAGTTGAAATTCACTAATATTCTAACTGATCTTTGTTTTAGAAATCGGATGGATCGTGCTCAAAAGATAAACGATTGCTTAGATCATTGAAGATTCTTAATTTAAGTTTCTGTAAACAACTTCGTAGTGTGGGTGGCTATGACGAACTCCCTGCACTTGAAATGTTAATTCTTACACATTGCAGTGGTTTGCTTGAGGTTTGTGAATCAATTAAGGCATGTGTGGAACTTGTCCTCATTGATCTGAGCTACTGCAGCGAGCTTGAAAAACTTCCAAGAAGCTTAGGCATGTTAAAGAAAGTTAAAACACTATTGCTAAATGGTTGTTATCTCGGTGATACTCCATAATGCATAGTATGGAGTATCGTGTTGCACGCCGATTTACTAGACTGAAGTTGGGGAGAAGCCGTTGGCTGGACCCGAGATTTGTACTTCGAACAGAAGAAAAGATTAGGCAAATCCGAGAAAGCTTGAAAATACACAAAAATCGACAAAAGTAGTATGCGGATTGCCGAGTAAAACCGTTGAAATTCCAAATAGGGAAAGATGACAGTGTTCAAAATATCCCTTGGAAAGAATCGCTAACTTTTGTTTGGCTTGTCCGATTTAGCTCAAACTTGAACCGTAGGCTCGTTATGGTCTGAAAAGTTTGGGAAAATTTTTATATTGAGTTTTCGACCCCTCGGGGGCACTGTAGATCGATTCGAATGCCTCGGTGAATAGTAAAATTCATAAAAAGATAGTAAATATAAAGTTTATTATCTAGGCATTGTTTATAATGGTATTGTATAGGACTCTTGTGTAGTAGAGTCAACTGAAATGGTTATTAACCTATTATCATTTGGTATATAAATGAATATATAGGTACGGGATAAATGGTTGTGGTGCACGCAAAAGCAAGAAACAACCGGAACCAAATGCAGCAAAGTTCCAGGTGAGTAATCTCACTGATATCACATATGATATGTGTTGATTGGCTGTTACAGGTTGAAACAGTTTTGGGGGACAAAAATGACAATTTAAAGATTTAATGAAAAAGACAATACCAGATAAGCCGTGAGTCTACGATAGACAAGAACGGAGCTGTGAGTCAATAACAGAAATAATATGACAATATCAGATAAGCCGTGAGTTGTGATAGACAAGAACGGAGCTGTGAGTCAATAATAATAATAATAAGTAATGATACGACAATACCAGATAAGCCGTGAGTCTGTAAAAGACAAGAACGGAGCTGTGAGTCAGTAAATGAATAAACAATGCGACAATACCAGATAAGCCGTGAGTCTACAATAGACAAGAACGGAGCTGTGAGTCAATCTTTGAAAAGGCAATACCGGATAATCCGTGAGTCATTGCGATGGCAAGAACGGAGCCGTGAGTCTAGGCAAAAGCGGGACAAACTCGTGAGCCATAATTGATTTTGATATTTGACTTTAAGTCCAAATGGTGCATTCTTTTGACTATGATACCGGATTATTGAGCCCAGCTAGTGCAGCTTTTGGGCTATGACTTGTATATTGAAAATGACATGGTGCGGCTTATATAGCCATGACATATGATGCAGTCCATTGTGACTAAGAAACATGGGACAGAAATGATAGATATGATTATCTGTGCAAATAACTGATGTGGTTTGTTAATTGCAGGTTGTAATGATGTAGCCTGTAAGGCTACAAAAATTAGGATGTGAAATCCTAAGAGATATATGGTCAGCCAGTAAGGCTATGAGTTTGGATTTGATATCCAGACAGATATACGAATATATTTGATACATGTTATTTGCATATACGATTACTTACTGAGCCTTGTAGCTCATGCCGTTTGTTAAATGTCCTTGCAGGTTAGCATAACCTTGAAAGGGTAAGGATAAAGTCCGTGACTCAAGAAGTGGACTTGTAGATGTTGTCAGTAGCAGCCCGGCTTATAAGGAGGTTATTATATTTGTACTCCTTGATACACTTGTACCCGTTTTTATTAAAAATATACCCCTTTGTTTATAGTTTTATGTACTGAAACCTATGTTTTAAATGAAAAATTTTCATCATACAATCAATTTAGTAAGAATTAAACAACAATACAAAGACATGTTTTCTTTGTAAACCAATTACAATCCAACATTTGACTTTGAATCTATGTGGTCATGAAACAAAAAAGAGGTGGTATTCGTGCCAACCCAATGATATCATTCAAAAGTGTCTACCTATAAAAAAGTATCTTTGACAATATATAGTGCTTATGAGTTTGAACAAAAGGGGAAAACCATTTGCGAAGTAATAAGGTGAGTATATTGATTTTTAGCACATGTACTAATAAAATAAAATGATTTCGACCCTATTTGTACCTATATGTATCTATGTGACTTGTATGAGTTTATGTGATACATATATGGGTACATGAGATGATTTGTCCTTAGAAAAGATTTGTATGTTGATTTGTGTGCTTTATGATGATTTATGATGAAAATGTGATTGCATGCTAGTTGTTATTCTTTAAAGTGTTATGATGAGTTTATGACGATAGATTTCGATTATAATGATTTCATGCTTGATGATAGAGTTCTATTGTATGAAGTTTTATGTTAAATTATGTTGATGTGTTATGTTAATTATGTTCATGTAAGGGATTCATGGGGTAAGGTGACTTTGTGCAGTCTGACACATTATGAAGTTATGCAGGTTAACAGGGTGTAGATAGTTCTAAAAAATTCTCTGCAAGAAAGGTGTAAAACATGAGGGATGAAACAAGACCATGAATATGTAAGAGAATGAGTAATGGCACAGACAATAACATGTAAGAGCACGAGGGATGAAACAAGTCTAGGAGCATGCAAGAGCATAGGAATGAAACGGGCCTAGGGATATGCAAAGGGGGCATGAGGGATGAAATAGGATAAGTGCAAAGAGTAGGAGACATGAAATGGCGCTAGGGTATGTAAACATAAAAGGGGTGAAAAGGTGCATATCATATTTGAATATATAAGGTGAAGCTAGGGAATGCAAACATGTAACACATGTTGGATGAAAAAGGCCCGGGTTGTGTTTGAGTATGTAAGGTGTGTTTATTTGATGTTTTAACTTCATAAAGAGATATTATATAAATAATTTTTGTTTGAGTCAACCCCTTTGTATCTCAACATACTTTCCGGTCTGAGATTGTATTTTGACGTGTCTCAGGTGATTGCTTTTTATTTGATGCTTAGATGATGCATTTGGTTCCTCGTGAGTGTTTTTAAGTTTTCATGATTCAGGATTTTAGTCCATGTTCTATGTTTCGATGTTTCTTTATGCTTACTAATGTTTTAGTATATGAGTTTACATCCTATGAGGTTTTAGAATAACATTTATTTTAAGAACTTTTTTGGTAATCTAGGAATTTCCGCTGTCAATTAAAGTACTTTATTTGAAATTTAGCATAAACAGCTTTTGAAAAATGGTCAGACCTGGGATGTCAAAATAGCACGAATTCAAGTGGTTTTGAATGCAATGAGACAAAGGGTTGATTAGCATTTAGCTCTTCTACAACGAGTTGTAAAATCTTGGTCCTTGATTTTTAGATAGTGTTATGAGGATTCCCTTGCAACAAGGGTGTAACACCCCTTTTCTCAAACCATATTTTAATATACAAATACAGTTTTCAAACATATTTTACAAACTTAACTCGAGGGGGTATTACAGACTCAATACAGATACCATAATTTAAACTTACAGTATTTAAACTGGTCCCAACTGCGGCCTTTGCTCCTTTCACCTAGGTACATAGCATTTCAAAAATAGTATACGTGAGACATAAAGCCTCGTGAGTAATATCGGTTTAGACCCAAAACTTTTCTATTCAAAACTTGAAATATCAAAAGTACACTGTTCAAATTGATTTATTTCAATCTCAAAATATCTTTTCTTCTTTACTTTCAAACTTTAAAAACTCATTCTTTCATAAAACTACTTTCTTTCTCATTTTCTCGTGACCAACTGAAACTTATGAATTAAGTTAATTAATTTATTCAACTAGCTCCCCTCGTGGGACAGAACAGATCTGCCCACTCGGTTATGCTCATTCTGTCTCCCCTTTGTGACTTGGAACGAATTCAAGCACAAGGGTATACTTAAGCTAGACAACTACTTCGCAACGGGAGGTACCATCCCAGTAGTGTCTTCTGATCCCCCGATTATGTGGGTGATCCTAGTCCGGACAACTGGCTCATACTTCTTTCTTTCTTTAATTCTTACTTCATTTCATCTCAAATTGGTCAAAATAGGACACAATTTGTAAACAACTTTTACTCAAACATTTTTATAACTCTTTGCTAAAAATACTTTCAAAACTGCTTTTAACATCTTAGTTCCTATAAGGAACTTCTTTCAAAATACTTTGCAAACAATACTTTAAAAATCTGCTTTTAACACTAAGCCCTTGTATAGAGCTTCATTAAAAACTATTTTCCAAACTTTAGTATTTATAAACATTTGGAAATCATACCTTTCTGAAAATAATATTTTGCTATGTACTATAAAAATCCTCATAAAACTCACCTTGACGTCGCTACAAGTCTCTAAGCTTCACGTACTCCTTTCCCCTTTCCGTGCTCAACAGTATTCGAAGCACCACCTATACAAGTAGTATATTTATAAATACATGCTACAACTAACTCTATGACTTAATAGTCTCATATAACATAACTACAGGCCATACAAATGTATAACCATTAATAAACTCATTTTATAGTTTTTCTCCAAAAGACGCGTATTTTGCTACAGTACCCCCAAGGGGTCGTATTTCAGTTCTGACATTTTTGCATGAAATCTTAGGCCATATTAAACTTGTGTTTCAAGTTTGAGGTCAAACGGACAAGTCTAACCCCAATTTCCAAAAGTCAAAACTCAAAATCCTTCTCAGTATGTTACACGGTCGTGTAACTTGCCTTGCAAAATTACACGGCCGTGTAACTTTGCAGGCTTCATTTATGTTACACGGTCGTGTAATATTTACTCTGTAAATTACACGGCCGTGTAATGTTTCTGGGTGGGTTTCGGGTCCGATTTTTCGAGCTGTAGACCTCTATTTTGCCCTATTAAGTGCTTAATACTTAACTTAATAGTTTACTATCATTCCATGACTAAAACCCTTGCTTTACATCAGGTTTTAAGCCTTGGAATCACTGATTTCAACTTCAATTCTTCAAAAACCCGTTTTTGATGATTTTCACTAAAAATCCAACTTTTTGAACTTAATCACTTAGGAGTGTCTTAATACAACCCAAGTGATCATTTGGACTTAGAAAAACCATAAAAACCAGCTTTGATCTTACAAACCCGTGAATTAGGGTTCTTGGTCAAAATCCCTATTTCTTGATTTTCAACACATTTAATGGCTAGAGCATGTTTAATGGATGATTTTGAGCAAGATAATCCCATTAAACTCATGATTTCTAGAAAATCAGAAGTTGAGATTGGTTTCCCGTTCAAGAATTTGAGCTTAGATCATAGTGTGCTTACCTCTTAAGGCTTGGAATTACTAATTCCAAGATATGAACTTCAATTCTAGTGAATGGTTCCAAGCTTCTTCTTCCGTGCTCTCCCTCTGGTTCTCTCTAGCTCTCTCTCGTATCTTCTGAAATGTTCCTCAATCTTCTGGAGAATGAGAGTTTAACTCTCTATTTTATAATTAAATTTTTTTTATAACATATTTACACTTTAACCCCTAATCTTCTAATTTTCTTGCAAAAGTGATCCTAAGACCTAAATTCTTGCAACAATACTCCATTAATTTCCAACTTGACATTTTCTTCACATTTTAGTCATTTTTATGTCAAATGACTATTTTGCCCTTTCTGGCCATATTTCACTGTTCACGCGATAAAACTTTAAATTTTACATAGACTTTTATTTCTTGTGATATTATTCCACAAATTACATATTGTTTTTACATAATAGTCTTATAATATGCCAAAAGACTATTTTACCCTTTTACACTTTTTCGCGGGTTCTTACAGTCACCCCTCCTTAAGAGGATTCCGTCCTCGGAATCTTTTCGTAATCTGTGAAATCTGGATATCTTCTCTTCATCTCTTCTAACGTCTCCCAAGTTAGGTTTGACCCTAATGGGTGCTTCCACTTGAGTAGTACAAGGTCAATCTCCTTGTTCCTCAGTTTCTTAGTCTGCATTTCTAGGATGGCTTCGGGTTCCTCAATCAGTTTGCTAGGTGTCTCCACCTTCAGGTCAGTATATGGTATTATTAACTCTTCTTTACCAAAGTACTTTTTCAAGTAGCATACATGAAAGGTATCATGTACTCCACTGAGTTCGGGTGGTAACTCTATCTTGAATGCCTGTAACCCAACTTTCTTCAGGATTCTAAAAGGTCCAATGTATCTTGGACTCAGTTTTCCTTTCTTGCCAAATCTGACCACTCCTTTCCATGGCGACACTTTTATCATCACCAAGTATCCTTCTTGGAAGTCATACGGTCTCTTCTTTAGATTCGAGTAACTCTTTTGCCGATCTTGTGCTGCTTTCATGTTGGTTTGAATTACTCCAATCTTCTCATTAGTCACTCTAACAATCTCTGGCCCTGTAAGCTTAGTCTCACCCGCCTCCAACCAGCATAGAGGAGTTCTACACTTTCTACCATACAATGCCTCGAAGGGTGGCATTTTAATGCTAGAATGGTAGCTGTTATTGTATGCAAACTCCACTAATGGCAGATGTTCATCCCAACTGCCTCCAAATTCCATCACGCATGACCGTAGCATGTCTTCTAATGTCTGGATCGTTCGTTCACTCTGACCATCCGCTTGTGGATGATACGCTGTGCTTAGCTGAATTCTTGTCCCCATTTTATCTTGTAAAGCTCTCCAAAAGTTAGAGGTAAATCTGGGGTCTCTGTCTGACACGATAGACAACGGTGCACCATATCTTCTTAACACTTCATCTGTATACAACTGGGCTAACTGCTCCAATGGAGTAGTTTCTTTTATGGCTAGAAATAGTGCACTCTTGGTCAACCGGTCCACTATGACCCATATACTATCATGACCTCTTCTCGTTCTCGGTAACCCGACAACCAAGTCCATGGTTACATCTTCCCACTTTCCGGCTGGAATTTGCAATGACTGAGCATCCCCATGCGGGACCAGATGTTCCGCCTTGACTTGTGCACAAATAACACACTTGGAGATGTACTTAGCTATCCTCTTCTTCATTCCAGGCCACCAATATTGTCTTTTCAAATTTTGATAAGTCTTGGTACTCCCAGGATGAATGGAATACTTTGACTTATGCGACTCGTCTAGAATTAGCTTTCTCAAACCTCCTGCTTTCGGTACCCAAATGCGGTTTCTGTAGGTCTTTAATCCTTGATTGTTGGTTTCAAATTGAATGTCTTTTCCTAGCTTTTCATCTTTTAAGTCTCCACTTTCTTCAACTTTCTGCTGAGCTACTTTAATATGTTCTATAATACTGGACACCAATTCTATGTGCATCGACCTTGTCTTGATTCTTTTCTCAGGAGCTTTTCTACTTAATGCATCTGCTACAACATTTGCTTTACCCGGATGGTATATAATGTCACAATCATAGTCACTGATCAGCTCTAGCCATCTGCTCTGTCTCATGTTCAACTCTTTTTGAGTGAACACATACTGCAAACTCTTGTGATCGGTGAATAGTTTGCACTTTGTACCATACAAGTAATGTCTCCAAATCTTCAAAGCAAATACGATCGCTGCAAGTTCTAGATCGTGGGTTGTGTACTTTTTCTCTGGATCTTTCAACTGTCTGGAAGCGTATGCTATGACCTTCCCTCTTTGCATCAACACACAGCCAAGCCCCCGATGTGAGGCATCGCTGTACACTTCAAAGTCTTCCGTCCCATCTGGCAATGTAAGGACAGGCGCGTTACACAATTTCTCTTTTAAGGTAGCGAAAGCTCTTTCTTGTTCTTCCTGCCATTTGAATTTCTCTTCCTTTCGGGTTAATCGTGTAAGCGGTACTACTATACGGGAGAAATCTTGAATAAATCTCCTGTAATACCCGGCAAGACCGAGAAAACTTCTAACTTCTGTTGGCGTCTTAGGAGGCTCCCATTTCATTACCGCTTCAACTTTCGCTGGATCAACTTTTATACCTTGGATAGAAACAACATGTCCAAGGAACTGCACTTCTCTCATCCAAAACTCGCACTTGGAGAACTTTCCATATAGCTGTTCCTGCTTCAAAGCCTCAAGTACCAACCGCAAATGGCTCGCATGCTCTTCTTTATTCTTTGAGTAGATCAGAATGTCATCTATGAACACTATAACAAACCGGTCTAAGAATGGTTTACAGACCCGATTCATTAAATCCATAAAGATCGCTGGTGCATTCGTAAGACCAAATGGCATCACTAAAAACTCGTAATGCCCATATCGTGTATGAAACGCCGTCTTCTCTACATCACTTTCTTTTACCCTGACTTGGTGATACCTAGATCTCAAATCAATTTTTGAGAAGTAATCTGCTCCTTGCAACTGGTCAAACAAATCGTCTATTCTGGGCAACGGGTAATGGTTCTTGATGGTAATTTTGTTCAATTCTCTGTAATCAATGCACATCCGCATTGATCCATCCTTCTTCTTCACAAACAGAACTGGAGCACCCCACGGAGAAGAACTAGGCCTGATGAAGCCTTTATCTAGTAACTCCTGCAACTGGGACATTAGTTCCCGCATCTCTGTTGGTGCTAACCGGTACGGTGCTCGAGCTATTGGGGAAGCTCCTGGGACAAGATCTATTCGGAACTCAACTTGCCTTTCTGGTGGCAAGCCTGGCAATTCATCTGGGAAAACTTCTGGAAACTCTTTTACTACTTCTATGTCTTTGTACGTCTGTTTTACTTTGTCCTCAGTTATCACATAGGCCAGGAAAGATACACATCCTTTCCTGATACATCTTCGAGCCTTAGCTACACTGATGATACTTGGCACGTGCTTTCTTCTCTCCCCATATACGTACACTTTTGCTCCTAGGGTTTTAACGGATACCCTCTTCTGTCCAGAAGCTATCTTTGCATCATTTGCACCAAGCCAATCCATTCCAATTATTACATCAAAGGACTTAATTCCAATAGGAAGGAGATTAAGTCGAAACTTCTTTCCGTTGATGTCAAGTTCGCAATCCCGATACATATGCTGAACTTCCACAAATTTCCCGTCCGCCACTTCTACCTCAAAAACTAGATCTAGCAATTCTAATGGGACTTTTAATCTAGCTCCAAACCCGTGGGACACAAAAGAATATGTAGACCCGGAATCAAACAAGACACATGCAGGTGTCGAGTTGATTAGTAGTATACCTGAGACCACATCATGAGTCTCCTTCGTTTCCTCCCTGGTGATCTGAAAAGCTCGAGTCTTCACCTTCTGAGGTTCGGTCTTCTTCTGAGCTGTTGACACCACAGTTTCTCCTCCATTGTTTGGGCAGTTGAAACTATAGTGTCCCATCTGATGGCATGAGAAACACTCCACTTCGCTGGCTTTCTTGGCTTTGCAATCTTTCGCTTTGTGACCGAATCTGCCACAATTAAAGCAGGCATTTGATCCCGCTCGGCACTCGCCACCATGTTCTTTTCCACATTTTTCGCACTTCTTTATACTTCCCTGTCGGCTCTGACTTGAACTCATCTTCCCTTTCTTCTTTATATTCCCACTACTACTAACTGTCTTCCTTTTGTCACTAAAACCAGGTCCTTCCTCTTTTCTTCGTTTTCCAACATCCTCCACAGTTCGGGCAGCATTGATCGCCCCATCTAGCGTCTCGGCCTTCTTTACTTCTAGTTCATAGTTCCATGGCAAACCCCGGACATAGCGGTTAATTCGGGACCGCTCATTGGGGTAAGACTCCCCCACAAAAGGTAACATGTCGCAAAACTTCTTCGTATACTCATCCACCGTCAAGTCTCCTTTCTTTATTGTTAAGAAGTCTTCGTTCATTTTCTCCAAATCTCGCATGGGACATAATTTATCTTTAAGACACGAAACAAACTCCGCCCATGACCAGCCATATACAACATCCTTTCCCAAACTTTCATATTTGGTGTTCCAACACACCAAAGCATCATCCTTCAACTGCCGGGAGGCGTAGTTGACTCGATCGTTTTCTCCACATTTGCTTGCTTGCATCACTTGTTCAATCTCTCGGACCCATCGCATTGTTACCTTTGGCTCAAAACTGCCATGGTATTCGGGCGGTTTGCAAGCCATAAAGGACTTAAAAGAACAGCCCTTTTCTTCCTTCTTGTTCCCTCCAGTAGCCTCTTCCTCAGTCGTCTTTTTGGAGACTTCTTGTGATGATTGGGCACTAGGTTCACCCATTCGGCTGTCTATTATGTTATGCACATCTTGCTTCAGTTCATTTCGTAAGTTATTGATTAAGTACTGAATTGCTTCCATAGTGACAGGTTGTGGTGGTGGGTTTGGCTCGGCCTCATCATTTCGAATAACATGTGGTTCACTTCCTCTTGAAGAAGTATGACTGCCCTCACCCCTGTCAGCTTGTCTTCTGTCTCCCATTACTATATAGATGAACAAATTTATTGGTTTAATACACAATTCTATATAGTATTTTCATAAGCGGTAACATATTATCTCCTTATCTTGACTGCATTATTATAGCAGTTATACTCACTCTATAACTTCTTTAAGTCTAAGTGTACCTCTATTACTAAGGCACCTTACTACTACTCTTGCTAGTTTAAGCCTAGGATGGTATTCCAACCTAATTCGCTTAAACTATGGCTCTGATACCAAAACTGTAACACCCCTTTTCTCAAACCATATTTTAATATACAAATACAGTTTTCAAACATATTTTACAAACTTAACTCGAGGGGGTATTACAGACTCAATACAGATACCATAATTTAAACTTACAGTATTTAAACTGGTCCCAACTGCAGCCTTTGCTCCTTTCACCTAGGTACATAGCATTTCAAAAATAGTATACGTGAGACATAAAGCCTCGTGAGTAATATGGGTTTAGACCCAAAACTTTTCTATTCAAAACTTGAAATATCAAAAGTACACTGTTCAAATTGATTTATTTCAATCTCAAAATATCTTTTCTTCTTTACTTTCAAACTTTAAAAACTCATTCTTTCATAAAACTACTTTCTTTCTCATTTTCTCGTGACCAACTGAAACTTATGAATTAAGTTAATTAATTTATTCAACTAGCTCCCCTCGTGGAACGAATTCAAGCACAAGGGTATACTTAAGCTAGACAACTACTTCGCGACGGGAGGTACCATCCCAGTAGTGTCTTCTGATCCCCCGATTATGTGGGTGATCCTAGTCCGGACAACTGGCTCATACTTCTTTCTTTCTTTAATTCTTACTTCATTTCATCTCAAATTGGTCAAAATAGGACACAATTTGTAAACAACTTTTACTCAAACATTTTTATAACTCTTTGCTAAAAATACTTTCAAAACTGCTTTTAACATCTTAGTTCCTATAAGGAACTTCTTTCAAAATACTTTGCAAACAATACTTTAAAAATATGCTTTTAACACTAAGCCCTTGTATAGAGCTTCATTAAAAACTATTTTCCAAACTTTAGTATTTATAAACATTTGGAAATCATACCTTTCTGAAAATAATATTTTGCTATGTACTATAAAAATCCTCATAAAACTCACCTTGACGTCGCTACAAGTCTCTAAGATTCACGTACTCCTTTCCCCTTTCCGTGCTCAACAGTATTCGAAGCACCACCTATACAAGTAGTATATTTATAAATACATGCTACAACTAACTCTATGACTTAATAGTCTCATATAACATAACTACATGCCATACAAATGTATAACCATTAATAAACTCATTTTATAGTTTTTCTCCAAAAGACGCGTATTTTGCTACAGTACCCCCGAGGGGTCGTATTTGAGTTCTGACATTTTTGCATGAAATCTTAGGCCATATTAAACTTGTGTTTCAAGTTTGAGGTCAAACGGACAAGTCTAACCCCAATTTCCAAAAGTCAAAACTCAAAATCCTTCTCAGTATGTTACACGGTCGTGTAACTTGCCTTGCAAAATTACACGGCCGTGTAACTTTGCAGGCTTCATTTATGTTACACGGTCGTGTAATATTTACTCTGTAAATTACACGGCCGTATAATGTTTCTGGGTGGGTTTCGGGTCCGATTTTTCGAGCTGTAGACCTCTATTTTGCCCTATTAAGTGCTTAATACTTAACTTAATAGTTTACTATCATTCCATGACTAAAACCCTTGCTTTACATCAAGTTTTAAGCCTTGGAATCACTGATTTCAACTTCAATTCTTCAAAAACCCGTTTTTGATGATTTTCACTAAAAATCCAACTTTTTGAACTTAATCACTTAGGAGTGTCTTAATACAACCCAAGTGATCATTTGGACTTAGAAAAACCATAAAAACCATCTTTGATCTTACAAACCCGTGAATTAGGTTTCTTGGTCAAAATCCCTATTTCTTGATTTTCAACACATTCAATGGCTAGAACATGTTTAATGGATGATTTTGAGCAAGATAATCCCATTAAACTCATGATTTCTGGAAAATCAGAAGTTGAGATTGGTTTCCCGTTCAAGAATTTGAGCTTAGATCATAGTGTGCTTACCTCTCAAGGCTTGGAATTACTAATTCCAAGATATGAACTTCAATTCTAGTGAATGGTTCCAAGCTTCTTCTTCCGTGCTCTCCCTCTCGTTCTCTCTAGCTCTCTCTCGTATCTTCTGAAATGTTCCTCAATCTTCTGGAGAATGAGAGTTTAACTCTCTATTTTATAATTAAATTTTTTTTATAACATATTTACACTTTAACCCCTAATCTTCTAATTTTCTTGCAAAAGTGATCCTAAGACCTAAATTCTTGCAACAATACTCCATTAATTTCCAACTTGACATTTTCTTCACATTTTAGTCATTTTTATGTCAAATGACTATTTTGCCCTTTCTGGCCATATTTCACTGTTCACGCGATAAAACTTTAAATTTTACATAGACTTTTATTTCTTGTGATATTATTCCACAAATTACATATTGTTTTTACATAATAGTCTTATAATATGCCAAAAGACTATTTTACCCTTTTACACTTTTTCGCGGGTTCTTACAAAGGGGGCATAAATGACCCAATTCATACACCATTTAAATACACAATAAAATTAGAGTTCAATGGAAAATTGTACCATTTTTTACAAATATATGGTTCGAGTTATAACTGAGTGTCACAAACGATATACAAAGTCATGGCAAGAGAAACAACCTATAGAGTGCTATATAGCATCTATCAACTACTTTAATCCCTGGGTCTTTAGAACATTGTAGAGTCTTCTAGCAGCAATGGCCTAATCAACTCTTCTACTAACCCTTGTTAATGCTCACTGGATACATATCATAATTAAAACACAAAAAAGAGATAACATACTCGTCTTGTGAGTACATATAACAATACTAACACATCAATATTTTTATAAGTATGGGAAGCACGTTCCCTTAATCAACTACACATTAGTATCCTACAAGTATAGGAAGCACGTACCCTTGATCTACCACACTTCAATATTTTACAAGTATGGCAAGCACATCCCTTGATCGCTACACATTGGTGTTCACAACTATTGGAAGCACGCCCCCTGACCAAACCACATTATCAGTCACTTGCCATTTGGGTCGGGTCGGACCATCCCCACGATGGACTTTACACTTATGGTCTTATCCCTATTCGAACTATATTAATATCAATATTCGCATTTATCCCTCATTTGTGAGTATAACAAACAACAAGTAAATTAATATCACATAACAAGTATGGAGAATACATTCTCTAAACAAATTCGATCTTTCTTTCTTTACTAATTAACCAGCATGGGAAATCGTTATTCTCGAACCATTGAAAAGAACATTTGCCATTGCATAAGGCCAAACCTTCACCCTTAATGGTATTTCTATTGGATTAAGGTGTCTAAGCCATAACTATAGTTTAGGAATATACTTGAATTGATAGCAGCACAGTCCTTATGGGTTGCCCTCATAACTGGCAGAGGACAAGATGACTTATAAAGAGAGAGAGAGAGAGAGAATGGTTTATTAATATATTATGAGAATAATATATTAATTAGAAATCATAATATTTAATTAATAATTAACCAGAAATTAATTGGAATTAATTTTGATATTAATTGGATTAATTAAAGTGCAGGGGATGAATTGTAATTGTTCAATAGTTGAGCAACAGACAATTAGGGCATGCCTAATGGGTTGGACGAAATCACAGGCTTGGAGCCTTATGCATTTCGAAACCCATATATGGGTATTGGTATTATTTATGGCAGTGATAAGCAGATTCAGTTATATGATAAAGACCTTATCATATCAGGAATTTAAATAAGGCAGTTATATTCCTTATTGTTTATCATCTGGAGACTATAAAAAGAGGCCCCTGACACCCCATTATTCACGCCTCCTTCAAGGGAACCTCCTCCCTGTCTCTAGTCTTTATTGTTTGCTTAGTTCTGGGTGTAAGTCATTAGAGGCACGATACTTGTGGTGCTACCTTCCAAAGGTCAAAGGTATTAAATTTATTCATTATGAATTTTGTTTTGGTCTCAGTTATAGGTTCAATATGAGAAAAACATAGTCCCATATTAAGGTGCATGTGAACTTAAGATCTAAGCTCATTGTTTGCATAAAACCCATCAGTGGTATCAGAGCCATGTTGCTTTTCTGTTGAACTGCTATAATAGAAAATTGGATTCTATTATTTAATTTAAACCCTTGCACCCATAAATGTCGACTAAGACAAGGGTTTTGGAAACCCTGGCCTCCACCCTGTGTTTTTCAAAAATTGCTGGCCTCCTCTAGGGTTTCTCTCTTTTTGGTAAATATGATTATTTAAAAAATGGAAACCCTTGGCCTTGTTTTTGAAAACCTTAGTGGGCAAGGATTAGGATTAAATTAATTAGATTAATTTAATGGTCCTTATTTGATTTAATTAATTTAATTAATAGTTAATTAAAAGACACACATTAAATCAAAATATTTTAAACTATTTAAAATACATCTTATATATATATATATATATATATATATATATATATATATATATATATATATATATATATATATATATATATATATATATATCTTATCCTAATAAATAAGTAACTCAAAGCGCCACATGTCATCTTCTAAGCCCTCTTGTACACATGTCATTTTTATAGAATTTCTACTTTTTCTCAAAATAAAAATTTGTTTGTCAGTTACTCTAAACTCCTTAATTATCGTGTAACTCCTCAATTAAGTATGGATAATTAATGACTATAATGGCATATTATGAATAATCAATTAAGTGTGGGAGAAACAATTGATGGATTTGAGAAAGAGTAAATAAGGCTTTCGAGTTTTTTAGTTATTTTAAAATAGGATTGACCAATCTAAGTTAATGTCAATGAAAGAAATAGCATTAAACTTTGTAAAAAAAATTCATTAATAACGTCATATATTTAAAATAAAATGGTTTTCTTAATATATAATTTTTTAAATTCGTCAACCAACTAAGATAAAAACGATCTGCAGATACATTGAATTTTGTATGAAATATGACATGTTTTTGAAAAAAATATTAGTCATAGAAACCAAACTATTAGCCGGCATGAAACTATTTGCTGAAAGGAAACCATTAACGATTCATTGCTATGAACCTTAAATAAAATCCCTACATTGTAAATATGAAAACCTAAACCTAAACTCTAAAAGAAACTACTTACCAAAAGAAACCTTTTGCATAAAAGTTGCATGCTCTTTGTAATATTATATTTTTTAAAACAAGCTGGAGTTTACACATCGGCCGTGATATCACTACAACAAAATGACATTTAATGACATAGAAAAGATGCCACTAAATACCAATAATGTGACACCAAAAGGCGTTGCGGCTAAAAGTATATAGTGGCACTATTTTATTGTGTCGCTGCAACATTGAATATTTTGCCGAATTATAACATTGTACTCTCAGTTTTTTCTCTACCTCATGTAAAGTTTACTACTTTCAATTATTTTCTTATGGAAATATTGTTTTTTATGAACATTAACGTTTACATATTCATAATTTATATTATTTATTTTTATATCATCCCGTGTAATACACGGGTCTTACAACTAGTATATATATATATATATATATATATATATATATATATATATATATATATTATAAGATTAATATTTATATATAAGATTAAGTCAATCAAATCGCTAGTATGCCTCATTCACAAAACTGGTCTATAATGGGGGTATAATGAAACTGTCTATAAAATGACGGTTGAATGGGTGTCCACACTCACCCACCGCTTTCTTGATCAGTGGAGTGTCCTTAGCAGAAAAAATTTGATGGGATGAACCTAATCTCATTAAAAGTATAATGTTATTAGACAAAGTACTGGAACCTTAATAAAATCCCATCTATTTACTTTAGGAAAATGTGAAAAGTATTCTAACCCATGAAATTGCACATTACACTTTATGAATCGTTATTTGAGCATGTGTGGTTAACCGACACACTAACAGGGATTCATAAAGAGTGGTAATGGGTATCTCATAAATTATCATTGTTGATGGAGCACGTGTGGTTAACCGGCATATCAATCGAGATGATAAACGACACTGAGATTACCAAGTGATTTGCATGGTTATTCACACCTTGTTTGTGATCTTCGGCATCCCAGTCACAAACAGAAGGGCATAATCCGAGATTAAACATGCCATTGATTAATTCAATGAATATCAAAAGATCTAGGAATTTCACTTAATATGATTATCTTCCGTGGTGGAATTGGTAAATTATCATTTACCTACCTTTATGTGATTTACAATTAGATTACAACATCCCTCTTTTAAGTTGTGAATTACATAGTTGGATCCTAGCCTTGATATTTATCATTGGGTTAAATATTAAGGATTATCCTTATCTAATTAAAACTACCTTCTTTTATAGATGTCTACTCTTGATGCTTCTGCTACTCTGTCCGCTCCCTACTCCAACCATAACACCAACTTCACATCGATCCTTTCGCTCTGTTCGAAGGTGACATTAGATGGCACCAACTATAATGATTAGATGTGAAATATCAAGATGACACTTAGGTTCGAGGACAAAGAGTATGTTCTCGAAAAGGAGCTCATCGAGATCGATCAAGAAACCGCTACTCCTGAGGAATGTGCCTCATTCAAGAAACACTACGACGATACCACCAAAGTGGCGTGCATCATGGTCATAACTGTGGTCCCCGAATTGCAGAGGTTCTATGAGGAATCCTAGCCATACGAGATGAACAAGGACCTTATGGAAAAGTTCCATAAGCGAGCTCGTCAAGAAAAGTATGAAGTGGTCAAGGCACTCATGGCTTGCAAGATGAAGGAGGGAGAGTCTGTATGCGGCCACGTGCAAAGAATACAAATATATGTGGAACGCCTTGTGAAACTGAATGTGCATTTTGACTAGGAACTGGCTATTGACATAGTCCTGAACTCGTTGCTCGGTTGTTATGATCAGTTTATCCTAGCTTATCATTTGAACAACAGTGATACTAGTCTTGCACAGTTACACAACATGCTGTAGACCGTTGAAGTTGGAATGAAAGGTAAAGGTGTATTCTCTGCTTCCAGCAGTGCTCCCGTTCTGGCTATTGGACAGGGAAAGAGGAAGAAGAGGAAGGGTCCTTCGAGACAGAACTGGAAGGGAAAGTACCATGCCGGGTCATCTAGCAATGGCTCAAAGGCAAAGTCTGGTTCTGACGTTCCTCTCGTCTCGAATCCCAAAGAAGCCGATTGCTTCTACTATAATGAGAAGGGACACTGGAAACGAAGCTTCCCTAAGTACCTGCAAGACATCAAGGATGGAAAAGTAAAACCATCGTCTACAGGTATATACACTATCTCTAGTAACTCATCATCTTCTCATTCTTGGGTCCTAGATACAGGATGTGGTTTTCACATTTGTTCTGATCTACAGGGACTAAAAGAAAGTATGGAGATGGAGCATGGAAGGATGAACTTGATCATGGGGAACATGCGATCGTCACCAGTCACCAGGACTGGAGTTTATAGTCTTATGCTTAGTGATGATGTTAGATTAGATTTGATTAATTGTTGCTACTCGCCTGAAATGGCTCGTAACATTATTTCATTTCATGCATTATTTAGACAAGGATATAGATATTCATTTGATAATGTGAATGGATCTATTTCGGCTTATAAAAATGGTGTTTTTATATTTAATGCCTTATCTTGTGATGGTGTGTATGAAACTGTGATGTGTGTAGACAACTTAGGTAATAGTGTATTTCAAATTGATTCGTCTAACGGTGTAGACAAAGCGTGCTTGTGGCATTGTCGTCTTGGACACATTAACAAGAAACGCATCGCCCAACTCCAAAAGGATAGAGTGTTGGAATCATTTAACCTAAGGCCAAATGATGAATGCGAATCTTGTCTTTTGGGAAAGATGACAAAATCACCTTTCACAGGGTCTTGTAAAAAAAAAGGTGAAGGTCCGTTGGATCTCGTACATACCGATGTGTGCGGACCCTTTAGATCAACCACAAGGGATTCAAATCGATTTTATGTGACTTTTACTGATGATTATAGCAGATATGTCTATATCTACTTAATCAAGCATAAGTCCAAAACCTTTGAAAGGTTTAAAGAGTTTAAACATGAAGTCGAGAATCAATTGGGCAGGAAGATAAAGATGCTTAGATCCGATAGAGGCGGTGAGTATCTTAGTATCGAGTTCCTAGACTACCTCAAGGAATGTGGAATAGTTTCACAGTTGACTCCTCCCAGGACACCGCAGTTAAATGGTGTGGCTAAGAGACGTAACCGAACCTTGTTGGACATGGTTCGTTCCATGATGAGTCGAGCTTCACTTCCCATTCACTTTGGGGGTATGCCTTAGAGACAACCGCCCATATCCTCAATCTTTTCCTTACTAAAAAGGTTGCCAAAACACCTCATGAAATGTGGACAGGTAAAGTTCCCTCGTTAGCACATATAAAGGTCTGTGGTTGTGAAGTTTTCATAAGAGCAAGCGAGGACATGGTCTTTGTAGCATGAAGAGGAGTCTTTCGAGAGAAAGAGCTCATATTCAAAGAGGACAGCGGGAGTACCATTGACCTTGAAGAGATTCAGGAGTCAACCAATGAAGGAACCTTAGATGACACTAGCACTCAACCAGAGGAACCAGTTCCTATTGAACCAATAAACACTTCATTACCTCTTAGACGTTCCGATAGAGTTAGCATGCCACCTGAGTTTTATGGTTTCCATATCACTTCAGATGGTGACACATTTATCAGTGATGGTACACTTGTAAATCTGGATGAGCCGGCTAACTACAGGTAAGCAATGGTAGGCCCTGAGGCTGCTATGTGGAAAGAGGCAATGCACAGTGAGATCAAGTCCATGTATGACAATCAAGTTTGGAGCTTAGTTGACAATGTACCAGGTCAAAAGACAGTTGGGTGCAAATGGATCTTCAAGAAGAAGACCGACATGAATGGAAAGGTACACACTTTCAAGGCTTGGCTGGTTGCAGAAGGTTTCACTCAAACCCCTGGGGTTAACTATGACGAGAAATTCTCACCAGTGGCTAAGATAAAGTCTATTATGGTAATGTTCGCCATAGCTGCATTTCATGATTATGAAATTTGGTAGATGGATGTCAAGACCACTTTCCTTAACGGGAAGTTGGTTGAGGATGTTTACATGAATCAGCTAGAGGGTTTTGTAAATGCAAAGTTTCCCAATAGAGTGTGTAAGCTTGAAAAATCAATCTACGGATTGAAATAAGCTTCTCGTAGCTGGAATCTTTGCTTCCACGAGAAAGTCAAAGAGTTTGGATTCTCTAGAAGCAAAGATGAGTCCTGTGAGTATATCAAGGCTAGTGGGAGTATAGTCACTTTTCTGGTGCTGTATGTCGATGACATATTGCTCATGGGAAACAACATTCTGAAGCTTGCAAGAAGTAAAATCTTGCCTCGGGAAGTGTTTCGCAATGAAAGACCTTGGAGAAGCTGCCTATATTCTCGGGATAAGAATATTGAGAGATAGAAAAAAGAGAATGATTGGACTCAGTCAAAGTGTGTACAGTGCGTACTTGGGCAAGGTACTAAAGAGGTTTAGTATGGAAAACTCCAAGAAAGGAGAGCTACCGATCCAATAGCAATGCCAAATTGAGTAAGACTCAAAGTCCCAGTACATATGAAGAAATAGCGGAAATGAGTCGGGTAGCTTACGCTTCGGCTGTGGGGTCGATCATGTACGCTATGACATGTACTCGCCCTAACGTGGCCTTTTCATTGAGCATGGTCAGTCGCTATCAGGGTAATAAGGAAAAGGCGCATTAGACAACGGTCAAGAATATACTCAAGTATCTATGGAGGACAAAAGACATGGTCTTAGTCCTTGGTGACAGTGATACGTTGAGAGTAAGTGGATACATTGATGCCAGCTTCCAGATAGATAGAGACAACTATTGGTCTCAGTCGGGCTAGGTATTCCTGTTAAACGGTGGAGCGGTTACATGGAAAAGTTCCAAGCATGAGACGGTGGCTGATTCAACTTGTGAATCAGAGTACATAGCTGCAAGTGAAGCAGCTTCTAAGGAAGTGGCTTGGCTAAAGAATTTCATCGGTGACCTTGGAGTAGTCCTGACAATTCAGGAGCAAATGGAATTATTTTGCAATAATGAAGGAGAGGTTGGCTTAACTGAGGAACCGCGAGATCATGGAAAGTCCAGACATATCGACAGAAAGTACCATTACATCAGACATAGAGTAGAAGAAGGTCACCTCATTGTGAAGAGGGTATCATCTGAAGACAACCCACCCAGCAGATCCTCTGACAAAAGCAAGGTGAAGCACTATCAGCATGCTAGGAGCATTGGCCTGAGGGATGATATTAGTTTCTAGTAATTAGATAGCTATTTCGAAACTTGTAACAAAGTAAAAGTAATTGACATTTGGTGATTAAATAATGGAGAATTATTTGAGTATTGTTCACTACCATTTGTCAATAGTTCATTATTGTGTTTCAATCTTGCATGTTTTACTTCCCGAATAATTTGATTATTCAAAAGTCCATAGTCGTTCATTCTTTCGGAAGTAAGTAGTGAATTAAGACTGTCATGAATTGAGTTGTAGACTGTCTAAGGAGTTAGACATATCAATGGAATTACTGCAATATTCATGAGTACTTTGAAATGGAGATTTAAGTATTAGGCCAACCCGCGCTCATAGAATTACTTCATGGATTATCACGAGTAATTCTGAGACGATAATATCTTATGGTCTTGAAACAGAGACATATGCGTTGAAATTTACAAGTCGTTTGTGCATTGATAATGCGTAAACGCATCGGTAAATCGATGTTATAAAACGTATTGTTGTGCACGATTTGATGAGTAAAAGACACAATCATATGAGTCAAAGTATATTCGTTCATTTTTCTATAACGGGAAAAGCGATATCTGTGGGCCCCTTAGTGATTTGGTGATGACTTATAGTATTGGGCCCAACCAGGACTAAATTGATGTGTTCAATTAGAAGTCTAACATCATCACAAATCAGGAATCTGGAAACAGAGTATCAGACTGAGATTGATTCTAATCCATGTCTCAAGTCCGAATGATATTGGGTAGATCGGAGGATCATATGATCACTTATCTAAGGATGCGTAACTGACTAGGTCAGAGTTCGGCAGCGGCTTTGGAAGCTACAATTTGCTGATCAATTTAAAAGCTATATGGAATTATAGTTATAGACTTATCCAAGTGGGAGACTGTTGTATTAAGGTGTCTAAGCCATAACTATAATTTAGGAATATACTTGAATTGATAGCAGCACAGTCCTTTTGGGTTACCCTCATAACTGGCAGAGGACAAGATGACTTATAAAGAGAGAGAGAATGGTTTATTAATATAATGTTCTATCAATACAACACACCTATGATTACAATATAACGTACATCAACACAACTATATTGACAATGGCAACTCAAATACCATTAGTTTCTACTAGCTATCCTAAGTCCAAGCTAATCGATTCGCTTCTCCTCTCATCTTAGAAGCTATCAAAACCAGATAAAGTTCTTGAGTATCACAACTCAAATACCATTCGTTTATTCATACATTCGACTTAATGCTTCCACACAGCACTCAACCAACTACATCGGCTTCACTTTACTTTAGATGTTTTTCTGTAACATTGTAGGGCCTTGTTCATCTTGAGAATCGTATACTGTTTCTCATAATCACCATGAAGCTTGTTTAGTGTTAGAACCTTATCCTTGAAGGTCTTCATCGCTGAGATACGAGTTTTGAATTTCTTTTGAAGCTCCGCACATAAAGCCGAAACACAAATATTTATATTACCTTGAACTTGTTGGAAAATCTTTATTGCAGGAAAACATGCGTACATGTTCTAATAGATCTGTTTTGGAGGCACTTATGCTTGTTTAGAAACATGAAGAACCCAAGGGCATTTAATAACATCTGTATTTTAACATACCATTCCTTTTTTACATCTTGTCTTCAGATGGCCCAAATGTATATGTCTGTTGCACCACACTTTTGCAAATAACCCTTTATCATTACTTTATCGTTTTTCACCATATGTGAATCTCTCGTACTTTCCATGGCCATGCTTATAATTACATCTTTCACATATTGCTTGTTTGGGAAAGTTTCACCAATTGTGAAGTCAACCTTATGCACTTCACTTACAGAGCATGTAGTTGGTTTCAACAAGGTTAGCCTACATCTGTTTTCTTTTATCCTTTTATACACCACAAACCATAAATTTTTATGTATCTATCATTTCAATGTCAGAAGCCTCTACATCATTCCCTTTTAGCACACCAAAACCCTCAACTACTGGATCAACCATACTATGGAACTCATCCATGTCCACCTCTACATCTTCAGTTAAGTATTGTTCTTTTAACAAAAAAAACTATCTGAACTGCCATCATTAGCACTCATGTCTTCATATTGTATTCCAAATTTAGAATTCATGTTGACTTCATAGTCCTCTTCATGACGCTATCATATCTATACCATTCTATGATAAGTGGATCGAAAAAAAATCAACTCCAGGTTAGTTCTAGTTTTAAAAATCTTGCCCTTTGGCCCTTGTGGTTGGCAAAATCTATTAGTTTTGGTCTCAGGTCCATATAAAAAGAACATATTGCCATTTTAATTTAAATTTTCTTTTTATAATTATATATATATATATATATATATATATATTTATATTTATATATATATATATATATATATATATATATATACGTGTATATATATATATATATATATATATATATATATATATATATATATATATATATATATATATATATATATATATATATATATATATATATATATATATATATATATATATATAAACATTACCCTACCCCACACTGTATCGTCCTCTCTCTTTCTCACTCACTCTTCTACATACAAAAAAAGGGCAACAACCTGATATGGCTTCACATGAGAAAACCGCTGACCATCGCCTTTCATCCACCCAGTCCTCGAAAACACATCATCAACAAGTTGGACACCACCGTTGACGATCACTACCCCTCCCCATCAATCCTCTTACCACAATGCCACTTTACACCAACGGAAACACTACAACACCTTCACCGTCAAACAACACCTTTATCACCATGTAACAACACTAGCAATACTTCATCGTAAACCTACCATACGACACCCTTATACCCTACTGCCTTCCCCCACCATCAACACTTTAGAGTTGATGATCAAACACTAAACTCAATACTTTTACAGAAACCCTTTTGGCAAATCTTACTTTTAAAGTGGATGATTACTGAGAAACTTTGAATAAGAAGAAGAAATCAAGATTAGAAAGGTTTTTGAAATACACATCCCGTAATTATAAGATCCAACGTCGAGCAGTGTGTGATCTTTTACCAGAGATGGTAAGGAGTTGGAAGCTATACTTTATTTTTTTAGTCAGAGAGATATGGCTGCACGTGGGTGGGGTTAAGAGAAAGAGAAAGAGAGAGAGAGATAGAGAGAGAGAAAGAGAGAGAGAGAGTAGGGGTGTAAATGAGCCGAGCCAAGCCCGAACATACCCAAGCTCGGCTCGAGCTCGTTTATATTCTTGGGGGCTCGAGCTCGAGCTCGACTCGTTTCGAGTATAATTTCAAAGATCGAGCTCGGCTCGTTGAAAAATTTGCATACTCGAGCTTGGCTCGTCTAAGATCGTTTGTCAAGGTGAGCCCAAACGAGCCTAGGCTCGGCTCGAGCTCGTTTATGGTTTTTGAGCCCGTTTAGCCATTTATCATACTACAATGCATTCCATTCCAGTGAAAAATTTAGCAAAAGAGTTACAATCCAACAAAAGAGTTACATACGTACTCTCCACAAATTCAAACAAACATAACAAAATAATGTGTTTCTCAAAGGACAAAATAGCTAGAAACACCACTTCCAAAATGACGGAAATGCAAATTTTCCTTGATGCAACTTCACACCTCCATACAAAACCTGCAAATTGACATAACTTGATTAGTTTGTCTTCACCTCTGGAAGTAAAACCTCAGTAGGAAATTCCTCCTTCTACACAATGAAAATGGTTGATGATTAATAATTTAAAATAACAAAATAACAATTATAATGTATCTTTTATTTTTTCAAATATACCTTCCATTTTTTCTTGACTCCATGAAGTTTCCTAATCCAATCTCCCCCATAGATCAACATTTGTACCATCTCTGTCCCTAATGAAGCTTGATATGCATCAATCACTCTGCCCTCGGCACTAAAAGTTGCCTCAGATGCAACAGTGGATATTGGGATTACGAGTACATCCCTAGCCATCAATGATAAAACAGGGTACTTTAACTTGTGCACATTCCACCACTCCAAAGCATTAAATGATTTTATTCCTTTTTGTCTTTGCTCTTTATATATCTAGCTCCAACTTTAATGTCTATCCAAATCAACATTCTTTATGAACTCTCCAAACGCCTCCCATCCCGATCCGAGTGATGCTTCATTCGACCCTAAAACAAAATTTCTTCCACATCCACTTCCATGTGTTGCAGCAGCTTCCCTCACTAATGTATCATGCATCTCTAGATACTCCGAATACATTTCATAAAGAGCACTCTTCACTTCTTTAATGTTCTCCTCTAAATATTCATAAAGTGATGGAAAGCTAAATTCAACCAACTTTATATTGAAACGTGGATCTAACACGGATGATATTGCCATAACTAAGTGGCACTCACCCCGATACTTATCAAACTTTTCCTTCATCTTTGATACCATATCACAAATAAAATCATTCTCGGACAACAAACCTTTATCTAGAGTTTGCTTCACTCTGAATACTTCAATAAGATACAAATTAGCAGTAGGATAGTCACTGTCGGAGATGATATTCGTGCACACCTTAAAAACCTTCAAAACTTCACATACACTTTCAACATTCGCCCAATCTTCCTCTATAGGCAAGTGATGGAAATGTGGTTCATACTCTGCATATCTTGAAAAAACCACAAAGCCTTAGTGAACATGAATATAATTTCAAAACTTTAAGATATATTTCCATATATGATGTATACCTCGGGAAAGCATCTTTAAACTTTAAGGCAATAGACAACATATCAAAAGTTTAATTCCATTGTGTTGAAACGTCAAGCAATAACTTTCTATCGTATATTTGCATTTGATGTGCAGCCTTTGAAAAATTCAGACGTTTGCCCTCCGAATTGTTAATATACTTTATACCCTCACGAACATCCTCGATTACATGCTCAATTTTTACAAGACCATCTTTCACTAGAATATTCAATATATGTGCACAACACCTAATATGAAACAACCTACCACCACAGGAAAGTTTTTCTACATGTGAAAGTTTCTTTCATTATTCTTAGAGCTCTATCATTATAAGCTGCATTATCTACTCATATGGTGAAAATATTATCCTCAATTTCCCATTCTTGCAAACACTTGTAAATACCATCAACAATGTCATGCCCGGTACGAGGAAGAGGAACATGCACAAAACTTAATATGCGTTTCTTAATCTGTCAAAAAAGGTTGAGATATAAATTTAAAGATGTTTGTAAAGAAAAATAAATATTAAAATTGAGATAGTTGTTAAACCTCCATTTTTGATCTATAAAGTGTGCAGTAATAACCATATACTCAATTTTTTGATGCGAGGACTTCCAACAATCAGTTGTTAAACAAATTTTGGAGGCTGCTTTGGTGAGGGCTTTTAGCTTTTTTTTTTTCTCGTGTTCGTATACCTTAAAACAATATTCTTTCGCTGTAGTTCTAGATACTCTCTCAAATAACGGATTACGGATCCTCATCATTTTCACAAACATGTCATCTTCCACGGTAGTAAATGGTTGCTCGGCACTCAGTAACCAATTAGCTATAGCTTCCCTCATCTTGTTAGCATCATATTTTCCATTCGGTGTGATCAACGGTTCAACAAATTCCAAATCAGACCCACTCGGCTGAAAATTTAGTAACTGTTGATTTTTTTGCCATTCTTTATGTGGAAGGCAGGATTGTAAGTGTCGTTTGAATGATGATGTAGGACATGAACCAGTAATAGCCAGCTTTACCTTACAATGATTACATGGGGCTTTTCTTGTACCATCCTTAAGTGTAATTTTAGTCATATCCTCCCATACTAGTGATGTTTTTTGCCACTTTCGCTTCAGTTGTACTTCTTCACCAATTTCAGTATTTTTTCCTCTCTCGTTTTCATTTTGATTAGGATTTCGAACTTATGTATTTTCATTTGGATTAACTGTGTGCTCTTTGTCAACTTGACGTTGTGATGACCGATTGTCAGTCTCATTGCTTTCAACCTCTGGCCCTTGCATTGGACTTGTTGGGTTTGTTGTAGACCCTTCAACTGACCGAGAACGTGGATTTGAATTCACAACAACACCATACAATCTGTGAAAAGCAATCTGCAATAAGTTAAAATTCTCTTTTTCTTTGTGGGTCAAGTGTTCATATTATACCCTTCTGCCTTCGATACGATGGATATCAACAAACAAGAACAACACATCTTGGGGTCAAGAAATAATACCAAGAAAGAAGTGCAAAAACTAATATTATTATACAAATATTAACAACCCATCGGAACAAAACCGTAACAATGGAGCTTCAAATGAATCGTACCTAGAAGAACAACAGACATCGGGGTGTGGATACGGCAACCGTCGGCCATTGGACAGTCGGTCGTTGGACAGGAGATGGACGTCGGCAACGGCAACCGTCGGTCGTTGGAGGCTCCAAAGTCCAAATCGAACCCTAGTGCAGTAGTGCGGCAATGGCGTAGTGTGTGATTGTGAAAGTGAAATGAAGAGTCAAAGAGGAAGAATTCGTAAATATTAGTCGCATACGTAATACGTTCAATTTGATAATCAGACTTCTTTTTACCAAACATAAAATTGATTAATTAATAATTGATGTATATAAATTTAACATATAAAAAAATATCGTCGCATGTATATACAAATTAAACCAAATTCGTTAATTGATATATATATATATATATATATATATATATATATATATATATATATATATATATATATATATATATAGGCTCACGAGCCTAATCGAGCTTTAAAAAATAAGCTCAGGCCCGACTCGTTTAATAAATGAGTCTTCATGGTGAGCTCAAGCTCGGCTCGGGCTCGTTTAACTCGAGCTCAAGCTTGAGTTTTTAAAGAGTTGATCCCGAGTAGCTTATGAGTAGCTCGGCTCATTTGCACTCCAGAGAGAGAGAGAGAGATAGAGAGAGAGAGAGAGAGAGAGAGAAAGAGAGAGAGAGAGAGAGATGGCGAGGGTAGTGGGGGTGGGGTTGAGATGTTTTGTTTTCTTTAATTGTTAGAATAAATAAAAGGTTTAAATAAGATAAATTATATTAAAACGGGTAAGATGTAATTTTTATATGGACAACATGGACCAAAACCGATAGATTTTGCCAACCACTAGGACCAAAAATGCAAGACTTCCAAAGCTAGGATTCTGTAATTTCTTGTAAACCCCTGGGACGAAACTGTATTTTACTCAAAGAAAATTCAAGCGAGCAGTGTCTACTCTGTCGCCGTCTCCCTCCCTTCCTCGTTGACTCTTTCCGTGCCGTCTTACCACCTTGCTTTGTAGTCTTCACTCGTCATCCTTCTCGGTTTCGTCGCCATGGTTCATCCTCTATCCTTGCTGCTTCAAGGTCTCTTTGTTGTCCTGTACGCAGGTAACTATGAAGGCACATTGTTACAACGTAGTTTCACATGTTGTTTTTGACAATTTTATCATATTAATTGTAATCACATGTTGTTTGACAATTTTTTTTGTAACTAGGCGATTGAAATTTTGTTTATTTCGGTTACTTTTTTTAGGTTTTATGATTCAATTAGGATAGGACACAGTCCAGCATATTCTTGGAGAATGCTGAACAGAACTTTGTGCACATTGGGAAAATTTTCAATCCTTGAAAATTACTCATTAGTTCCTTTATATTTTCCAATTCTTAAACACGAGTTTTTACATATGATTCTCATTGAATGATGATATCCTGAACAGTTAGCTAAACACTCATTGTGAACAATAATCCTGAACAGTTAGTTAAACACTCATTGTGAACAATATATACTATTTGATTATAGTAATTCTATGTTTCCTGATGTTCCCACTGTGCAAAACTTGCCGAACTGCTGAAGCTAATATGTAAGAAATCTCAGTTCTTGTGAAGTACTTTTGGGTGTTGTATTCCTTTAATCAGAAGTAGAATCTGTCTATGCAAGAGTCTGGATCCTAATCAATCTGTTAATGCTCGGTTTACTTGCAAATAAGATTGATTAGGTTTTTGTTTTGAGCTATAAAATCATGAGGGATTTCTTTGTAGTTTTAACATGGACAATGTTGGTTAACAAAGCTTAGGTCACTTGTCACATAAATCACATTGGTAACATAATTGAGCATTCATGGACATGTTAGGAGGGTCATAGTAATAGTTGGTAGATATTGTGTGTAATATTGTTAAGATCCGCAGAAGGGAAAACTCGGCCCAGCAGAAGAGTCTTTGTTATATATAGTTGTGCATTTAGCTGTCTTAAATGAAATCATAGATAATTTCTACTTTCAGATGCGATTACTTTTGGCCACTTCCACATTTGTGTGCTATGGTTCATCCTTTTGATAGCCTTTTCATGTGGATGTTGTAATTGCAGATCGTGGGATTGGTGAAGGGTCATCAACCGATAACTCATAATGGTTTTTCTCTCAGAACTTTCACAAGGATCTTCATCTTCTTCATCAACCGGTGGTCATAGATATGATGTGTTTTTAAGTTTTAGAGGCGTTGACACTCGTAATAGTTTTACAGCATATCTTCATAAGTCCCTCATGGATACCAATATCACTACCTTCTTGGATGATGAAGATATTGAAATCGGAGAAGATCTGAAATCAGAATTGGAGAGTGCGATTAAAGCATCTAGGGCTTCTATTATCGTGTAGTCCAAGAATTATGCTGCTTCCACATGGTGTCTTGATGAATTGGTGTTGATCCTTGAGCAACGTATGACATCCAACCATATTGTTGTCCCTGTATTTTATCATGTTGAGTCCACCCATGTCAGGAAACAACAAAGTAGCTTTGGAGATGCAATGGCTAAGCATAGACAAAGGATGGAGGCAGAGACAAATACAAATAAAAGAAGTAAATGGGCTCAAAAGATGGACCGATGGAATAATGCGCTCGTAGAAGTTGCTGGATTAAAAGGGAAAGACGTAAATGGCAGGTAACTACTTTCTCAACCATATTTCATACTCTAATTTTGTTTAATTAGTAGAAGAAAAGTCAATATCATCTTCTCCATATAAATTTCAATAACTGATTAAGTTCCTTCATTATCATCATATAGGAATACTTTTGATGTATTTAAATTGAACAAATAAGTGTTTTAATTTGAATCTAATTGTTTGATATTGTGTGACTCGTTAATTAAACTGTGTAGGTAGATGAACCATCCTGCTACTTCTAACACATTTGATATGTATATATAATTTTATGATAAGATAATTCATTTTGATAAACCTTTTCAAAACTTGTATATGCTTTTTGATAAAAACCAAATGTTGAATGGCTTGCGATGTATCTACTATTAGTTATATCATTCTACCTACAAAACATACCATCTTTTATTATGATAAATTAACTGCTCTTACTTGTAAGTAGTAAAGGTTATCTGATAACTATTATGTGACGTTATGATTAGATTCATACAAAACTACGTTGGCACTCAAGTTTGATGGTGTTGTAGAAACATAATGAAGTTTGGTGGCCCGTTAATGAAATCTTGTATTACATTGGTGGCTCTGGTTTTATCATAGACAAAATTTATGACCTTGCACATTATATGCTTATATGGTTAGAAGTGCAAATATTATATTGTGTTGATGTGAAAAACTTTTCAAAAATTAGCTCAATATGATATTTTGATTTGGATCTTTAAATAAATTAAATCTTTAAATTTGGCTTCTTAGTTTTGTGGATAGTGTTTTGTACTTCTTATTAAAATCAAGTTTCAGGGTAGAGACGGAGTTTATTGAAGACATTGTTAATAACATCTGTCGTAGATTACATGTACCCTTAAAGAATCCTCTGCCACTTCTTATTGGAATGGACCCTTCCATTGAATTCGTTGCCGCATGGTTGAAAGATGCATCCTCACACAGTGTAGACATACTCACTATTTTGGGTATGGGCGGGATCGGGAAGACATCTTTAGCCAAATATGTCTATGGATTATGTAGAAATCCGGAAGTTTAAATCAAGATTAATATTATTTTATTTAGTTCTTATCCTTAGTTGCTAGTTTATCTATATCTAGTTAGTTTTAATTTAAATTCAAGTCTAGATAATGGTTATTTGTTCCAGCCGTCTTTAGGGTTTTGAGTTCTCTATTTAAGGACTTTATTATTGTATTTCTATATCAGATTTTGTGAGAATAAGATACGTATTTTCCCCAGTCTCCTTATTCATGATTTAATATGGTATCAGAGACATCTCGGTTCTGTTATTCTCAGTAAAACATTCTTCTTCTTCTTCTTTCTTTCTTCTATTAGCACAATGTCTGGGTTTGTGTTTGGTGAATTTCCGGCTGCCTTTACAACCTCGGGATCCCCAGTCGACAGTCAAGCACAAAATCAAAGTCAGTCCAACCCTAATGTCGACTATGGCATTCTTCCCACGGGTTATAAGTTGAATGGTCAAAACTATAATCTGTGGTCACATGCTATCTCGATCTTTATAGGGGGAAAAGGAAAAGAAGAGTATCTGTCCAGTGAACCTGCACAACCTGATGAGAAAAATCCAAATTTCAAGAAGTGGAAGGTCGACAACAACATGGTGATGTCTTGGCTTCTGAACGCTATGACACCAGAGATTGGTGAGCAGTTTATGTTCTATAAAACTGCATCTGAGATATGGGAAGCTGCTCGAGACACGTTCTCAAATCAGGATAACACATCTGCATTGTATGAAATAAAAGGTATTCTCCATGATCTTCGGCAGGGTGAGCTAACTGTAACAAGTTATTTCACCACCTTAAATCGCTACTGGCAACAACTTGATGTACTTGACACCATGACTTGGAGCTGTGTAGCAGACGGGAAGAAGTACAGACAAATACAAGAAACTGATAGAATTTACAAATTCCTGCCGGGTTTAAACCAAGAACTCGATGAGGTAAGGGGAAGAATCTTAGGCACAAAGCCAATGCCCAGTCTAAGAGAGGTTTTTTCTGAAGTCAGGAGAGAAGAGAGTCGGAGAAGAGTTATGCTGGGGGCAAGTGCAAGCCCAACAGCAGAAGGTTCTGCACTTGCAACCCGGTCTCCTTCAAATCCAAAAGCTACAGGTTCTCCTGGTGGTCCTCAAAAGAAGACGGGTAGACCCTGGTGTGATCACTGCAAACGATCTGGTCACACGAAAGAGACCTGCTGGAAACTTCATGGAAAACCTGCGGATTGGAAACCAAGCTCGAAAGGGAACATAGCTACAAGTGATGATTCAGAGCCATTCACAAAAGAGCAACTTGAGGCTATTCGGAAAGCCTTACAGAATGTATCTAGTGAGAACAAAGAGACGGCCTTTATTGCTCAACCAGGTGGGTTTACATCCGCCTTCACTGTGAATTCTTCTGGTCCAACACCGTGGGTAGTCGACTGTGGTGCTACTGATCACATGACCGGGGACAAGAGGCACTTCACTAATCTTCAACCGGTGTCACAAGGAAGAACAATTAAAGTGGCAACCTGTGAAGAGGCGAGAGTTGCAGGGATTGGTACTGTTGCCTTATCCAAGGATATAACACTCAAATCAGTGTTATATGTTCCTCGCCTTGGCTATAATTTACTTTCACCCATAAAACTCATGAAAGATCTAGATTGCATTACAATATTAACACCATCAGTTTGTGTTTTTCAGGACTTGAACGCGGGGAAGATGATTGGCAGTGCTAAAGTCCAAGGCGAGCTCTACCACTGTGAAGCTAAAGATACGAAAAAGTTTCAAGTTCCAACTTCCTTAAAAGTATCGAGTCAAGATAGTATAATGCTATTACATCATAGATTAGGGCATCCTAGTTTTTCTTATTTAAAAAAATTGTTTCCTAGTTTATTCAATAAAGATCCTAGTTTATTCAAATGTAAAGTTTGCCAATTCTCAAAACATGTTCGACATCCTTATTTACAGCTACCATACAAACCTTCACATCCTTTTTATTTAATTCATAGTGATGTCTGGGGTCCTTCAAGAGTTAAGAATGTTTCGGGTGCTCGTTGGTTTGTCACCTTTATTGATGATCATACCCGGGTTACATTGGTGTTTTTAATGAAAGAGAAGTCTGAGGTTGGGTCAATATTCCAAAATTTTCATCAGATGATCCAAAATCAGTTTGCCACAAAAATTCAAATTCTCAAGTCTGATAATGCAAAGGAGTATTTTCATTCTGAACTAGGAAACTACTTGAACCAACAAGGAATTGTTCACATCACTTCATGTGTCGACACCCCACAACAAAATGGGGTTGCGGAGAGAAAGAATAGACACCTCTTGGAAGTAACGCGATCAATTATGTTTGCAAGTCGTGTCCCAAATCACCTATGGGGCGAAGGGGTACTAACTGCAACATACTTGATAAATCGAATGCCATCTCGAGTAATAGGTTTTAAAACCCCTCTTCAAACCCTTCGATCAAGTTTTCCTCATATCCGGGCTTTCTCCGACATACCGCTCAAGGTGTTTGGCTGCACCTCGTTTGTTCATAACTACTCACCGGGTAGAAGTAAATTTGACCCACGGTCAGTAAAATGTATTTTCATCGGCTATGCTCCCAACCAACACGGTTATAAGTGCTACTCTCCGACTACTAGAAAGTTTTATCGGTCTATGGATGTTACTTTTTTTGAAGATGAACCATTCTATCCTAGAACTGATATTCAGGGGGAGAACTTGACTGACTATCAGTTCTTGTCTTACCAATACCCTACTGTACCTGACATGAGTGAACCGGTCTCTCATGTACCCATACCGGCAGTGGGAACTCCAACCCCAAATACAGCAGACCGAACAGGAGATACCGCTGAAGATTGTACCAACACAGACACTCGGGAAAACTATATCGTCTAAACTAGACGACCAAAAGTGGTAGAGCAAGTCACGACTGCAGCGACTGACCATGAATCGTCCCCGAGTCAAGGTAATTCACACAATTCTGAATCTTCTACTCAATCTGGTTATTCTGACAATCATGACCTGAATGTTCCAATTGCCCTTCGAAAGGGTAAAAGGAGCTGTACTGCTCACCCGATAAGCAATTTTGTTTACTATGACAAACTCTCACCTGCGTACAAGTCGTTCGCACTTTCCTTATCTGAAATACAGGTCCCAAGAACGATCGAGGAAGCAATGGCGAAACGGGAATGGGCAAATGCAGTTCAAGAAGAAGTTAATGCCCTTCAAGAAAATAAAACCTGGGGGTATTGTGATCTCCCACCAGGAAAGAAAACTGTCGGGTGCAAATGGGTGTTCAATGTCAAGTACAACTCTGACGGAAGTATAAGTAGACACAAGGCGAGACTCGTGGCCAAAGGCTTTACACAGTCGTATGGGGTTGATTATGCAGAGACATTCGCACCGGTGGCTAAATTGAATTCTATTCGGGTATTATTCTCCTTTGCTGCTAATCTTGACTGGCCGCTACACCAACTAGATGTAAAAAACACCTTCCTGAATGGGGAGTTAGAAGAGGAAGTTTATATGGTGATTCCACCTGGCCTTGAATCACAGGAAAATAAAGGGATGGTGTGCAAACTCAATAAGTCCTTATACGGGTTAAAACAATCACCTAGAAAGTGGTTTGAACGACTTTCCCAAGTTGTGAAGGCTTACGGATTCATTCAAGGACAAACCGATCACACCATGTTTACAAAACACTCACCTAATGGACGGATTGCTGTCATGATTGTGTATGTTGATGACATCATCATCACCGGTGACGATCACAAGCAAATTGATGAGTTAAAGCAAGCTTTGGGGAAGGAATTTCAGATTAAAGACCTTGGTCAACTCAAGTATTTCCTCGGAATGGAAATTGCACGGTCAAAGAAGGGTATCTCAGTCAACCAAAGGAAGTATACCCTGGATCTCTTAGAAGAAACAGGGATGCTGGGATGTAAACCTGCCAGTATTCCCATGGAACCTAATAAGAAGTTTCGAACAGAAGATGGGGACGAAATGGCGGATAAAGGAAGATATCAAAGACTGGTTGGGAAGTTGATCTACCTTGCACACACTAGACCTGATATTGGGTTTGCGGTTGGCATGGTAAGTAGGTTCATGAACGCACCTACAATACATCATATGGAGGCTGTATTCCAGATCCTCTGGTATCTAAAAAGGAACCCGGGATCTGGTCTGTTCTTCCAGAAGACCACTAATCGTGAGGTTGAGGTTTATACCGATGCAGATTGGGGAGGATCAGGAACAGACGGTCGGTCCACCACCGGGTACTGCACGTTTGTGTGGGGAAACCTTGTCACTTGGCGAAGTAAAAAACAACCGGTAGTTGCAAAGAGTAGTGCAGAAGCGGAGTTTCGCGCAATGTGCCAAGGAATATGTGAAGGGATATGGCTAGGAAGGATGCTGAAAGAACTTAAAGTTGCAAGAAATATTAAAATGACCCTTTTCTGTGACAATAAGGCTGCAATCGAAATTGCAAAAAACCCGGTACACCATGACCGAACTAAACATATTGAGCTCGACAGACATTTCATCAAAGAAAAGTTGGATGCTAGAATGGTGGGGCTGGAATATGTTACTTCAAATTCTCAGATTGCTGATATTCTTACCAAGGCACTTCCAAAAAGCAAGTTTGATGTCATGAAAGGCAAGCTGGATATGTTGGACATCCATACCCAGCTTGAGGGGGAGTGTAGAAATCCGGAAGTTTAAATCAAGATTAATATTATTTTATTTAGTTCTTATCCTTAGTTGCTAGTTTATCTATATCTAGTTAGTTTTAATTTAAATTCAAGTCTAGATAATGGTTATCTGTTCCAGCCGTCTTTAGGGTTTTGAGTTCTCTATTTAAGGACTTTATTATTGTATTTCTATATCAGATTTTGTGAGAATAAGATACGTATTTTCCCCAGTCTCCTTATTCACGATTTAATAGATTACATTTTCGTGAATTTAAAACAAGCTGTTTTATTGGAAACATCGGTAGAAGATGTGATGAAAGATTTAGTGGGTTGCTTGATTTACAAAAACAACTTTGTGATGACATGTTAAAAACAAGTTCAATTCAAGTTCATGATGTTTCTATATACACCTCAAAGATAGAGAATGCATTAGCTCGTAAAAAGGTATTTCTAGTTCTTGATGAGATTGATAGTCTCGACCAATTGGATGCATTACTTGGAAGAAAAGGGTTTCATCCAGGAAGCAAAGTCATAATAACAACAAAGGACGCATGGTTGACAAAGAGTTGTGCACTATTCAAAACGAACGTTAAACCCAAACATGCAACATACGAGCTTAAAGGCTTATCTGGGATCGATTCACAAAAACTTTTGTGTTTTCATGCGTTCATGTCCAACTATCCCAAGGCAGGTTACGAAGAGGTTTTAGAAAAGCTTGGTAAGTATTGTGAAGGACATCCATTGGCTCTTGAAGTTTCGGGCAAGTCTCTGCATAATCGAGATGTAGCTTATTGGGAGGATTGGATAAAACTGATCAAGAAAGAAAATAGTTCCCGTATAAATAATGTTTTGAGAATGAGCTTCGATTCTTTGCCATCTCAAAATGATAAGGCCCTATTTAAGCATATTGCTTGCTTTTTTGTTGGAATGGATAAAGATGTTACTGAAACAATACTAAAGGCGTGTGATATAAACACAAGATCTGGCATCACAAATTTGATTGACAGATGCCTTCTCAGTATCGGATGGAATAACGAATTGATGATGCATCAGTTGCTTCAAAAGATGGGAAAATTCTTAGTACATCAAGAATCACCTGACAAACCATGGAAGCGAAGTCGATTATGGTGTCATGAGGAGTCATTTAAAGTGTTGAAACAAAAGAATAAGAGGCCATGTGTAGGTGTTAATATTACTGTTAAATGCAATAAATAGTGTCATATTACCTTTGTTTTGTATGCTATAACATTCTACTTTCATCTTTTACACTCACAGAAATCTACCATATTATAGGAATGTCATCAAACCAAGCAATTTTTATGCTATAATTGGGTAACTTTTTGAATTATAGTATAAGACCTGAGAGTGCAATGCTATCATTGGATGTATTTTTCAAAGTACAATATCTAAATAAGATGAAAATAGAAAGTACAGTGTTATGATAGAAATGGTAGTAGGATGCTATCATACATACACGAATGATAATATGTTGCTAGTTCCTGCATTTAGCCCCTCGTAATATTGCATGTCCAAAGTATTTAGTATTGTCTACTAACTATTTTAATTTTTTTGGTATCCTATTTCTTTCTTTATAGGGTATGGAAAATCTTCTAGGCCTTGTCCTTGACATGCGAATGCTTGAGAAAAAGCAGTTGCATGCATCATTTAAGTTGAAAACAGATACATTGAGTAACATGGATAATCTGATGCTACTACAACTCAATTATATGCAAATTCATGGGTCTTACGATAACTTTCCAGAAGAATTGAGATGGTTGTGTATGCATGGGTCCTCTTTGAAGTCTATACCTTTAGACTTACCGATAGAGAATCTAGTTGCTCTTGACATGTCATATAGCAATATTGAATCATTTGGCATTTTTTATAATAACCTACAAAAACTTGAGAGTAGGAAAAAGGTAACTCATCTTCGTTTATTATTCTTCCATGTTAAGTTGATGAAATTCACTACTGTTCCAACTTATCTCTTTTTCAGCAGCTAACTGGATGGTGTGCAAATGACAAAAGGTTGCTTGGATCGTTAAAGATTCTTAATTTTAGTTTCTGTGAAAAACTCCGTAGTCTGGGTGGCTTTGACGAAATCCCTGCACTTGAGAGGTTAATTCTTACAAATTGTGATGGTTTGGTTGAGGTCTGCGAATCAATTGAGCAATGTGTTGAACTTATCCTCGTTGATCTGAGCTACTGTAACAAGCTTGAAAAACTTGAAAGAATCGTAGGCATGTTAAAGAATGTTAAAACACTAAAACTAGAAGGTTGTAATCTTGGTGAGCCCCAGATCAAGATTATAGATATGGATTCACCAGAAATGCTCAAGTCTAATAGCGTTGGCATAAACACGATAACCATTTCCTCCACCTTTCCGGAGGCGCTACCAAATGATTCAAAGTTCTTTGTGATTTCTTTACCGAAATCTTTAGTAAGTTTGTCACTAGAGAACAATAATTTGTACACGGAATCCTTTCCAATGGACTTTAGTTGCTTATCCATGTTAAAGGAATTATTTTTAGACGAAAATCCTATCATTTCCTTGCCCGATTGTGTGAGAACCCTTCCTAGGCTAGAGACACTTGGCATGTCAAACTGTCAAATGCTGACGTCAGTTAAGCATCCTCCACATACATTAAGATTGTTGATACTCTTTTCTGATTATAAGCATTCGCTATGCAAAGTTTCATTTGATCCAGAAATGTCCCCACTAAACTTTTTTATACAGTGGAAGATGTTTGTATCTTCTTCATTTTAATTTGAAGGCATGGTGAAAATCCAACCAATGGCAGGTGTTGAGGAAAAGGTATTACGTAGTTTGGGCTGGAGTAAGCTAGATTTTCTTAACGGAAGGCGTGTGCGAACTGATTTTTTGTTTACAGGATCAGAGGAATCTGAAATCCAGGTTTTCTCTAGTTTTCTATGTCTATGTGAAGATGTGTGTATACATAATGCATGGTGAAAACTTAAGGTGGTTGTATCTCGCAGATGTATTATGAATTTGGAATATTCAGCACAATATATGGAGGCGAAGAGATGCCGAATTGGATTACAAATAGAAGCACGGGGCCCTCAATATCATTTACCATCCCATCATCTCCTAATAACCTCACAGGATTGAATTTCTGCTATGTGCAGATGCCATTAGATATCGAGCTCCTTTATTTGCCAATGATCATAGTTAGTAATATAACAAAGAACCATATCTGGATATACCAACATTACATTGAAAGTGTCAATGATGGTGGAGACTGTCTAATATTGTTAAGCCATTGGATGTTTGGGATGAATGAGATGGAATGTGGTGATCACATTACTATTACCGTGAGGAAGAGACCAATTGATATCTGCAGTGAAGTTGCAAAGGAGTGTGGAGTGAGTTTTGTGTATGATGATGGAGACAAGGATGAAGAAGAAGATGCGTTGGATTATTACAAGTCATGGAATCACATCATTGGTCGAGATCTTACCGGATTTCAGCTAACAAATGGAGAATACCTCTTATGCATGGAGCGATTTATGATGCTTAGCAATGAAATGCATCCATGGCGTCACCTTGTTGGAACTGATGCCTGCTATAAAGGTAGATATCATTCTTATGTATTACTTTTTTTCTAGCAACGGTGTCACAAAAAACATATTGGAGATCACACAACCAATATATTTTTTAAAAATATCGGACCTGGAATTGATTTTCTGAAGGACAAGAACTTGACATAACAACATCCATATAGCTAAAACAACAATTTTTTCCATCATCGATATATATGCTACAGCTAGGCCTGTCTATGAATTTGGTTTAAATTGGATGCATAATGGATCATAATCTGACCCATGACCCATGGCTCAACTTTTGTCAACAGATGGACCATGCCTTTCTGTTTAATAATAGACGGATCAGGACCCAATGGTTTAATATTCATTTTATTGACCTCTTTTATATAATCTTAAAAATAAAAGTTATATTTCTAATGTTCAATTGGATTAACCCAGATTGATCAGCGAGCTATAACTTGATCAAGTCATTTTTATATGTTGGATCATATAAAAATAATATCTTATTGGAACTAATTAAAAGACCTAGCTATAAATTGCTTTGTCCAAGTGGATGTATATGAATAATAATTAACTTATCATTTTTTATTTGTATATAGAGGAAGTGTGCTTTAGAGCTTTATCCCAAAGGAATTCCAACAAACTTGGTCACATTCGTGAGGTATACTTTTTGATACCCAAATTTTTTCTTATCACATGAACAAAAAACACACAACAAAATATGTTATCATCAAAGTTCTTAATTGATCCAGGTTGTAAAAAAATAACGACAGGTAGTGTGGAAATGACATCTAAACATACTTCAAACATGCAAACTTTTTATGCTTCAAGAATTAAGGAGCCCATTAACCATCACTGGAGAGGCCTCAATGGCCAATACTCGATCCAATTTCTTCATACGGGGCTTCAATCTCAGGATTTTCGTGTTTTATCTGGATTTTTTGTTTTTGTTTATTTTTTATCAGGTAAATAGTGCGGTTTAAGTGATTTCTATCAGTAATGATATTTTAGTTATTTCCAAATTCTAAAATTCTGGCCATAGGAGCCAACGATAGATGCATAAAATTTAATTGTGATGCAACATTATTAATTATGTTTTTCTTGTTTCTTCTATGTTAATAACACGCACTACATTTCTGAAGTAAAAGAAAAAAAAATTACTGTTTATCGGTTGGTAGGGAGAACATATTTTATGAGTTGGATAATCAGCAAATATAATCTCACCAATTATTTTTCTTTATTTTTTAAAGAAAAATACTTCGCACATCATGAAAATGGTTTCTTCAATGGTTTTTACTGTTCAGGATCATGTTTTATGAGTTTTTCATTTATTTTTTATATTTTTTTGAGAAATATTTTTCATTGTACTTTTTTGCACAAGGATCCCGATAATAAAAAATAATACTAAAAAATCATGGTTTTGGCTAAATTAATTAATTCTTTCAAATTTAAGACCAATAAGGTTCAATCAGATTAGTGGCATGTCATAAATAATTCAATTACATTGCTAACAATAGGTAATATACTTTAAGACCTATAATTTTTAGCCATAATGGTAGGATATTTATATTTTGCTACCGATATAGCCAATATACTTTATTTGTTATATATTGCTATTATTCGTAAAGAAATGCAAGTAGGTTACCATCATAACTAATTGTAAGTATATTATGTGTAATGAAATGCAAATATGTTGCTATTATGAGTTACAAATTGCTATTAACAGTCACAGTAAATTAAATATGTTGTTATCATTTGTAAAAACTGGTAAATACAATGTTATTATGGATAAAAGGTAAAATACATTGCCTAACAAAAGTAAAAATATAATGATGTTACTTCAATGGTCAAATATGACATAACCCCTTTTCATATTCATTTAATAATGATACTAATATTGATAATAATGCTATTATTGGATCGGTTAATTTTGCACACCCCTAAATGGATAAACAAATCGGAAAAGCCATCATAAAAAGTTGGGTAAGCGAGAACCAAATTGTATGCACACCCCTAAATGGATAAACAAATCGGAAAAGCCATCATAAAAAGTTGGGTAAGCGAGAACCAAATTGTATGCAAATCTCTCAATCGCGGTTCTTATAGTCTTGAAAACATTCGACATATCGAAGATAACAATGCTAACATGTCACTAATCTACAACATTAACATTCAAACAATCATGCAGAAAATACCACATCCTTGAATAACACAACACACATTTTCGAGTTTTATCGGTAGGAACGAAGTCCTCTCCAAAGAAGTAATCATAAATCTTGCATCGTGTCCGAATGTCAGCCCAATCCCACGACTCTCGTTTAATAGCAGAAGAATACTTAAACTTGCCAATAAATAACACATATTCTCCTATTGTCTTTTCTAACGTCACCCATTTCATTTCACCAAAATCTAGTTCATGAACCTTGTTCACATTTTCATCTTGAAACAAATAAGACCGATCCATAATATAAAGATTTTCACCCAAACTCACAAACTCTGGACTTTTCAAATTTAACTTCCGAAAATTCTTGGTTTCGAGTAACATCAATTTAGGGTTCAGATTGATTCTCATTTCACATAAACAACAATCCGCATGTAGCGTATATATCTTCCCCTTGAAAGCATGTAAATCAAGAATTGGGAGAGTGGACGTGACGTGATTCCATCCTCGTTTACCCTCTATATAAAACGATATTTCATGGGTGAATCTATATGAAATAACAAACACCCACTTAGACATTATACGTGAAAAGACGAGAATACCCCTGACGTTCGACGGATCAACACACGCGTATAAATGTAACGCGGGGAAATGAAGTTGTTGGCGCGTGATAGGATTCACGAGCGAGAAGTCATGGTGGCTATTTCCAAATAAAATTAGGTAGCCGCAAGTGAATCCGAAACATGTCATTGGAGAAGAATTGGGAAGGAAGGTTTCGATTTTTCTTCCTTCAAAGTCGCGCATGTAGCAGTAGTCTTTATTGTTGGGATGACGAAAGATTGATATGAGCATAGGTGGTCTTGATGCCATAAAGGTGGTTTTATTAGAGAGTGCGAATGACCTCCATGATTTGCAAACTTTGCAGAATGAAAGAAAATCAACAACTCCGAGTTGCATCATAACTAATAAAAGCAGGTCGTGGTTAAGGTTTGACCATGGTGTCGCGCCACCATTGTTATTAGTCTTGAACCTCTTTGTGGTGGATGATGATGTGGCATCATCATCAGCCTCATTCATAGTCTTTGTCTTGGTAATTCTTACTCCAAGAACTTTTGAAAATCATGACATGAAAAAATGAGAAATGACGCGAACTAAGCAACATAGGGAATTTAGGAGCATTTGAAGCAAATCATTTTAATATACAATATGGGACTAGGATTACTCGATGATGCATGTCTAGTATCATTGAAAGTAGCATCCATGGTACATATTATTGCTCGAATTAGACATGAAAGTCCCTCAAGTTAACTTTACGACAAATCTTGAGATAACCGAAAGCAACCAATTGAAACCATAGAATAAGTACGAAAGCCTTGCAGAAATCACAACCATTCCACAATTATATCTTGAAACATTGGAAATATTCGAATTTAGAGGCAATGTTCTTTAGAAGAACTTAAACTACATTTTGAAACCTAAATAGACAATTGAAGGTGCTTAAGATATGAGTCAAACCCTCTTCCAAATCAGTTCCAAAAATTCAATTATTACCGGTGTTCTAAAAGGCGCGCCATGGCGTGCCTCAAGGCGTGCCATGGTGTAAGGCGCGACTCTGCCGTCCCGAAAACACTCATGACGGTGCTACTAGGCGTGGCGCGTGCCAAGGCGAGCCATGGCGTGCCATGGCGTGAGTTTTTACTATTTGAGGCCCGTTTTTTCTTCTTTTTCTTGCATTTTTGATTGGGCATAAAAGATTTGAGTTTTTGTTAACTTTTTGTTATTAGTTATTGATAAAACACTTCTAAAAACTTGATATGTTAGATATAAATCTATATTTATATGTATAATATAATATACATTCATATAAAATTGCCGCCTTACATCACGCCTTGAAAAACGCCATGACTCGCCAAGGCTCGTAAAACTTGAGGCTTGACATTGCCGCCACGCCACGCCTTACGCCATTTAGAACCTTGATTATTACTCAATACTATAGAGCCCTACATGTAATAAGAAACTTATAAATCTAACACTTCAATTTTGCTAAAATTTCCACAAAATTAGCAGAGATGATAACCCATAATGATTTCATTTTTCAACTACAGAAATCAATATTACATAGAATACTGTGCGACAAGTTGGGGCTAGCTCACTTGGCTAACAATGTGATTACTAACAAGGAGGTCATGGGTTCAAACCCTGGCACTAACATAACAATGAGTAGTTTAGGAGTAGGAGTATGATAGATTTGCCGTTCAAAAAAAACATAGAATACTGTGTGGTATGAGAGAGTGTGTGTGCGCATACCGTAAGTTAATTTCAGGGCCACCTAATTCTTGGCAGCATCCCCAATAAGAATTCTGGTCAAAAGAAGCGCCAACGGTTGATTCCGGTAACAAGAATAGCTGGAAAGTCCAATTTCGATAACTTGAAGAGCCCGACAGTGGATGTTAGAATAGCCAAACAATCGATTCCAGAAGCTTCGATCCATGGGGGATGAACTTGAACATCCGCTCAATGCTGTTACGTTTGGTGTCGTCGATGCTTCTGAAGATTAGCCTTTTAGGTTATCGATAGTTAACATATGAGTAAATTACACCATTGGTTCTGTGGTTTGACTAAGGTTGTACTTTTGGTTCAAGTATTGAAAAGTTGATGTAGATTGTCCATGTGGCTTCCAAAACGAACAGAGCTCCTTGTTCTATATAAAATGACCTTATTGGCCTTTCTATTTTTTTTTTTTTTTCGTTTATCTTTTTATCCATTTATATTTTTAATATGAATCAATAAAGTGGCGAGTGATCTCATCTCTAAAAGGAGCTTCTTTGTAGAAGAACTCAAGCAAACCCATTAGTGTGAACATATCTAAAATCCGAAAAATACCATACTGAAAAGAGAGCCAAAAGAGGCTAATAGGATCAAGTGGATTGAATCCTGATTGGTTTCTCCTCTTTACTACAACAATACCAGCCACTCCCATCGAGATTGTAGAGAGAACAAGCCCAACCCCAACTCTTTAGAGTTGATTAATTGCTTGAGGATTTTCGGTAAATTTTCGTGTAAACGTTACAAAGAAGAACTCACTGATATGAGTTTCTTGATACCTACTGAGTTACTTATTTCGTCCCTCAGTTTTTCAACTTGTTTGTCGTTTAGAGAGTGCCATTGATGAACTAGCTTGTACTGTAAGGTTGCAACTTCAAAAGCTAAGACTCCAATTCGAGATTTTTCTTGACCATGTTCGTGCTTTTTTGAAAATTTCAATAGACCAGGGAACCATGACTCAACCACCTGATTATAGATAGAGGCATCTGAAATAATAACAAGGAATTTCACTTAATTGAATCGTAAAATACAATAGTATGAAATCATGTAAAAAGAAAATCATCAAGTGAAGAAACAATAGTACTCGACCGGATATCTGGAAGAGGGGAATTGCTAGGAAAAGGGAAGGCATTAGGTCAAGAATGAAAAACGAAACTCACATTGAGAGAGAGAGAGAGAGAGAGAGAGAGAGAGAGAGAGACGTGGGGGCATCAGGGGTGGGGTGGGATTTTTTTCTTTTTTAATTTCTTAATTTTTACTAAAATAAAAAAAAGAAATTATAAAAGGCAATAAGGTAATTTTACATGGACGGTGGGGAGAGTTTTTTTAATTTCTTAATTTTTGTGAGAACAAAAAGAAAAATAAAAGGAAATTATAAATGACAATAAGGTTATTTTACATGGATCTATGCTCGTTTTAGAAACCATATGGACCATCCACATCAATTTTTCAATAGTTAGACAAAAAATGCAACCTTAAACAAACCACATGAACCCATGGTGTAATTACTCTTAATATATTACTTTTGATAGATAAATATCTAAATTACGCAATAGGTTACAAAAAGCTCATGATGGGTCTTGTTGTAAAATTGTTTTTGCTTTTAAAATATAATTTGGTTGAAACTGGTGAAGTTTCTATTATCTATTTTAGAAAATTTAGAAAAATTGTTTGGTTGTGCACTTTTATTACTTTGTATCTTGTATTTTTGTTATTTAAAATACACCCCACCTCACCAAATGGTTTTCTTTTCTTGTATATATTAAAATCTAGAAGTTATATCAATTTGTGTTTACTCGAGTATGGTTAAAAAAATAAAAGAATTAGCATATATTTATGGTTATAATTGACATTTTAAAAATTAATCAACATTTAAAATTGATCTCAATATGTTTTGGTAATTGGTTCGCCATTAAAGATATGTCAATTCCTTATTAAATCTTACTTTTCATTCACTAGTAAGTCACCAAATAAGTTAAGCTACTCATATCAAAAGAGCAAATTCAAAGAAAATGCTACAATGATTGACAATAAAATTTTCCTATAGAGAAATAGTGTTGAAGTCTTTCTTTTGAACAACAAAAGCATAGATTTATTATATCTGCACGTGCAACAATGTATAGATACATAAATAATGTGTAGAACATAATAAAACATACAAGGTGTCACTATATGTTAAGCCTTATTAATTTGAACTCAAGACCTCAAGGTTATCTTAATTAAGTAATGACCACTTGGACAATGTACAAGCCTAACACTTATTACTAATAGTTGGAAAGTTATTTATTTTAGGTCTCGATAAATTTCTAGTTAAGGTAATGTGATAATGATATAAAAATCATTATATTTTGGGTTAGTAGATATGAATTAGTTTAATTCAAATAAACCATCCAATTTAAGAATATATTTCTATCAAACTATTATTACCTCCTACACCAAATTTTAAGTTTTACATGTCAGCATGACATTTCATTAAGTTACATGGCAACTTAAGTGAAATTTACTATAGATAATTAGCCTTTACCATTGCTTTATTAAAATAAATGTTAATAGAATGAAGGGGGTGCCCACCCACCCCATCTTGCCCCTGGCCCACCTTCTCCTTTGTCGATGAAACCCTCAAGATCTTCCTATTTACATAGCTCCTCTCACATTTCAAATTTCAAAGGTCACATACAGATATAAAACTTTAAGCACCCAACACTCAATTTTGATTGAAATTAGCCAGTGTTACAATTGTTCTCATCATTAATTCTCATTAGCTGAGGTGAAACCTTCAATTCTCCATTATCTAACACACAACTAACATCTTACATATTGATGTTGATGACCAACGACAAACCGATAATTATACAAATTAATTGATACCTACTTAACTATGAAACAACAACTATCATACTACTAGCAAAAGAAAGACTCCAACACACAAACCAAAAGAAAGACTCCAACACCATTTCTGAAAAATATGTATATAGCAAATTTAATACTTCTAGTAAAGTAGTTATAATTTGCATATATGCAGATGATATGTTGATTTTTGGTACTGACTAAGATCAAGTTGATAAAACCAAGTAATTTTTGTCATCTAGCTTTGATATGAAGGATTTAGGGAATGCTAAGGTAATTCTTGGTATAAGAATCAAATAAGGAAACAATGGATTTTCAATTTCTCAATCTGATTACATTGAGAAGATATTGAAAAGGGTTAGCTTTGAAAGTTTTAATACCTGTTAGCACTCCTATAGATCCCAATCTTAAGCTTCTACCTAATAAAGGGGATCTATTGTCTCAACTTAAATACTCATAAGCTATTGCATGTCCTATGTACGCCATGACTAGCACTAGGCCGGATATAACATATGTTGTAGGAAAGCTTAGTGTTAGGACAAAATTTCGATATAAAATGGTAAATCAATCAAGTAATTAATCAGGTAAGCAATTAAGACAAACAATAAAAAAATATTAAGTGAACAAGGTGTTGAATGCATGATTAGAAAATTTGAGTGAATACAGAATAAGATCTCTCAAGTTCTTACTCCAGTGCTCTCTTGCTAACTCACTCTCTTGGCTATGTCTCAAAACTCGTGTATTCGACCTAGATATCACCCTTGATATTTATACAGAATCAAGGGGACAATAGTACATTAATAACAGAATAATAGTACAGTCACGATAACAACTAACACATATATTGTACTAGCCAATAAAAAGCTGTAAGAGTTAGGTACCACCTCACATCTCATCGTGCACCAAAAAGTAAACAAAATGATTGGTTAAGTACAACCTTTGGTATCATCTTAGCACCTGCCTTTGGAGATATGACTTCGGAGTCATCTTCGCAACACTTCGGCACAAAAAAAATTTAACCCAACAATCTCCCCCTTTGTGCAAAGTAAGGGAGTCCGAAGTCAAAGATAGTGATGTACTTCAAGCATGCAGTCTCTGACTGCGATCCACCAATCTAAGTGTTCTTTTATCTTCTTTCTTTCCACAGAGGTGTTCTTCGGACAGGCACAGTAGCGAACAACTAGGAATTTCAACATGTCGGATGCGTATCACCCTTTTTAGTTTATGTCAAAGACTTTTTTACCCGTCCTCTATCCCGCAGGAAGCTTACCTCTGTAGACTATCCCCCAGGGTTTATCTACGATTTCACTATCATCGTAGGAATCGATGTCATCAAGAGTATAGTAGGTAGTGACTTCCCATACTTTTAGAAACATCAAAATTATAGTTAGTTAAAAGCTTCATATAATATTTCAAGGAACTGTACACATGCTTCCTGCCCTAAGTGAAGACGGCTGGAGAAGGAGAGAGATTCGAAGGCGGATGGCTCAACATTTTCGTCATCACTACGGGTTTATGATAGGGAAATCAGTGACGTTGAATCTTAACTCTTATTGGTCATAGCCCTGCAAGACGAAGTAGTTGATGTTTTGGTATTTCTCTTCAAAACATTTTCCTAAATTCATGGAGAAGATCCTCACAATCTTCTTTGAACTCCCCACAACTTGGGGTTTTTGGGTCAGATGTGCATGAAACCGAATCTTCATGTGCTTGAAGGTTTCAACACTCCCAGGAGACACCCTCATAATCAATCGGAAGAAAGCGAAGGTCTTTAGATTATGGGGTATATCCAGTTGTTCATCATCGATGTTGGTTGTAGAGTATCTCTTGAGAGGAATTCGATTGAAGACATCGAAGTCCGCAAAACCTACAGTTGCACTTGATTCAGCATTCCAAGTCTTGTCGATTGGACCAAGATCCTAGGTGGTGCCTATCCTTCCCAAGGTGATAAAGTTGATTTGTCTTAATTTTTCTAACTCAATAAGGGGTTGTTGTTTTCGTTCTTCCTTGCTAAGTTCCACTACACCGGCTTTACCGTGATCTTGGGATCCCGAAGTTGCAAACCTCGAAGCACCTAAACCAGATGCAGTAGTGGTAGAAGTGATTGTTGAAAATGCAGGACCTAAGCTAACTGGTCCCGATCCAATTGTAAACCCCTTCAGATGTTAGGATTTGGAGTTGGAGGCCTGAAGGGCGGTCGTGTCAATCCAAGTGTGGCAATTAGAGGAATTATTGTGAAAGTTGCAAAAGTGGTTGTTACAGTAATTTTTATTCTTGGGTAAGAGGAGGAGGAGATGGTATGTATGTTTAATGGAGAGGTGATTGGTGTTGGTGTTGTTCAGCCTATTGATCCGAAAGAGTTCTTTCTGAATCGGAGTCAACTTCCAAAACAGCTTTCTTCATCTCCTTCCTTCATCTCTTCGGATTGGTGCGAGTGGGTGGTTGTTCTGGCTGTTTTCTCTTCTGAATGGTCTTTTGCTTTTGTGGAGGAACACTCGAGCCTCCGGTTGTTTTCTTTTTACTTTTGGTTTTCTCAATAACAACAACATCTTCTATAGTCCTGGAAGCCTCCAAATCTTGAATGGGATAAGGAAGTACAAGTGTAGAACAATATTTGTCAACAATTTGATTCAGAAGTGTTACCTTTAATATCATAACATGTGGAATTTTAGCAATAAAACCAAAGTCTGAATCATTAGTTGGTGCTGGAATGTGAAAAGTGTTGTAAGCCATCATGGTAGGGTTTCATTGACCTAAATTTTGGCATGTCGATAGGCATCACCGACGACAAGTGCACAAAATCGAGCAGAATAAATTTCAGTCCCACTTTTGGAATGATTCACATAGTCATAGAAGTCCGCCTATAGAATCGAAGCGTAGTCAACCTGAAAATTATAGTAAAGACCAAAGAGAAGATGTGTGAAAGTCTGGCTTGACAGCCCAGGCGTTCTTCCTGAAAGACAATGGAGAAGAATGCCAAAGAAAAATCTCCATAGGCTTGGTAGTATGTTCTTCTTGACTGACTGAATGAATCAAACAGTCGAGAGTATCCGATAAGGTTGAATATCTTCATTAGTTCAATAGTTGAGGCAGTGACAAGTTTTTCATAGAGAGGCAGATGAAGAGCCCTCGTGAAACGTCTTCGATTAACATATAGTCGTTTGGTGGATTTTTTTGGTAGTACAACCTCAAACAAAATGTTTTCAGTGTGTCTGGTCTGAGGGTTAGCATTGACGATTGTTGGTGTGGTATGTGCCCTGAAGGCCAACGTTGCCAGAACAGCCAGGCAACCAGACAGAGCAATATCATGGACGGAGTGCTTAAGGCATTCAGACAAAGCATTAAGAGGTTCTGGGTAGAGGGTTGGACCAAAGATTACCAAGTAGTTTGAAGCCTGTGAGTGGAAGGTCGGGATCGAAAGACCTTCTTCAAAATTGTGCAAGGATGAATCTTGTGCAGCAGCCATTGATGAACAACGAGGAAGACGATGAACATTTGTTGTAGAGAAAAGCTAGGGTTAGTTTGAGAGTTATGATCATGTAAAGAATACCAAACGGCTGAGATATTTTATTTATACTCTAGTTGGTCGCTAGGTGCATGAGAGAGAGTGAGAGAGGTGGTCACTTAATGTGCATGTTGAAAATGTCCAATCATAGAGCGACAGGTCAACTGAAACGATCGTTCCACTAACCCTGTGTTACACCCCCAAACCATGATGGCGATATCGTCGGAGGGTAGAATGTCATACAGTATCACAAACATTGGATATATTGAAACATAAGTAACTAAACAACCATCATACAGTATAATTGGAAAGTTAAATGTTTGAATGTTATTGTTTCAACCCAATTACCATATGATAAACAAAATAAACAAAAGTGACGTCTTCGCGTCGCATCCCAAAAGATAGTCGTACCTGACTAATGGTTCCCTGAGAATACATTACGATTTTGTAGTGAGAAAATTGGTATTTTTCTTAGAATAATCGGAAGTGTTTGTATCAAGAAAAACAATATTTTCTTTAATGTTATTGTAGTTTTAAAAGCCATAAAACCTGAGTGTATAAGTAAAACCATACTTATTTGTATCCTGATAAAATGTAATTTTTTATCATAAACCAAAGTGTATAAGTAATTCTTTACTTATATTAACTGTAAACAAAATGTAGTCTCATATTATATAAAACTAAGTGAAGTTGTTTTCCCCAAACAATGGATATTCGTTGCCGTTACATGTGAGTTTTTATAACCTCGCTAATGACTAGATGGCCCGGTACGACTCTCTCCGAACGTCGTGTAACCGGTAGACATTTGTCACATTTGACCCCTCAGTCGTAGTTGTAGCTAACGAAAATAGGTGGGGGTTGTCAATCCCCTATAGATCTATACACAACTATCTCGCTCATAAATGATTAAGGTTATAATTCAAGGCTTATTGGGTACTTCTCTTAGTACGATGAAGAATGTCTCAGATAACTACTCAACGTGTTATAATCCTTGTTCATAAATGAAATGGGATCATTTGTATTAGTACTTATCAGAATATAACGATGATAATCAAATGTATTAATCATATATCTATATAATTATCTTTGTGGTTTGTTTGTCGTAACAATGTTGTTTGACTCAACATTATCCGAGTACGATTTATATAAGTGTTTATCGTATGTGAAACTATCATAATTCATCTATGATACTTTGAAGTGTAATATATATATATATATATATATATATATATATATATATATATATATATATATATATATATATATATATATATATATATATATATATATATATAAATTTATTCCTTTTTTGTTTGCTTAAAAGTTACGTTGTCGTTCGTGTCTAAATTATATCCAATATAATTAAATTGTGTGTTTTAGTCACTATTTTTATTTAACTCAAGTTTGCTAAATAAATATTTCACGTCCATTATAATCGTTATTGTTGGGTGTTGAAATAGATCAAACAAAGAGATATGATTGATATTCTATCAATATATATTGTACTAAGCAATTCACACTGTAAAATGCAAGTAAGAATAGTAAAGAACACAGTGGAATTGGATAACGTGTGCCGAATGCTTTGATTGATTGATTAGGGTTTTACAATGGGTTTATACGTGATCAGTGATACGTATAGTACAAATTTGTTACAGAGAATATCCTATCAGTGTACTAGACAATAGGATTAAAGATTCATGCACCACATAATAGCAGGCACGCGTCCATCAAAAGGTTGTTACTTGAATGAAGCCTTCGGATCCTCCATGCTAAACACTTTGGAGTCTTTAGGCTTCGGGGCCTTCTTAACAAAACTTAGGTCTTCGGATTGAGCGGCACTTCATCGCAAACATAACTCAACAATCTCCTCCTTTGTGTGAAGTGCATCCGAAGCCTATTTCTTGTAATGTCTCTTGAAAGCTTGTTTCAAGGTATGTCGCACGGTCAACCACTAGTTACGATATTCTTTCACATTCCTCTTCTCTTGCCAATTATTCACAAAGCAGTTGTTTACCAATCCCAACACTTGGGAAATGGATTCCGAAGGGTATAGGCCCAAGTAATCAATCTCGAAAAACTTAGTGACCATAGTTTCGTTGTCACTTGATAACCCTTTGAAAGCAACACCCCAGGGCTTGTCCACAATCTGCCCGACTTTTAAATGATCGAAGTTTTCAATTGTAGTTGGTGGGGGTGCAAGAGCCTGTCCGAAGAGTTTTGCCACAACGATGTCAAACCTGGCAAATCTCAGAAGATAATTTCGGAAGAAGGAGGAGATGTGATCCTTTGCTGCAGTGAAGACCGTCATTGACTCGACTTCTTTTCCAGCTGAGAACTTTAGGATGTCAAGAAGTACAATAAAATCAGAGGGATCCATAATTGGAAAGTCTGCTATTGTAAATATTGAATCTTCTTCATTGACACCCCAAAGTACGAAGAATTCAAGGTTTTGAAATCTAACGTACGTCTCTCCTTCTTTGATGGATACGATTTTTACTATCTTCTTCTCACTCCATACATAGTTCGGAGCCTGGATGAACTTTTCATGGAATGCTATCTTCCTTTTCTTGAATTCGGTCAATTTATCTTTTGGAAATTGCAATTCAAATTGTAGAAAGGCAAAGGTATTCAGTTTGTATGGAAGATCAAGTTGACGGTTGATCCCGGATTTTGTATCAAGGCTCTTGAGAGGAAGCCTATTAAAGACTGTGAAGTCATTGAAACCAATGGCTCTGATCAATTCCTCAGTCCATGTTTGGTTTTCGTTTGCAACGGTGTTGATCATGATCATCTTCTTGTAGTCTTCCTCACATTCTTTATGGACTTGCTCCATGTGGGGAGCAATCCTCAACTCTTTGCCTTGTGATTTTGAACCAGAACCACTTGCTTGAGTTGTTGTTGTGGTTCCGAAGGCAGGACCAACGGTGGAGATGATTGGTGGAATGAAAGTTGGTCTTCCCAGGATGGTGGGTTGATAAGTGGTTTGTGGTTCGGAGGTTGTAGTAACCAAAGCTTGAGATCTTGATGCTGCGGTAACCAAAGCTTGAGTAACCATGGCTTGAGATCCTGAGGCTGCGGATTCTCCCCCTTGTGAGGGTTGAGCCAGTGGTTCAGCCTGAGCAATTGCCTGAGGATTCGGCCTGTTAGCTTGAGAGTGTTCCATTTTGAGTGACACATTGATCATAGTTTGAAGAGTTCTCTTTAGCTTTTCGACAATATCCGAAGTGATTGCAGCATTGGTTTTCTTGAGTTCGTTTGCAAAGACGGTTACTGCAGAACGCGACTGTTCGCTTGTGAGCGTCTGATAGGTGTTTTGCAAACCCGGTTTGGTATTGCAAATTGAAGAACTTTGTCTCGTCCCAAAGGTCATTCAGAGCCTTCATCACTTCGGAGTTCGATGACTCCATTTTCTCCACAAAATCATTTATTTTCTTTTCTTTTTGCTCCTTAAGGAGCCGGTGTCTTTCTTCTACTTGTTCAACCACAGTGTTGAAATTTCCTTCAAAAATTCGTTGAATGTTGATCTGTTGATTAAGAATTCGTTTTTCAGATACCTTGACTAATTCACTCATCTTTTTTGTCAAGGCTTTTTGGGCTTCAGCCATTTGTTTACCAAAATTTCCTTCAGGTTTCCTCAAGGGATCAAACCTGTGTTTGACTGGAGAAGAGCATCCAGTTTTTGATTGAGAGTCTTGTATTGTTTGCCAAGGATGAAGTCAGAGTCATCAAGACTGTCATCATCATTGTCTTCTATCGTGATAGGTGCCATGTGAAAGGCAGCCATGGTTTCTTCTGTTGATGGGGGTTTTGAAAATATGGCGGTTTCAAAATCGAGGTCATCTTGGAAAGGATAATCAAGAAGCGATGTATCCACACTAGAGGATGGAATATTTAACAATGGTGTTGAAGAGGTGATGATTTGGTTGAGATGTTTGAGGGGCTGAAATAGTAGGATTTTCTTTGTTTGAAGTAATGGGTTCGGAGGTATGAGTAGTAGAGATAGGAGGAGTTTCTGTGGTATGGATGGTAGAGGTGATTGGAGTAGTGGTTGGTGGTACCTCCGAAGTGGATGTATGTATTGTAGAGGTTTGTTGGGATGTAATAGTGGAGGTGAAGGTGCAGTTGTAGGAGGTGGAGGAGGTGGAATAGTGGTATGTGGTGGAGTTGGTGGTCTGGTTTCATGAATTAGGGAGGACTGGTGTTCTTCATCATGTTCTTTTTGGGTGTCTTCGGAGTGTGATTTGCTAGACTCCGAATGCTCATCAACAACAAGCAATTTCCTAGTATGCTTCGGTTGTTTGCGTTTGGGTGTTGTTTGTTCTGTGGCCTTCCTCTTACTAACCACTTTCTTTGGACCACTTGGTCCTCCTATTGCCTTCTTTTTCCCTTTGGTTTGAACTGGAGGTTTGACAGGTGCAGCTTGGGTGACCTCACGAACAGGGTAAGGTATAACAAGTGTATTGCGATACATGTTGACCTCATTGCACTTCATTGACACCTTTGAGAGCATCATTTTGAAAGGTTTTCTGCAAATCAATGAACTAAAAACCCTAAGTTCACATGCAACCTAAATTGGATCTATGTTTTCTAACTTTGAACATATAAATAATTCCTAAAAGGCCAACAGAAAAATTGCTAAAAGAAATAAATAAGAAAACTAACCTTTTAGTTGTTTCTTGCAAGCTAAGCAACGCAAGTGCCTTGCCTCAAATGAAGTCACATCCAAGACTAGGGTTTTAAAAAGTTCCAGAGAGAGGGAAGAGAGAAGAATTCTGTGGCTTTTATGGTGCCTAGGGGTCTCTACTTATAGTTTCCAAGTGGCTACCAGATAAACCTTTAGAGATAAACCTTTTTGAATTCAAATAAGATAAACATTTATCTATTAATTCAAATATATTTATCCTAACATATAATAATCGAAATTATGGATTATCCCTCCATAAATTAGTTGGCCACTTAAACTACCATAACTGTCACTTACTCAACTATTGAATAATTACAATTCAGCCCCTGCACCTTTAATTAATCACCAAATTAATTCCAATTAATTCCAGATTAATTTCTAATTAATTAATATTGTTTCTAATTAATATATTATCACCATAATATATTAATAAACTATTTACTTTATTTCTATTGATTTATTAATCATATAATAAATCAATCTTTCTCTCTCCTGTATTTTCTGCTAAACCTCGAGCCATGAGGGCAACCCAAATGGAATTTGCTACTATCAATTAGGTAAATACAAATTATTAGTCATGGCTTAGACACATAATCCAACAGTCTCCCACTTGGATAAGTCTATGACTATAATTACTAATTTATTCTCTAATTGATCAGCAAACTGTAGCTTCCTAGAAACTGCTGCCGAACTTTGACCCAGTCAGTTCTGTCCATAGATAAGTGATCATACGATCCTTCGTATAACAAGATATTTTCAGACGCGAGACATGGATTGAGATCAATCTCTGTCCGATACTCTGTTTCCCGATTTCTGATTTGCATATGACATAAGCCTTCTAATTGAACACATCAATTCAGTCCAGGCTGCCTAACACTTTAGTCAACTTCAAAATCATCGAGAGGCCTACAGATATCTGTTTCCCATCAGGGTCAAGGAACGAATAAGCTTCGACTCATATGCTTGTGTCTTTTACTCATCAAAATCGCGTACAACAATACATTTTATAACCTCGACTTACCGATGCGTTTACGCACTATCAATGCACAACCGACTTGTAAATTTCATCTCATATGTCTCTGCTTCAAGACCATAAGATATTATTGTCTCAAAAATTGCTGGTGATATAATCCATGAAGCAATTCTTTGAGTATGGGTTTATCCGATACTCAAATCTCCATTTTCTAAGTAATCATGAACGTTGTAGCAATACTGTTGCTATGTCTAACTCCTTAGACAGTCTACAATTCATTTCATGACAGTCTTGATTCAATACTTACCTCCTAAAGCATGAGCAACTGTGGACCTTTCGAATAATCAAATTATTCGGGAAGTAAAACATGCGAAAGCGAAACATAAAATCTGACTGGCAGCTACTCTTGCTTATTACCAAGTCTCCACGAGGTAATCACCAAGTCGGATATTGTCATAATACTATTATCGGTTTCTTGGTTTTCTTTTAAAACTTTAATTCAAGTTTTATATCTATGCATACATGAACCTTTTAATTTTTCTATGTATCCAAAGTGTCTTACACTGATACACGTCATTGTAGATGATCCAATCGGATGCTCTTCCGATGACATCTCAATATGTTATTCTGTCTTTCTCTCTCCCAAATCCATTACGGTGATGTGTACTGTGACTTCCCATGGTTCTCGGGGTCTTCAGTCTACATGACTGCACCCTAAGACTATTTCGAGGTGTTATGATGTGCCAGTGAACCACACGCGCTCCATCAGAATACCAATCGAAACTTTTTAACCGTGAAGTCCTACAGCACCACGTCCTATGTAAACAGTTAGTGATTCGAAACTCCTTTCAAATTATTACTAACATTTACCCCAATAATTTCCAAATGATTTCTCACGTGTGTTCAAACAATCCATCTAGTATTCACAGCCAGGTTATATCCTGAATCCAACTTACTATGCTCTAAGCATTAAGTTATCAGGACATGTTTATGACACTTCTGATCGATCCAAGAAGCTCGTGGAATCCGATGTAATCTTATTCCAAAACCCTTTTGGAATATGATAATCCCTCTGTCATGACTTTCGAAAAACTATTTCCTTTCGGAGACTCTTTCTGATGCATCTTGAATCTTATCAAGATCATGCTCACAATGGCTGGGTCTATACTGACGATTTCATCTATCCGATAGATGTCTGTGAACTACGTGAGTATGTTACACCTTCTTTATATCTTTCATGCCACGTCATCACACTTTGCAATGATATGAAACTCCTTTCCCGGGTTTGAGCATCTTGAATCTCATCAAGATCACATTGGTAGAGTTTTGATCTATCTAATAGATGTTTGCAACCACTTGAGCACGCTGTATCTCTATTAAGTCTTTCATAGCGAACCATATCTTAATGTCAAGTCATTACACTTTGTAATGATAAGAGACGTTTCCTAGAAGCAGTATGTAACTAACATACATTGATAGGCAGATGACAACGATACTCCCACTGGCTTCGACACGGTTATATGACTCTTTCAGACTATTCACAAAATCCAAACCTTTTGGCACATTTTGAGAATCCGAAGTCAAACCTTTCTAACATAGTTATGGGAATCTTTCAGGCTATTCACAAAATCCAAACTTTTGGCATATTTTGAGAATCCGAATGTCCTTTCTTGCGAGATGCCCGTGGGATGAATCCCAGGCCCATGTACCTATGTATTGACACACTCTTTGTGAGTCCCTATTAGTGTGCTGGTAAACCATACACGCTCCACTAACGACTCACAAGGTGCAGCTTTACTAAACAGTATCCTTTCGGATTTCATCTTCTATTGAGAGTGCTTCTCTTGGAATCAATTACTTGACTATGAGTATTGTCTCATTCACCCAGATGTTCGGTAAGTACATTTCTGTCTATGTCGCTTTCTTTTGATGATTCAATTACTCCCACTGGTTCTTAGACGATGTGTAAAATCAATCAAATTGTCACATAGACTGTGTCTCGCCCTAAGGTCCTCTTATTTGGAAGCAACCGGGCTCACCAATGCTTTCAAGTAGTCGGATTGCTTATCCGTACCAACTTTAGTGTTTTACCACTAATCAGTATGTCACACAGATCATAACTACTTATGACGGTGACCGATACTACTGGTCAAGAGAAGAGTATGTCAGGTTTAACAGGAATCCGATTCCTGGTCAAGGCCTAGTGATAACTAAAGGGTCTTTCAATTGGCTAGTCCTGAACTCATTCAGGATTATTCTTACTCCCACTATTTCTTTAGAATATGTGTCCTTTCCAAAAGAACTCTTATTTCACAGTTACAGTCGGGATAGCCAATGAAACGACATTGCTGATCAGGTACAGGCTAGTCATGAGGTTCGAGCAAATGCTATATGACCGTGGACTTTTCTATGTACAAGTGGGACGATCCCAGCTTTACACTTTAGACAGTGTCTGCAAAACCTACTTAGTCTAAGACATGGTCAGAATATGGTTTCTATGGTCTGACTGGTTGAATATTCAATTCATCAAAAAACTAATTAGAAGTGTATCTTATACATCGAGGGTCGAACTATTTCGACCAATGCTCCATCATCTTCCCTAAGACACATTATAACCATTAATGTTCTTGGAAGAGAATAAACTGTGAAACATTTTCTCAATTTATGTTGTCACTCAGGTTCTGTTGATCTTATACATCCTTTGAAGTCATTGAACAATTCAAGGTTTCAATTAATTGTTTATTCTGATAAGCGAAGTCATATTTTTCAAACTAATTGGCAAATATTATGAAGTATAACTAATTGTGTTCTGTTCAAAGACACGAGCAATACATAGTAACTAGTGTGTCCGTTGCTCATAATCCTAATGTCCTTTACATCTCTATGTAAATTTATGACTTTGTTAATTTTGTTCAAGATATGCAATCATCACCAGACTCTAAGTCAACTGATTCCAAAATCCTATCCACTGGATCTTTGGGTAATTCATTTCTTGCCACAAATGATTTTATTAAGAACTCAATTCATCATGTGACTCTAAGTCAAATGATTCCAAAGTCCTGTCCAACTGGACCTTTGGTTGAATTGATCCTTATAAAATTTATTTTAACAATCATAGAGGACACAATTCATGAATCCAAACACTTTGGACGTATCAACATTCAAGTTACTGCAATTCATGCAATTAACATACTCATACAACATTTCAAGGATAATTTAAACAAACATGTATTGAAAGAAAATCAACATTTTATAAAAACAAAATATCCTTGAACAATGTACTATATGATAGACAATGTCGCACGTATCTAATAAGCTAATAACAAGATCATAATATCTAACTAAACTCCAAAACTGCATGAGCTTCAGATCCAATCTGAATATGCTCATATGCAACAACATCCCGCATCCTATAGAGTCCATGCATACAGAGCATATGTGAGAAACACATCATGTATCAAGGAATTAAGGATCAGGAGTTCTGAGTTTTAAGATATTCCTGAGTTGCCAAACCGTTCGGCTTCGGAGCAATTTTCCAATCTTTCTGTGACTATGTCCCACCTTATGGATTCCTAGTTTGAGACATCGAAGAACCGGTCCAGACGATCTGGATCATTTCTTGATGTGCCTTATTACTGGAGTCAATCCCGAAGCAGCTGAATCAATGGAACTATGCTTCTCCATAGAGTCAAAATTGAATGCATTTCCATGATTGTCTTATCTGGTCACCCTTCCTGTACATCTGGATGAACATACCAGCGAGTCGAGTTAATGCTCAACTCCTGATTAAAGGGAGACCAAATTTATACAGTTCACCTATGTGTCTCTCAATCTTGAGAACATGTGAACTGGTGCTACTTCCTGCATACTTCAAGCTCTTTGAAGATCTTAGCTCGTCTTTTGTGAACCCGTTCTCGCAACGCAGGCTGAACCCTTTTGAAGGAAGTAGTAAAGAAGGAGGTATTAAAGTGGTTAGATGCAGGAATTATCTATCCAATTTCAGACAGTGAATGGGTTAGCCTGATATAAACTGTGCCAAAAAAGTCTAGTATTAAAGTGGTGGACACCAAAGATGGCGACAAGGTGTCTACAAGGCCCGTGAAAGGATGGAGAGTATGCATTGACTATAGGAAGCTAAATGCAGCAACCTCAAAAGATCATTTTCCACTCCTATTCATTGAGCAGATAGTGGAGAAGCTAGCAGGGAAGAAATATTATTGTTTTCTGGACGGGTATTTGGGTTATAATCAAATTGCAATCCATCCTGAAGATCAAGCAAAAACAACATTCACTTGCCTTTATGGAACGTTCGCGTTCAGAAGAATGCCCTTTGGACTCTGCAATGCTCCAACGACATTTCAATCGTGCATGATAGCGATCTTCTCAGATATGATAGGAGACGCATTGGAGATTTTTATGGATGATTTTTCCATATTTGGTTCATCCTTTGAAGCATGCTTGAATCAATTAGAAAAGGTTTTGGCAAGATGTGTGGAGTCTAAGTTAGTGTTGAGTTGGGAAAATAGTCATTTCAAGGTTAGAGAAGGAATTGTCTTAGGACACGTGGTTTCTGAGCGATGATTCGAAGTGGACAGAGCAAAAGTCAAGGTGATTTCTATGTTGCCACCACCAACATCGGTGAAAGGAGTTAGGTCATTTCTAGGGCATGCAGGATTTTATAGGAGGTTTATCAAGGACTTTAGTAAAATTTCCAAACCACTCTATGGTCTCTTGGTAAAGGACGCACCATTTTTTTTATGAGGAATGTGTCAAAGCATTCAATATTCTGAAAAACAAGTTGGTTGAAGCACCATTCTGAAGCCGCCAGACTGGACTAAACCTTTCGAAATCATGTGTGACGCGAGCGATTATGCTGCTGGAGCAGTGTTAGGGCAACGAATCGATAAGAAATCGGTGGTCATATGCTACGCAAGTAAGACCTTTTCAGAAGCCCAGTTAAATTACAAAACTACGGAAAAGGAATTACTGGCTATGCTTTTCGCACTAGATAAGTTCAGGTCATACATTTGGGGATCGAAAAGTTTTGGTCTACACCGATCATAGTGCAGTTCGACATCTATTGGCGAAAAAGGAGTCAAAACCGAGACTGATACGATGGATTCTGCTACTCCAAGAGTTTGATGTGGAGATCAAGGACAAGAAGGGCACGGAAAATGTGGTAACCGACCATTTATCAAGATTACCAACGCAAGGACTGGAAGTGGGAATACAGGACACTTTCCCTAATGAGAAATTGTTGGGAGTTAATGTCGCACCTTGGTATGCAAATTATGTAAACTTCTTGGCCACTGTAGCAATGCCCACACATTGGACGAAGCCAAAGATAGAAGCAATTCCGCATGTATGTAAGGAGATTTATTTGGGACGATCCCGATCTTTTCAAGGTTGGGGAAGATCAAATAATCCGCCGTTGTGTTCCTGATAGTGAAATTCCCAAGGTGTTAGCTCACCGTCATGCATCGGCCTGTGGAGGACATTTTAGCACAAAGAAGACCGGAAACAAGATCTTAGAATCAGGATTGTATTGGCCGACAATCTTTAGGGATGCATATAGGACTACAAAAGAATGTCTCAACTGTCAACAATTGGGAAACATCTCAAAACGAGATCAGATGCCACTAAATCCTATTCTGGTTGTGGACATCTTCGATGTGTGGGGTATTGACTTCATGGGACCGTTTTCTACATCGCATGGGTACGTTTACATTTTAGTCGCTGTCGATTATGTCTCTAAGTGGATCGAGGCAGAAGCAACACGTACTCGGCATGGAGTGCCAAGGGTGATCATCAGTGATGGGGGGTCACATTTTAAGAATTGCAAATTCGGGCGGCTACTAAGACACTATGGAGTTAATCATCAGATTGCAACTCCTTATCATCCGCAGACGAGTGGTCAGGTGGAAGTTTTAAATCTTCAAATCAAGGAGATCCTGCAGATAACTGTGAAGACGGATAGGAAAGATTGGTCGCAATGGTTGGACGACGCACTATGGGCATACAGGACAGCTTATAAGACACCGATTGGGACAACACCTTATCGGTTGGTTTATGGAAATGGATGCCATTTGCCTGTGGAGTTAGCCAACCGAGCCTTGTGGGCAACCAAGCAAGTGAATCTCGATTATGATGCAGCTGGTAAGGAACGAAAATTACAATTGTCTGAGCTTGAGGAACTACGCGATGAGGCATATGAGAATGCAACTACATACAAGGCTAAGCTTAAACGATATGATGATGCAAGACTCAAGCCGAAGACATTCACAGTAGGGCAGAAAGTGTGGTTATATAATTCAAGGTTGAAAATGTTCCCTGGAAACTTACGAAGCAAGTGGAATGGACCATACGAGGTCATCAGTGTTACGGATTACGCTGCTGTGGAAATCCGAGATTTCAAGGGAGGGCTACCATTCAAGGTAAACGGACATGGGTTAAAACCTTATGTCATCTCAGGTACGTTCCAGAAATTAGAGGTGGAAACAGTCGAGTTCGTGACAGACAAACTAGAATATGAGCCATAATCAGGTAAGTGTACGTCTGGCTGAAGACGTTAAACTTAGCGCTTGTCGGGAGGCAACCCGATCTTTGTAAATTTTTGTATTCAAACCTTTAGAATGTTGGTAATCAATTATGGTAAAAAAAAGAGCAAGTGTGGGGTCATTTTTTGGAAATTTATAAATACGCGACTGGGATCCTTAAATCAGCATCGCGTGAAACTTTAATTCGCGATATGGTATAAGTCTGAAACTGATACTCGCGTTGCGGCGGTTATAAACCGCGTCGCGGTCTTATCAGAATTTGAATTTCAAGATAATCATGAACAGAGTTTGTAAACTATCCAAATTCCCAACACCTGTATAAAACTAAGTTGCTGAATTTCCGAGTCTTTTCACCATAATTTGATTCTTTTCAAGTTCCCGATCGTAATTGCATCAATCTCTTAGTCAACAATCCAAGTAAGTGCCTCAATATTCCTCTTCTCTTCTATTATTCTTGAGTTTCATGGAATCACCTCTTATTTTGCAATTTAATGCTTCTGAACGATAATGTGCACTGTTAAATGATCAAGCGTATTGTTTGCAACAAAAACCAGTAGTTATAATTGCGAATTTAGACTGTTAGAGTGTTAATTTGTCAATTCTGTTCTGAGTTTCATATGCCGCGCCGCGTCGTATCATCACACGCGACGCGGGGTTGAACTTTCCTAAAGTAGCGACGCGGGTAGTAACTACCGCGCCGCGGGTGACGCTATACAGTAACTAATTTCGGAAATTTCTGCTGATTTTTGTAGGATCATGTCTTCCCATGATAGCTCGAGCGACAATGACTGGCTTGAGGTGCCAGTATATACCAGCGACTTTGACCGCCATCGTTCCCTCGACCAGTTGGCCGTTCTCTCTAGTAAACGAATCTTACCATCACAAGCTGTGAACTGGGAGTTGACTCGTGAATCGGGAATTTCGGAGACCCTTGATCCTTGGCTGACTCAACAAGGGTATGAAGATAATGCGCTCATTTTTACTTGTTGGACATTCGACGCGGTATTCCACATGGACGAACCCGCCTATCGCAAGCCTCTACTCGAATTTCTCGCAACATTCAACCTAGATTAGGAACCGCTAGGCATCAATGATCCCGATACTATCATGTTTCGGTTAGGGAATGTGAATCGGACCTGTAGCATTGTGGAGTTCAGGGTCTGTCTCGGTCTTTACACACAGACTTAAGCAGATGGAGATGGCTTCAAATTTTTCCTGAGGCAGCTGCTAAGGCTCCGAGAGACTCTCTTTCATATGCTCGCTTCTGGAAGGCGATTTCATCCACTCGCTATCACGAGAACACTGTCTTCGAGGGCCACATGCACTTGCCCTCGCACCGTATGCTGCACCGTCTTCTGACTACCATGTTCTGGCCACGGGCCGATGCTGACCGGGTCTCGTATCACGACTTGTACTTTATGTGGTCGTTGATCTCGAAGCTGGAAGTTTGCAACGTGCCATACCTTATTACAGATTACTTCAAACGAGTTTCTGACGCGCCCCTGGAGCTTGCGGCAATCAGGGAAGGTCACTATGTCACGCGCCTCACGCGGTCGTACGGGTTACTATAACATTCCGAGACCCGTCACCTGACCGAGACCCCGTCTGTTCCATTCAGCCCGTCCACTACAACCCCGAGGGAGGTTGTATACGTTGATAATGGCAACGTTTCGATCTCCAGTTTGCCATTCCCAGTTCTCCACTACGAGCCACTGACACTGAATGAGAAGACGAAGAAATGGTACCACATATCGGAAGGCCTTCCGACACGCACCAATGCTGCGGATCCAGATTTTCGGTTTATAGTGAAGGAAATGAAAGTAATGCTCCGGTCGATGAATGTGCAAAGAATGGAATACAATGCCCTCTCGATTGAAATCCAAGAAACCATCCGCAACAATCAAAATATCCAAAATTAATTGTTGTGGGTGGCCGATTGTACGCGCAAGTACATGCAAGATTTCGATAGTGATCTACCAAGAGATCAAGAATCAGATACAGCTCAGAGTTGAGGATTTGATGTGTAATTATGATTTTCTTTTGAATGTTTTTTGAGTTTTTAGGTTCTTTTAGTAAATTTTTAGGATTTCCTGTTCTTAGGATATAAATAAGTCAAATGACAGTAATAAAAGTGGTACACTTTAGGACAATTGCGTTTTCTATGAGTTAAAATGGTGTTTAAAAATGGTAGTAAAATCAGAAATTACCGCGACATGGTACAATTGGGAGTCGCGCCGCGGTCATTTCTGACATCACATAGAGACACAATTTCGTAATACCGTGACGCGCACATCAAACCCACGCGCCGCGGCATACCGTAGCTCATTAATGTGTATGTTCTTTTTATTTGCTTTTGTTTTTTATGTTTAATGTTTCTTTGTGAGTGTTTTGTATGCAAGTACCAACGAAATCCACCGAGGGGTTGTATCACACAAGTGTGGGGACACCATACCCCTATACTTGTCATTTACCGGCGTATTCACTGTTTCGCCACAACTCTGGACAGTCAAATCATGATGTGCGAATTTTATCCTGTGACAATTGGTTCCAACAAGCAGTTCTACCGTTCCTAAGGGGGTAACTCTTTCTCGCTTGTTTTGAATTATTTTTGTACAAGGGGGACGTTGTACGGTTTCAAGTGTTTGGTGTGGGATGGTCAAAAGAGTACTTTTGAAATTTTTGCGAAAACAAGTCATTTTAAAAACATTTAGCAATTTTTCAAAATTTTTAAGAAGTTGTAACTTAGAAACGAATAGATTTTGAGTGTTATAGCATATGTCATTTTTCAAGATATATTGTTTAGTAGTTATCATGCTATTGTTTAGTCACATAAGTTGAGTTTTTAGAAGTTGGAAAAACTTAGATCTGGAATACTTTAGGATTGGGAATATATCAATCGGTGACCTTTGTTGTTCGAGCCGGTAGGTCTGAAACGGGTGGCCCTGAAAGGGCATTTATGCACCTTACTACCTAAGATCGTCCGGTCTGGGATAGTATTTTCGAAAGCTCGTTACACGGACAACATCGAAAGTCGTGGATATTTCCTTAACGACCTATAGAATCTGAATGAGTAGGTACACTTTCTGTGAACTGAAAATTTGTAATCAAGGGTTCTTTAGAAAGTCGTGATTCCCAAAGAGTGTTCTAATCAATTTTCTTCAAAAATTATTTTTTATCTAACTTTTGGATACAACAAACTTTGAAACTGAAGGCATTCAAAAACGTTTGAGTCTTATTTAGAATTTGTTAAAAACTCACTTGCTTGGGGACAAGCAAGACGCAAGTGTGAGGTGTTTGACGACGCCTAGTAATATCAAGTATTTTAGTCGTTGAGCCCTATTCTGACTGAATTATATCTCATAAACTGTTATATTACTCACTTTTCGTGTCTAGTGCTTGTGTATGAAATATGATAAAAACAGGGGTTAAATGCGTACAAAATGAAGAAGTTTGGAATGTGTTGAGTGTCGTAACCAACAAAATAAAAGAGTTGAAATATGGTTTTAAAATGATTTGTTGATTACCAATATTTCGTGATTACACTACTTGTTATAAATACTAACTATGTAGTATAAATGGCAAGTAGGGTCGATCCACAGGGAGCGATGGTCTAATGAATTATACCTTGATTTTCACGAGATTTAAACTTGTAAAGATAGTAACAAAAGGGGGGTTTTGATGTTTAGTTGAAATATGATTGTATATTTGACTTGGGACAAAATTTAGAAAAATTGCTTTTGTATTTTATAATTTGGGGACAAATTCTGGTTTTGTATTTGTAGTCATATGATTGGAAATAACAATAACATTGATGTTTATAACTTTAATCTTTCTAAGTTGGTACTTTGTGTATGCCGAAAGCTTGCACATACACCATTCACCTAATGTACCTAAGTCAAGAGAAGCTCGTTAACTAAGACTAATCTTACTAATCAAATCTAGATTAGTCAAGTGTATGTCGAAAGCTCGTACATACACCATCATAGAATTCGAATGAAAGATTGCATTATGTTTTATGTGAATGTTCCCAACAATGTTCAATACTCCTAAACAAGCGTTGAAGCGTCAAAACATGAGATATGATTTTCACCAATTAATGATGATTGTCACAAATAACATTTTATGAAACAATTACGGATTTCATAATTTGTATGGCTAGATTGACTTTTATTTAAGATAAAATGACCAATATGAAATAAATAAAAACCAAACGCTTGTTAAGTCTCAAAATCATATCACTAGAAAGATATAAAATCAAACATCAAACTTTATATTAAATCACAATCATAATCCTTAATACAAAACCAGAAAATAAGGTTACTAGCCACTCATGACTAGTAAAAGAGAAACAAACTTACAAAATGAAGATAATCCACACTTGAAGTTGCACAAATAACACAAACACAATGTAACTAGAGTATTTTGCAGGAGAGAATGGTATATGAGATCGTTCTAAGAATAATCAAACACATCTATTTATACTAAGACACCAAGGGTAAAATGGTAATTTGAACAAGAGCAAACATCATCATTTCAATACCCACTTCCTTCATCACATGGCCACAAATCTGAATGGGATCTGGATCTGGTCGTGTAACATGAGGATGACAGCATAAGAAGAAGTAAACAACTCATAGTGGGCCAAAAAGCAGATCTGGACAGCAGTTAAAGTTACACGGCAGTGTAACTTTCTGGGCCAAGATTACACGGTCGTGTAATTCTGCAACACTTTCTGGACAACTTCCTGAGCTGACTTGGCATCCACGTGGCAAAATAAAGTTACACGGCCGTGTAACTTCTAGGCCTAAAGTTACACGGTCGTGTAACACATTGTTTTGTCTTCGGGTCGTTTATTTCACAACTCTTCTGTTTGTGATCCGTTTCTTCTGAAATTTGACGTGCAACCTCCTAATGATATATAATTAATGTTCCAAGTCTCAAAATACCTGCAAAACATACCATTTTACCCAAACAAATGGTATTACTCCGAAATAAACACATTAGTACGAAAACATGCATATAACATGCTTTTATTGGCAAAATACGATGTCAAATGAAGTAATTAAACGTGATAAAAGGTGTATATTAATACACCTCTCAAATATCCACAAGCTTAAATTCTTCTTTGTCCTCAAAGAAAACAAGAAAGAACTAGACTAATGGGTAAAAAAGAAGGAAATAAAAAGAAGTGAATCCTTTTAAGTTAAATCGTGCCCAACATCATCACTAGCAATTATATGGTTAGCATATTGTCCCTGTATTCGCCTAAAATCTCACAATTGTGAAACAATAGATTGTACTAAGAAACAAATATACGTTAAACAATAGCATAGCCACGTCATATATCGATTATAAAAACACTACCGCGACTTTCACTACCTTTAGCAAGGACGACATAATACAAAGTTAGTGCGCACAATTGTTCGCTCTCCTCATATATGCACACAATTCGCTGATTGCGACTCACAAATGTCTTCCGCCACTCATATGGAAATAGGGTGGTGTTTACACTCGAATATCGTACTTGGACTCGTGTTAATATGACTTTGCCTCAATTATCATACCGTTCACGTTTGTCATAACTTGTCAAGAATGATCTTCCCGGAATTAAAGTACAAGAATGAAATTACAACTCGATAAATAGAATACAAGTACAAAAGAAAATAAATACTCTATTTTTGGATTTTCTTTCAAATGAGTAAAACAATTCTCTATATGGAAAGAATTGTAAAAAAAATCGTAAGATATTTCATTTGATGACTTTTGAACAAGCAATGTGCTTTATTCTTTTTTTTTTTGAAATTTAATTTCTTTAAACACACATGTTTGGTTCTTGGTTTTCTTTTTCTTTTTTTTTTCTTTTTTTATTATATTTTTTTATTAATTGTTTTTAATAAACCATTTTTTTTAGAACCAAACAAAATATTTCTGGAATTTCACCATTTATTGGACTCAAAATACAAATATAAAGATTTTGTTTTGTTTTTTTTAAATGACAAAAATGGTCAAAAACTAAAAAATGGGAATATCGGGTAATTGACGTGTTATAAACAAATGTGTTGGCCAATATATGATTACGAAGGCAAAACCTGTAACATTAACCAAGCCGATTGCACACATTGAAGTTCTCACGGGGTAGCTGCACTTTGTATTGCTGTACTTGCTAAAAAAAGATTCAGTTAAAATAGATGTCTTATAAACTCATCATACATGCGTATGCTAAGTAAATTTAACAAAAAAAAAATTGTCTTTTAATTCAATCTAGAATTTCACAATGTGAAAATATTTTTGAATACAAGGAAAATAAGCAACTATAATATTGAAAATAAAGATGTAGCATGTTTTAACAATTAAAAGAGTTCACAAAAGTTAAGAAAAAAAATGCAAGAAATAACAAATGTTTTAAACAATTTTTTTTTTCAAGATTTTCGGTAAACATAAAGAAAAATAACATAAAAAAAATGCGATGATACCGGACATCGTATACCTCCACAAGCTTAAATGTAAGCGTCGTCCTCGATGCTTGCGGAAGGTCTAATGCGGACCCGGAGGTGGTTTTGCATTCCGAACACATCCAAACACTTTATTAAAAAAAAGCAAATGAAACACAAAAATTAAACATACAAATACCATAAAATCAAAACTAAATCGGTTTGTCTCTTTAGAAGCGCACTTGTTAGGCAAAAGATTACAATTTTTTTTTTTAAATTTAAAGTTTTTTTTTTTTGCACATTTTCAAGTTACACGGCCAAGTTACACGGCCGGGCCAAGTTACACGGCCGTGTAACTTAAAAACGATTTTTAAGTTACAAACGGAGTTTTTTTTTTTGGCACATTTTCAAGTTACACGACCGTGTAACTTTTAGTACAAAAATTACACGGCCGTGTAACATTCTGTTACCATTTTCGCGTTTTGTATGTTGAGCCTCGGTTGTCCGTTTTTAGTTCCGATCGTTTCCACACGTTGGTAATTGAAAGTTACACACAGAAAAATTATAAAAACACAAAAATTCACACTTTCAAAAATTGACTAAAATACCCCCGGGTTGCCTCCCGGTTAGCGCACTTGTTTAACGTCGTTGGCTCGACGCATGGCCCTTTTTTGTTTTGTTTTTTTTAACTTCTTACTCGCTCTCTAGAGGTGTACCTGTATGTGAAGATCTTGGCATAAAATATTACTAATATCGTGCTCCCCGGCAACGGCGCCAATTTGTTGAGTGTCGTAACCAACAAAATAAAAGAGTTGAAATATGGTTTTAAAATGATTTGTTGATTACCAATATTTCGTGATTACACTACTTGTTATAAATACTAACTATATAGTATAAATGGCAAGTAGGGTCGATCCACAGGGAGCGATGGTCTAATGAATTATACCTTGATTTTCACGAGATTTAAACTTGTAAAGATAGTAAAAAAAGGGGGGTTTTGATGTTTAGTTGAAATATGATTGTATATTTGACTTGGGACAAAATTTAGAAAAATTGCTTTTGTATTTTATAATTTGGGGACAAATTCTGGTTTTGTATTTGTAGTCATATGATTGGAAATAACAATAAGAATGATGTTTATAACTTTAATCTTTCTAAGTTGGTACTTTGTGTATGCCGAAAGCTCGCACATACACCATTCACCTAATGTACCTAAGTCAAGAGAAGCTCGTTAACTAAGACTAATCTTACTAATCAAATCTAGATTAGTCAAGTGTATGTCGAAAGCTCGTACATACACCATCATAGAATTCGAATGAAAGATTGCATTATGTTTTATGTGAATGTTCCCAACAATGTTCAATACTCCTAAACAAGCGTTGAAGCGTCAAAACATGAGATATGATTTTCACCAATTAATGATGATTGTCACAAATAACATTTTATGAAACAATTACGGATTTCATAATTTGTATGGCTAGATTGACTTATATTTAAGATAAAATGACCAATATGAAATAAATAAAAACCAAACGCTTGTTAAGTCTCAAAATCATATCACTAGAAAGATATAAAATCAAACATCAAACTTTATATTAAATCACAATCATAATCCTTAATACAAAACCAGAAAATAAGGTTACTAGCCACTCATGACTAGTAAAAGAGAAACAAACTTACAAAATGAAGATAATCCACACTTGAAGTTGCATAAATAACACAAACACAATGTAACTAGAGTATTTTGCAGGAGAGAATGGTATATGAGATCGTTCTAAGAATAACCAAACACATCTATTTATACTAAGACACCAAGGGTAAAATGGTAATTCGAACAAGAGCAAACATCATCATTTCAATACCCACTTCCTTCATCACATGGCCACAAATCTGAATGGGATCTGGATCTGGTCGTGTAACATGAGGATGACAGCACAAGAAGAAGTAAACAACTCATAGTGGGCCAAAAAGCAGATCTGGACAGCAGTTAAAGTTACACGGCCATGTAACTTTCTGGGCCAAGATTACACGGTCGTGTAATTCTGCAACACTTTCTGGACAACTTCCTAAGCTGACTTGGCATCCACGTGGCAAAATAAAGTTACACGGCCGTGTAACTTCTAGGCCTAAAGTTACACGGTCGTGTAACACACTGTTTTGTCTTCGGGTCGTTTATTTCACAACTCTTCCGTTTGTGATCCGTTTCTTCTGAAATTTGACGTGCAACCTCCTAATGATATATAATCAATGTTCCAAGTCTCAAAATACCTGCAAAACATACCATTTTACCCAAACAAATGGTATTACTCCGAAATAAACACATTAGTACGAAAACATGCATATAGCATGCTTTTATTGGCGAAATACGATGTCAAATGAAGTAATTAAACGTGATAAAAGGTGTATATTAATACACCTATCAGAATGAAGTCCATTTTCAGGCAAAAATATACGTGCGCCGCAGACTGAAGAGCATGCGCATCGCGGAAAGTCAATGATCGGATGAAGAGTTTGAATTTCAAATAGCGAATATCGGGGTTAGAGATAAGGTCGCGCCACGGTTTTCACCCTTGCGCGGCGCGATTGGCCAGATTTCGCAACTATAAATAGAGGCTTCATGTTCGTGTTTCGGGAGCGAATGTAACATCCGTGTTTTGGGCCTAGGAGTTTTGGGCTTAAACCGACAAATAAAACTTATTTTGTAAATAAAGAAAAGAAATGAATAAATAAATTTAATACTCCGTTATATTTTATATTGCGAATAAAAGAGCCAAATATAGTTTTAAAATCAAATTGTAACCAAATGTGAGAAATTTTGTCATAAGGACTAAAAGTGTCAATTTGGCCAAACTTACCCTAAGTAGAGTTGACTAGTCATGGATTTGGAAAATTAGAAGATATTATGAAGGAATTGATGTGGAGTTTAAATTAGGTCAAATAATTCCTTGAATTAATATTAAGGACCTAAATTGTGAAGAATTTTAGTGTACGGGACCATTTGTGTCAAATTGGGAAACTAAGGGCTAGTGTTGGCCTATACTATGACTCAATTGAAATAAATAATTGTATTTTGGGCATAAGTGTGAATTTAGAGACTTCTAGCTAGAATAATGGACTTTATGGGTGTTTGGTGAAGGAAGACCAAACTCTAGGGACCCTTCTTGCCAAGTCTTGAAGTATGTAAGGTTTTGATGAGGGTCTTCCCCATTTCAGCTCATATTCATGAAATTAGAGAGAGGAAGAGAGGAGAATGGCGATTCCCATGGATTCCAAGAGGATTAGAAGCTTGTTCTTGAAGATTGATCATATACTTGAAGTTCCTAGTCAATCAAAGGTATAAACCCTTCCTCTCCTAGCTTGCAAACCCGTTTTTGGGGTGGGTTCTATGTCAAGTCCGAAAATGGTAGCTTGGGGGAGGCAATTCTAGGATCCCAAGTGTTAGTTTATGATTCTAGTTCATGTTTTGATCAACATCCAATCCATAGATGCTCTAGATCTAATTATTTGATTGATTTGGGTGTTATGAACCCTAGAATTTGGAGATTTGATGAATAGAGGAGGAATATTGAAATTGATGGATAATTATGGTGGTTTTGGATGAGGGGATTCATTTCTAATGATTCCCTAAGGATTCCAACCTTTGATTTGTAGTCTCAAACCTTGAATCACTAGAAAATGAGAATTTGGTGCTGAAATGGGTTTTATTCATAGATTTGATGATTGGATCTCTTGTTTTATGGATGAAGGAATTTGTTACATCAATTTGGATGTATAAGTGGAGTGAGGATCATTTCCTAATGATTCCATGGAATGGAAGAAGGAATCTCCACTTGTAATCACCAATTGTAGGAATGGAATTGGGTATTCCATGGTTTAAGCTTATAGAGTGAAGTTGTGATCATGGCATGTAATGGACTCATTTAAAATGATATTGGATAATTTAATTGAGTCTAATGATGTATAATTTAAGTTGGAAGAATGTCCTTTTGATGTCCATAAGGTTGGGAAAGTGTTAGAGCTTGATTCGGGTCAAAAAGAGGCGAAAAGGACCAAAAATCAGAGCTATAGCAGGCTGTACACGACCCGTGCCAGTTCTGCAGGACCCGTGTGAAGATTTTTAGACTTACTGGTCAATCCTACACGCCCCGTGTCAATTCTACACGACCCCGTGTAGCTGGGTCTGGCCAGAATTTGCAGTTTTTACGTTTTGAGCCTTATGGTTTGGGCCTTGGGTCCTTGTTTTAATACCAATCTTTGGGGATGTTTTAAATAAGATTTTCCTTATATTAGATATTTAAGGACTTCATTTTGAGATGATGAATGATGGTTCCTTCTTAGTTCAAAGAAGTAATTATAGTATGACTTTTAGATGAATTGAGTATGATACCTTCCATTCTCGTCTTGTAGGAAGGAGATGTTTTGTTATGACTGGGAGGTGAGACTAAGGACTTGAGCTAGCACTCAACTAAGAGGATGTGATGGATGAGATGATGTCTAGGAGCGCCTTCAAATGCTTCAACCTCGTGTGGAGTTAGTGTTGACTCGTCAGTTAACCTTGGGTGAGTTACCGGGAGTACACATCCTTCCCACTATTTTTGTGTGCGTTATCAATTACTTTTCATGCATGTTATTATGTGCAATGTGTTATATGATTACTACTTGTGTATTTCATGAAAATGAGTTTCTAAATATGGTTTTAAATAAAGATGATAATGATGTTTTTGAAAGATGTTTTGTGCGTCCTATTTGTGCATTGCATTGCATATAGGATGGGATTGACCGTGTGATACCTTGAGGACGAGTTTTACCCTTCTCAATCAAAGAGGGTGAGGAGTTATTATGAGTTTTACCCTTCTCTAAAATAAAGAGGGTGAGGAGAGTTTGTTCCCAACAATAGGGAACCGCATGAGGGAGTTGCTAACCCTCATGGGACTAGTGTGATGGCCACTAGTTTTAGTTTAACCTATACGGGGATCGAATGATATGCTCTGTGCGTGTCATTCGTGAACTTAGGTAGGTGCCATTGAGGTGAGTTGGACTTTTATGAGATGGACGTGGGTTTGGGATAGTTGCATCATGCATTGCATTTGCATATCATAACTATCTATTTTGAGTAAATCCTTATGATGTTTTAAGTAACTTTTGAAGTGCGTTTAAAATCTATTTTTGGGGGTTTGCCCCGAGTGTGGTAGTTCACTATCCACTCAAAATGGGTCAACCTCGGGTAAGCTCACTAGACATTTCAATTGCCTAACTTATTTTGATGTGTACTCAGGTTAAGGAGTTTAGATGACTTAGAAGAGTTGGATGTTTAGAAGGCCACGGTTTGTGTGGTTCCATTTAAAGTTATGTAATGGTATTTAAATTGGAATAACCTCGCTATCTTATAAAACAAAGTGTTTTATCTAAAGTGGGACCAAATGATGTTTTCCGCAACTTAATTCGCAAACAAGTTTTTTAACGAAATCCCTTACGATTTAAAATGATGTTTAAATGTAAATAAACTCTTTTGAAGCTTTTGAGGTTCTAAGTTTTGCACAAAAAGGGGATTTTTGAACAACGATGATAATATATTGGTTTTAAAAAGGTATTTTATGAAAAGCCTTAAGCGAGGGTGTTTCAGCGAAGACCAGACCCAAGAGTGGAGTCTAGGCTCCTTCGACTCGTCTTTTCATATTTCAGTGATTAGAAGTTGGTATTTTCATAGTTTAGTTTATTTTTCGTATTTTTCGGTTTTATTTATCGCTCGTTTCCAACGGTTCTGGATTGTAGAACTCGCTGGAATGTGTCGGATCTAGATATTTCCCGAAGTCAGAAACATTCGACTATCAGTTTGGTTTTTAGTTTAATGCAATCATTCGGTTCTAGTTATTTTACGTTTTCGATTTCTGTTTACGTTTAATTGTTCATGTGGTTATTTGTTGGTATCGAGCACTTCTGATTTTATGAATATACTTCAAAATCAGATCGTGTGGTTGGTTTGGATTGGGATTTGGATTTAGTTAGTTTGTTAATGCTAGTTTGCGCTTTCGATATTTTCTTCGTAATTGGATTTTGTGAAGTGTATGGAAAGCCACCAGCTATAGAGTCACACTATAGTTTGGTTAATTCTTGACACATACTTTAACCACTGACTCCACGGATCGACCCTTACTTCCACTTAGCTAGTGTGCTCGTAAGGTAATAAATCTTGTATTTTTGACCGTATCAACGACTGTGACGTGTCACATTTTCACAAAATATGTTACGTTATTTTAACAATACATCACTTGAATTTAAAACTTTATCCCTACACTCCTCTAAAATTGTAGTCGTTAGATTGGCTTTTTCTAAGACACCTCTCAACCATTCTATTTCACTCTGTAGTTTGAGAATTTCATCTTGTGCATTATATGCCCTATTATTCGCATCAATAAGCATTTTCTTCATAAGTGTACAATCATTAGTTATCTCAGCAGGATCATTAGCAAAATATGTTTCACGAATATTATATAAGGAAAGTAAATGAGATACATGCTCCGGAATAGTTTTAATTTGTGTGTGTTGCTCGAGGAACTTGCTTCCTTCGCCATCAGACATAAGCTCAATTTCGAAGCCTTCTAATCACCTGCATATTCACCTTTTGAATCATCAAGAAAGCTCTTACCAGCATCAATAGCGAACAGAGCACCGTGAGTAGGCTTTCTTACTTCTTCATCATCAGAATCTGAGGACCTAACCTGATACATCCCCTTGTCCAAAGTAACATCAGCTGCCACCATGGAGAGATCGTTCACCTTTAGCTTGACTTCATTCAGCTTCATATGCTTCATCATTTACTCTGTTTTTTTTGTCATGTTGCTTATTCAGCATGTAGTCCTTCGTAAAGTGATTCTTTCCATGGAAATAATTGCAATCATACCCTGAGTCACGAGTCAGTTTTACCTCTGCCTTCGGAATCAGATCAACAATAACATTCAGAGTGTTGTCCACTCAGAGCAACATCAGATTTTTGGGAGTTTTCTGGTTTTGGCTTCGAAGGCATCATGTTAGTTCTTGCGAATGGTTTGCTCGATCCTTGGTAGTGGCCAGAAGGTTTCTTAACTAATCTTTTGTTACTAGCATAGAGAGCTATGCTCTCACCATCTTTATTTACCATATACTCAACAGGTTCACTTTCTTCTCCATTCTCATTTGACTCCGAAACATCCTTGTTAGCAACCAAGGCTAAATATCCCGAACTTGAGTAATCATTGAGACTTTCTAACACATCTGGTTCATGGGATTTCAGAAGATTAAACAGTACAACAAGAATGTACGTGTTTATCTTGTCATGAGAATTTACCATTAAAACAATTGGTCTCATTTCTTTTCTCAATCCTTGCATGAATAAGATGTTAACTTCATGGGTGCTTCTTCCTTCACCGTATTTTTCAAGGTTGTAGACAATGGTACTGAACCTTTCAAAAGGTTGATCTATATTTTCTATGTCATTTTGCTTCTAAGCACTGAACTCTGATACAATGTTTATGATTATACTTTGCTGCATTACTTCGTTACCAACATATCTGAGTGACAAGGGATCCCATATTTCTTTTGCAGACTTGGACTCTTGAATATGACGAGTGGGAGGAAGACCGCTTCTTAATTCTCTCATTGCTATTTTATCATTGTCAATATCCCTTTTGTTAGCAGCAATCACCGCTTCATTTTCAAAGACTTCTCCAAGAACGAATCTGCCTTGAACATCAATGAAAGGACCATCTCTTACAAATCTCCAAAGATCCTCATCAATACCATTCCAATAATCCTCCATTCGGTTAGCTTAATGCTCGTAATGTTTTGGCATGAGCACAAGAGCTTTGTTCGCTGAACCAAGCATATTTGCATAGTTGAGCATGTTGGCGTAGTTCAAAGATGGATTAGCCATTAAAATCGAATCATACAAATCAGATCGAAATAGAAAAACCTTTGAGAACAAACAGACAATTTGCGGAAAACCAGATATAGGAAGCAAACCAGATCTAGAAATCGTAAGATGAAAAGAACAATGTTCTCAAAGGCATTTAGATCTGAACCTGCTCTGATACCACTTGTTAGGACAAGATTTCGATATAAAATGGTAAATCAACCAAGCAATTAATCAGATAAGCAATTCAGACAGACAATAAAACAAGATTAAGTGAACAAGGTGTCGAATGCTTGATTAGAAATTAAGTTTGAGTGAATACAGAATAAGATCTCTCAAGTTCTTACTCTAGTGCTTTCAGGCTAACTCACTCTATTGGCTATGTCTCAACACTTGTGAATTCGACCCAGTTCTTACTCTCGTGCTTTCTTGCTAACTCACTCTATTGGCTATGTCTCAACACTTGTGAATTCGACCCAAATATCACCTTGATATTTATACAGAATCAATGGGAAAATAGTACATTAATAACATAATAATAGTACAAACACGATCACCACTACCAAGTATCCTTTACTATCTAATAAAAAGTTCTGAGAGTTAGGTACAACCTAACATCTCATCGTGCGCCAAAAACTAAACAAAATGATTGGTTAAGTACAGCCTTCAGTATCATCTCAGCAGATGCCTTCAGAGATATGACTACAGAGTCATCTTCGCAAAACTCTGGCACAAACAAAAAAATTAACTCATAGGTTTATTAGCAATCCTAGTTCACATCATTTGCAAGCTTTAAATCGAGTATGCAAGTACTTGAAAGAAACCATGGATTATGGTTTGACATACAGTGTATTCCCTTCGTAATAGAAGGTTATTCAGATGCCAAACTAGATTAACAATTTGTAGGATCACTCCTTTACAAGTGGTTGGGTATTCCTTCTCAGAGGAGGTGCAATTTCTTAGGTGTCTAAGAAACAGACTTGTATTACAAGCTCAACAATGGAGTCTGAATTTGTAGCATTGGCTGCAGCTGGCAAAGAAGCAGAGTGGCTAAGGAATTTGATATATGAAATTCCATTATGGCGTAAACCAATATCTACCATTTCTATCAAGTGTGATACTGCTGCAACCTTGGATATGGCTTATAATCAACTATATAATGGGAAGTCTAGATATTTAGATGGTAGACATAATATGATTCGTGAGCTCATCATGAATGGTATGATATCTGTCGAGTTTGTGAGAACTCGGTTGAATTTAGCTGACCATCTAACCAAAGGGTTAACTAGAAATATTGTGCTCAAGGAGGTCATGGGGATGGGTTTAAAATCCACCTAAAATCTTTCATATCAATATACCTAATTCCCATCTAGTATAACATTAGATGTTGACTTCAATGATGAAAGCTTGATATCTAAAGATTGGAACACATAATTAAGATCATTCAAAGATATGTGTTTAGCACTGCAAGTAAAGGAGGATGAAATTTTATTTCTTAATAATTCTTTTTAAAACTTGCATATGAAAGTCCAGGACGAAAGGACTACCTATATAAGCATGAAGTTAAGCCACTTCAAGAAGCTGGGGACTTGGATTTGATATGCTTATTAAAGGATATGACATGTGCTAGTAAAATATAGTGTCAAGTTAGAACATACGAGTATGTAAACTAATGTGTATATTATCTTCATGTATTCACTGTGAATAGAAAGGGTTCAATCCTTAGTGACAACCTAGTATTCAGATATTTGGAATGTGTAATATACTACTATGGAATTCTATCGTCACGACATTTCATTTATGCATCAGTTTGTTGTTTCTTATTATTTTTCTTTAAGTTAATCAAAATTACACTTAAATGGGGAGGATTGTTGGTGATTTGCTTCACCAATATTCTTTAAGTGTAATGGGATGAACTTGTTTGACCAATGTAATTTTAATAAATATTGAACAAGTAAGGGTGGTGCAGAGTGCACACTTGTTTGAGTTTATTTTGATTTAAAGTATACTGGTATTTAGAGGCACCACCCATGGTAGCGGGGTCCAATGGGCAGATCCCATGGATGGAGTCGAGCTGAAATCCGAAATTGTGACTTTTAAACCCGATGTTTTTAACCCTAATTAAAACCCGGTTTATACTCTAATTGTAAACCCGATTTTACACAGTTAGGGTGGTTATCCTTAACTGCATTTGATGATTTTGGCCAGTACAAAACACACAAAATCATAGCATCTTCATTTTCTCTCTGTTCTGTAGAAACATTGAATTTTATCCAGTTAAAGTTCAATTGTAGCATGGAAATACTTAACTTGTTTTTCAAACATGATATGAGAAACTACGAATATGCAATCAGAAAACAACTTTAAAGCTGATGAAAATGATACAAGAATTACAAACAAAAAGGGTATATATATATATATATATATATATATATATATATATATATATATATATATATATATATATATATATATATATATATATATATATATATATTGCATAAACGACCTTTGTGGCTTTGTCCCAACCAGCCACAACAATTACAACTCTTGAGGTTTTCGATCTGTTTAGACTTCATGTTCCTGAAATTTAAAAACAAACAAATATAAATCCCAACTAAATTTCTTTATTAAGTTTGTTAAAGCCTAAGATTGATCAATTTTATTATCATTAGGTTTAACCCCTTCATATGATATTCTTTTTCCCATTTCTGCATCCAGATACCAACAAACCAATGGAGGCTATGCAAAGCCTATTTCATGAGTTTTTCTTTGGTTTTGGAAACGAGGTCGAAGGGTACTAAAATTGAATTCCTAGTCGACTCATTTAATACATGGTTCGTTTGTACAATCATCGTGATTTTTAGCAACATAGGTGTAACAATATTTATAATGATAAGTGTAACTTTTATTAATAATATCTTTCAGTCCCCTATGTATTATATGAAGTTTTCCTACGATAAATCCAGTATCATACATTTCAGACACTTGGGCAATAAAGAAAATAGGAGAAATAAATGGATATCATGTAAATGTGTATTCTAGAATTTGACCATTATTAGATTTCTTATAATTATACAAAACAAGAAAAGTTAAGCAAAATTTCATATGCCTCATTGGCCCATTCTCTGGTCATTTAGCGATTTATTTTGAAACTCACTTATTAGAGAATACTATTAGCATATAAGGCACATACATATTTCAATCCAACCATGATAGCGCATCTCTTCTTTTAATAGCTAGATCGTACTCCTACTACTCTACTCCTAAACCAACATATGAGTCACAGGCCCTTTGGTCCTTAATTGTGTATCAGTTTCAGAGTTTTTACCTAGTAATTATTATTTCGTTTGACCTCCAGCCTGATTTTAACCATAGGAATTTCATGTCCAATGGCATACCCTCCTTATATAAACAACTTCCGATCTCTAATGGATGAGTTTAGGTCTCATAGTAGGTCTGGTGATTGTTGATATGTGATTTGATATATATAATCGCTATATTTGACACAAATATATAACGGTGCAAAACATACATATACTACAAACCTCTTAAGCACGTCAGCTCACATTATTTAATAGAAAATAAACTCTCCTGAAAGACTCACGGTATTTTATTAAAATATAATTTTAATGATACATATATATGTTAAAAGTAGCATAACGTTAAAAATTAGTTTAGTCATCATTTTTTGTATCCGATAATAATAAATTTTCTTATATGAGCTCATTTTTTCTTGCGTATTAAAAAATTGCTTCAAAATAATTAAAGAAGTACTTACTTGAAAATCTATTGCATCGTCAATCCTGTCGATGATTATATCCATCGTAGGTCGTACTCCGGAGTTCAAGCTTATGCACTTATATGCAAGTTCTCTGAACGTATGTAAACAACGATTATCAATTTTATCTCTTATAAGGGGATCAATTAATTTTTCTAGTCCATGCTTATAGTGGCGTCGGACCAGACTTATAAGAGGTTGTGGGCCATAAGCCAGCATTCCACTTAACATTTCAAACAATACGACTCCAAATGAATACACGTCAGACTCTTTAGTGAGGACATTGCTTTCTCGGTAAAGGGGATCCAGATAGAAGTTGGTACCGGCAACTTGTGTGTAAACTTGACTATTTTCAGTATTTTGCTGGTTTTCATGGCCTTGCTTTGACAAACCAAAATCACAAATTTTAGCTTCCATATTTTTGTCTAACAATATATTTCCACTCTTGACATCTCGGTGTATAACCTTCTTGTCCTTCCCTAGACCTGAGTGGAGGTATTCGAGCCCTTTTGCAGCCCCTAAGCAAATCTTAAGTCGTTGTACCCATGTTAGGCAATTCCTCTTCCTAGGGTCTCGGAGGTGATGATCAAGGCTTCCATTAATTGCGTATTTGGATACTATAATCATTTGATCACCTTCATCACAATAACCTACGAAAGAGATGATGTTACGATGATGGATGTTGGAAATCAACTTAACCTCATTAAGGAACTCCTTCTTTCCTTGGTGTCCGTCCGGATCGAGGCATTTGATGGCCACTCTGCAATTTTTCCAGTCTTCAGAGAGTCTTGCTAGGTAAACTTTACCATATCCACCATCACCAATAGGAGTTTCTTGAGTGAAATCTTTGATGGCCAAGTTGATCTCCGCCAGTGGAATTCGAAACTTTTGAATTTCATTGTGTGTAGCTATGACATAAGCTCCTTCCTGGTTCTGTGAAGGTAAACAAAATCATAACTTCTTAGAGACGTTTTGTTACTATCTGAATGCATTACTGAATATACACGTCGAAGGGTGCCTTCTATCATCTTTTTCAAATGATTTTATATTTGTTAATTTGCTGCAAGACACATGAAGTTTTTATGTATATCTATATAATCTGGTTCCGTTAAACAGAACATGCTCATGTTTTTGTTAGTGTAATTAATAATAGAGGATAAATAAGTGTTTAGATTCATATGACTCTTTTTAAAAAATGATTGGGAAGCCTCAACCTTTTTCTTGCAAATTTTGAAAGACCCATTGAAATGCCACGTATACAATGTGGGTCAATGATTTAATAAAAAAATTATGATTTCTCGAGAATTAAAGAGGAGGAAGTAAAGGTTCGGGCGAACCAACCGCCAAAGACTACAACCTTTTTTTTTTTTTTTTTTGGGGGAAAATTGATCCTTTAATCTTCGCCGGTATTTAGAGTTGAAGATGGGAAGAAGATATAGTCGTAGGTGTGTTTTCTTGATAAACTCATTATAGTAAAATATTATGATGCATGGAGAAGCAAAGATTTCAGAAAAAAAATCGGTAGAAGCAATCAAACACTTGAATCATGGCCAGATTTTAAAGTCGGAAACGGGAAAGAATAGAGGTGGATGTGGTTTTCTTGTGTAACATCCATTTTCGTAAAAAGGGGTAAAACGAGAATTTCAAAAAGTTTGGAGAGCCAAAGGGAATAGTAGTGCTATCACGAGTAAGATAGCAACGCTAAGTGTAGTCGGTGCCTTTAACGATGCTAATGCTAAGGTTAGCGAACCTCAGTTCGACAGATTATTTTATATGGCCTGTTGTCGGTGATTTGGCACATTAATCACATTTTACTTATGAAGAAAGTAGAGAACGAGCCTCTGAATCTTTTGGTGCCGGAAGATGGGGAAGGAAGGTTAAAGAAGGTGTTTTATCCATCTTATTGTTAATTTGATGGTAATATTCTAATTCATAAAGGTGTTTGTTAAATTAAGCCTTGATGGGTTTATTTGTTATAAATCCTAGCTTAGTATGGTCTTAGCAATTTGTAATTCGTATAACATGGTGATAAGGTGATTAAATTGGTGTATGATTAGTTAAAGTTTAGTTTACTGGTGAAAATGGTGAATTTAGGGTTTAACCTTAATTTAGTGGTGTTATGGGTGAATTCAGAGGTTGGGGTGCCTCTAAGATGCCTCTAAGAGTTTGAAGGTGATTAATAGGCATCAAAACCCTGATTGAATGGTGGTCTGGAGTGATTCAGAAGCTGAATTTGGTGAGCTGTTCATTATTAGTGACGCTAATGTTTAAACATAGCGGCGCTATGTCGGAAGCTCATAGATAGTGACGTTATCCGTAAGTAATAGTGACGCTATGTCCCATGTCGGTGATAAAAGGCAGTTT